>JAHWFO010047174.1:62719-117477 GCA_023313115.1 Rhysida immarginata | reverse complement strand
TTCTTGTTATCTAAAGAAACTTGTTTGTAGGAAAAGGACTTCTTGCGGATGGGTAAAATAAGTAGCGTTCGAGGGGTGATTATTGCAGTTTCTGTACTTGCGATACGCCCTTTCCATTGTTGGAATGTTTCATTGTAGCTATCAAACACATTTACCCATTCATATTTTTAAGTTTATTTTGGTAACGATAGCTCGCGCATTCGCAAATATATCTTCCATAAGGGTGTGCCTTTGGTGATTCTTAGTTAGAAATGTTATTCATTTTACGGACTATCAGTTTTCTTTGGACATTTTATCTCCCTATAAACTGAGTTTGGTTACATAGTCTTTGAAGAAGAGGAGTATATTGGCCATAGGATCACTCCTCATAAAGATTTTTAATGCGACCACCTTTAACCACACCTAACCCGCTTCTTCACTTTCCTCTCTGGAATTTGAATGCTTTTGCGGTATCTTGAGTAACAGTCCTTGGAATGTGTACTACTCCTATTAAGCCGTATAGAGCGTTCTCATTGTGTGTGTTGCGTATGACCGCCTGCCTTTCTCCGTAATTTAGCGCCTCGAATTCTCACAACTTTGCTCGTCATTACCGATGGCTTGGCGTTTCCTGTTCTCGTCTGTACGGTGGTTGCCCGTGAGTTATTCTCGTTGGCCCCTAGAGCAGCCGCCCACCCATCCGCTAATTAATTGGCAGACGCCATGCATATGGATGACTCTCTCCGTCCCACCTCAGGATTTATGCTCACCGGGGGGACTCCCAACCGGCGGGGCTCCGCATGCGCAATGGGACCAGCGCACCTGTTGTCGTAATGCGACCCCCGCCAATAATGGCACCGCTGTTTACCCTGCATTATATATTTAAAAAAACAATAACAACAACAACAACAACAACAACAGTAATAATAATAATAATGCAGCATTTTTATCGTCTAAAGCGTTGACCCCCGCAATTTATTTGCAATTAAATGTTTTGCGAAGGATGCTATGGCGGCGCATTTAATCGCGGGATAAATTTATTGCGGCCGTAATAATAAAATTTAAAATAAATCACGGGCTAATTATTTTTTTTTTGTATTTTAATATTCTAGCGGAGTGGGATAATATTTTTTTATAATTTACAAGCCTGGCAAAAGCGGCCACTTGAATTCTATTTTTTTTTCCTCTTATGAACCTGAGATTGTGCTTTACCATAAAATTAACTTTCCCATAAAGTGTTAGGAAACCAGATAGAACTTAAAGTTGAGTGTATGCGCAACTTAATAATACGGAGTTGGTGGCTCTTTATTACCGCATACTAAATCATTGGAATATGGATCTTGTACTGCATTTGGGTCTTTCTTGCAGTACTTAATAGTTAATCCAAGAGAATATAAATTCAAAGAAAAGACGATTTAGAAATAATTAAAAACCTAACCCGCACAAATGGATATAACCCATCGATTGTCCATGACAGGTCGTTACGAGTCGTTTGATATATTACATGTCATATCTTCGAACTTTGTAATTGTTCTCATATATTCTCTTATTTCGTCATTTCGAGTTGTTTGATATACTAGATGCTATATCTTATCACTGAAAATTTAGAGGGTGTCTTATGGGTACCATTAGAGCACGTGCGGAGCAATATTTATCAATTGGCGAAAACAGTAATTAATAACCGCTTATATCTCGTCGTACGATTTGTTTGATGTTATACCTAACCTCTTACCATTAAAAATTGTTAGGTGGGGTCATGATGGTACCATTTATGCAAGTACCATTGAACCGATTTCGATCATATTTGTGATTGATTCGTGTCATGAACTATATTAATTACTGACGAAAACAGATTTTGAAAATCTTTCATAGCCTTGGAGAAGTTAGAGTTACGGACGGACATCTGTGGCGCAGACCATTGGAACGTGCCAATGAACAATGCATCCGGCATCGCCATCGTGGACCAACACCCGGGATCATGGTCTGGGTGCCTTCGACTACGATACCAGAACGCCTTTAGTCACCATCCAAGGCACCCTGTATTACTGCCCTTTCTGCACACCATACCTGGCGCAATCTTTTAGCAGGATAACGCCAGACCGCACACGGCAAACGTGAGCATGGCATGTCTGCATGATGTCAATGGCCCGCGAGGTCCCCAGACCTATCGCCAATTGAGCACGTGTGGGGCATGGTGGGACGTCGTTTACGATCACCCCGGTATCTCCATGAATTGACACAGCTGGTTCACCAGGCCTGGGCAGACGTACCCCAAGATGACATTCGCCACCTGTATGATCACCTACACCTGCGGTTGGAACAATGCATCAGTGCCACAACCTACTGATGCCGCTTTCCGTTGGGACACCCTGTACAAACAAGTGCACGTCTTGGCTCCATAAAGTAATAAAGGTGTGTTCAGATGTATGTATCTCTTGCTGTATACCTACTTTTGGCTCATTCGGATAACTCCTTGTGGGTGGGGCAAATTCATTGCAAAGCAGTGTATATCTTTCCATTTGATTGTATAGAAAATATAGCATGGAGATGTCCACAGCAAAATCAGCTTCATAATGGAACAATTTATTAGAAATAAAAATGCTGGCGAATTTCTTAAGAGTCTATGGAGGAGTATCCGAATTGGTTATCAAGTGGAATTTATATTTGTGAAGTCCAAATTAAAGAGAGGGACTGTCATAAGAGAGAGGAGTCGTGATGTCCGTATTTTCTGGTGGATCCTTTATTTATGGTTAATTATTTTTCATTTTAATTTTCACAAGCGATAACCTTAATTTCGCACGCACGAAAGAAGAAAGTACGGAGCTTTGGTCTCTTGAACTTGACACGTTTTCGTTTTTTCTTTTCGTTGGTGCGTTATTGTTTACTAATGAGCCGACGCTCAGGTGGCACGTGTAGGCGGAGGCGAAGGAAGGCCTCTTCTCCTTATCCAACCTCTGTAACCTCCATTTAATTCACTCGGCAAACAACTCCGAGTAATCGTTCTCACTCGCCTCCCATTATAATAATACACACACACACACACACACACACGCCCACCACAAACTCCTCCTTCATCCTTTCTCTTACCAATTTGGATTTTGATTAAAAATGTCTTGGGAAGCGCGCTTTTTGTATTCCCTTGATAATGATGATGATGATGAGCTTTTTAGCATGCATTGTAAATGAATTTAGATTAGTTTTAATTGAAAAACCTGAATGTTCTTTTTTTTGTTCTGAAGTGTGTATTCTTTGGTGATCACGTTGCATTGTGACTTCCAAAGAGGGCAAATTGGGTAGTGCCCGTTTAGCTGATGCATCGTGATCTGAGCTTTCAGTTTATTAGGTTTATATTTATTTATTGTTAATGCATGACAATCTGAACATGCTCTACAAAAATAATGCAAATTAGAAAAAAAAATAACTGGAAAACAAAACAAATTATGAATTTGGCCCCATTCATGCTCTGCAACTTTGCAATTATGAATTTCGTCCTATCTGTTACGGTTTGCAAGATGCATTTTGCATTTGGCCTAATTTGCATAGTCAGGCCCATCAGATAGGTGCTACACAAGGTGAACTAAAACACAAGGTTGTTCTAGATTACCTTGGGTGCTATACACCTTCAAACTGGTGGTCAGTTCTGAGAGATCAAACCAGTTAGTACTTCAGATTGACAAAAATTACTCAATACAAATAACATGCTAGCCAACTTGTACGATTGTACGGGAAGCTTCATGGTGGTACGAATTGTTAGGTACGCCAGTATACTTGGAAATTGCAAGACCATGACATTCTTAAGTGATTGCAGTTTCAGGTCAATATTAACAACAATGATCTGTGCTAAAAATGAGTATTTTGTGAAGCCTCCACGATATATGATATAGAAGCTGGCTAGATTCCCAGTCTCCTTAGGCGGCATATCCGACAAACTTCCAGCCAAAGAAGAACCTTCTTGGCAACATATTGTTAAGGCATTATCCTGGGCTATAGCGTCAGGAAGGAAGGATACTTAGGAGTTCTGTCTAAAACTTGCAAGTCGTAGTAGCTGAGATCGATACCTAGCGGCGCCGTAGCAACGCATTCTGGGTGATAGCGCTCACCACGCTTACCGTCGTTCCGTACCCTGGAGTTGTAATCCAGAATGGAGGTTTTGTACGAGGGTTATTCGTAAAGTAAGGGTTATTCGCTGAAATGCAGGCTACCGATGATCTCCTTTAGATCCTGGAACAGGTGGTAGCCGCTGGAAATGAGGTTCGGACTAGTCAAATGATTGACGTATTGTCGGTTGTATAGGTGATTTTGGAGAAGATGAAATACACCATGTATGGCTGGCAGATTTGTGCTGATTTGAAGGTAATGTGCTGATCGGTTTGCAGCAGGGATATATTCTATATGAGCATTCGTCTCTGGACACCCCATACCAGTAAGTTAAACCGGACCCAAATCTGTTCATATGATGCTGCTATGAGTGGATTCTAACCCGTATGATGTGCATGGAGAATCTCATTCGCTTTTGGAGAGGTGTCCGGTGACGAATGGCCAGATGGTGTAGAAATACTGCAATTTTTATTGTCTATGGGACAGCAGAGCAATCGATTTGGATTACATCAAGAAACACTGGCCTCTGAGAGCATGAAATAAACAAGGGGAACCACGATTCCACAAAGAGTACTTATTAGCACGGATGCGCATTTCAACGGCCAAGCTGCCTTCGTCAGTGTGATACAAGATGCCTGTTCTGATGTAGAAGCAATCGACAATCGAACACTGAAGTGTACATTTGTTCACGTGGGACGTAAGCAGTGCTTACACGATTCTTACCCTTCCGGAATAAATTCCACATGAAATACACTGAAATAGGCAAGAAGCCTGACTAACCCAAAGAGGTCTTCCACATTATGAAAAAACAAAATAATAAGATTGACGATTGTCATAAGAATGGGAGAGGGGAGGGGGTGGTATCACATCGTCCAATAATCCGGGAAGGAAACGTTGCCAATGTCTTCGAGGTTGACACCAAGAATATGCCTCGGTTTTCTATACTTTGTATGTCACTTCATTTCCATCCGGTTATTCAGTATTCCAACCACCAGGTCATTGATATGGCTCTTCATCGTCTGCACCATGTTCATCAGGAGATTTTGAATACACTTTCCAATGTGAATCATGTTCAGATCCGGTGGATGTAATGATTTTTTACGCTCCTTCTTCCAAGCTGGGCAATGGCCCTCAGGGTAGCATTCTGGAACGACTGGAGTTTCACTCCATCTGCTTCTACATATAGTCGCCCACGCAGGCATACCATAGAGGATGAGGATGGTCCGAATCACTATCTTATACGATAGTAATTTATTGTATGCCGATGGCGCTGTTTCTAGCCAAGAGAGCTATAAGACTGTACTTAGCCCTCTTTGCTTTGTTAAGAGCAAAAGTTAAGTGACGATTCTAGGAGAGTCTTGAGTCCATGATAACGCCAAGGTACTTGTAGTTGTCAGCCCATTCGAGTTTCTTATTGAATAGAACCAGGGAATCCGGGGGACGCTTAAGCTTTTTGTTGAAGTAACGGTTTTGCATTTTGCGACGTTAAGATTCAGTTTCCAGCAATTAAACCAGTCCTCGAACTTCTTCAAGGCGTTCTACAGCCTAGTGATAACGTGAGATGGCTAAGCGCTCATGCCATGATGGCAGTATCATCAGAATAGAAATATAAATTACACTTCTCGGGTTTTGGGAAATCATGCACAAAATAATTAAAGAGAACGGGCCCGAGGACAGAACCCTGTGGGATACCGGCCTCTATCTTGCGGGGCGTGGAGGAGTTTTCGCCAACTTTGGCTTGATAGAACCTGTCACCATCATAATCAAATCAAGAGGGAGCCCGCCTTCAATCATCTTGTAGATTAGCCCCTCGTGCCACACTTGATCGAAAGCTTTGCGTTAGTCAGGCTACTTGCCTATTTCAGTGTATTTCATGTAGAATTTATTCGTGAGATTCGTGTAAGCAATGCTTATGTCCCACCTGAACAAATTTACACTCCACTGTTCGATTGTGGATTGTCTGAAATGACTGCTACAGAGTTGAGAAATTCTGCTTACTGCATTGGTAGCACAATCTACACTCGTCGGGAAATCCATTCCCTGGGTTTCCTCGGTCGTGCTGCTGTTCACAAGCTCTTCATCACTGACACTAATTCTAGGCGATGTTTGGAGTATGGAAAAGTGGAAATGTGTCCTAGGAACTGATGAATCACGGTGCACGATCTGGCAATCAGATGGACGAAGTTGGGTTTAGCGGTTGCTTGGAGAACGTTTCCTACCTGGTTCGGACTAGGACAGCTTATTTCTATTAAAGGAACGATGAATGCTCGGACGACTGTGATATGTCAACATTGTGGGAACGTTCGGGGATTGACCTTTTCTTTATCAACATAATAACAATGCTTCTGGTCATAAATTGATGCGATTGAGGAAGAATAAAATTGTCTTCAAAGTGCAAATCCATTATTCACTAAAAATTTACATTAACGCAAAATTAAAATTTCAGAGTGTTTTCTCTGCATGAACTAGAGAGAGGCCTTCTAAAGAAAGTGTAGAGTGAGAATGGTAATGAATCTCTTTTGAGTTGATTTTGGCGCCAACTTCTGGTTCATTATGTTCAGCCTAGCATGAAAAGCGGTAGTTCGCTTTTCTTATAAGTTTTCAACTTAATTTTGTATTCGTTTAGTGGGTTTTGCTCGAGCAAAAACCCTGACAGGATGGAAAAAGAAAAATCTTCCTCCCTATCAACTACACAAAAACTGAAGAACACACTAATAAGATAACCTGAAAGAACTGATTGAATTAGTTGAATATTAAAAATAACTAATTTTCTTCGTCTCATGGAGTACAAGTCTTGTCGGTAAAATTCAGCACTCTTTCTGGCCTTCGCAGGAATTAATGAACATTAAAAAATAATAATAAAGGAGAATGCAATCTTGACCAACGTAAACGATTAATATAAAATTTTTCAATAAATTTCGTTAATTTTTCTATGTGGTCATACGAACTTACTTACTTTTCAAACCCGCTTATCCGTTAGGGTCGCGGGGACAGCAGCCCTATGGAGGATCTCCAGCGATCGCGATCTTCCGCCATCAGGCGCATGTCCTCCCTGGTAATATCCAAGCGACTCGAACCCAGATTCTCCATGTAGTCTAGCCACCTGGTATCCACCGACCCTTTGGTCTCTTACCCACCGGCTTGGAAAATAACAACTGCCTAGGAAGACTAGTTTGCGGCATCCGTGTCACGTGGCCATACCAGCGCAACTGAGATCTCTCAATGCGGAGAAGTAGCGGCTCAACACCTAAAGATTCCCTTATTGTGCTGCTGTATACTATCTAGTAGGGTAACACCTGCTTGTACCCGCGATCGCACTCTTTCGGTCATTACCCAAGCCTCATGAATGGTGAGAATGGGGACAAAGATAGACTTGAAGACGGAGAGCTTGGCTTTGTTATCCAGCTCGCGTTTCGTTACCACGGATCGCCACAGTTCACGTCTGACACAGCTCGCTGCACCGATCCGAGCATCCAATTCTTTCTCCTGCCGTCCATCAATCGTGAATGCAATCCCGAGATACTTGAATTTCTCCTCCTGTCTCAATGAGACTCCCCGAACACGGAGAGCGCACTGAGCAGGCTGTCTTGAAAGGACCAGAACCTCGGCTCTGAGATCATACGAACAATAAATAAAATTTTTTTGAAAATATACGACGGGAATAACTCGAGTGGTGACAATAATGCAAAGCTTTACATTGAATTTTCTCTAAATGCATTGCGACGTTATCTAAATTCTCTTGTCTTGGCGTCTCTTTCTCTTTTGAGGTATTTGCAAAGGCCAATTTCCTTTCTTTATTTTTTAATTTCCCATTTTGTACTGGTATACCCCAATTTCTAAAATGAGACACGTAATCATGCTATAATACGATATTAAGAAACCAAATATGAATATTTCCCTTGAGATATATTTGACCGGAAGAAAAGGGATGGTGGTGATAATGGTTTTGCAACCATTACTAGTGCCGTATCCGGCCTCTGCGGTGGTTGGGTTAGAGAAAGCAAGAAGCAGTCCGAATGAATGAAAAACATTGGGTAACTTACTGTAACAGGCTTTATGTACTAAGTGTCGGAGCTGGTCATAATCTTGGGTCTTGGACCGCCATAACTGCTAGCGAGATTGATCACTCCATAGGATAGTTTTTCATTGTTCTGGAGTCCAGTGGCGGCATTCCGACGGATCGCACTGAGGACTGGGCTCTCCTTGCTTCTCTACACATTTTTTCAGCGTTCTGGGGCCATCTGAATACCACTTGTGTAGAAATCTTCAGACTGATGTCTAAACCACGCGAGGACAGCTTTTTTCACTTCCTAATTAGAGCCGAACCTCTGCCCTCCCAACAGCTGTTTCAATGGTCCAAAAAGGTGATAGTCGCAAGGGGGAGAGATTTCGGCAGTATGGGGGATATAGTAACATGTCCCATTTGAGTTCCGTCAGTGCGTCCCCATAGTCAGTTTGGCTGTGAGTTGTCTGGCATTGTCTTGCAGAAAACAAACACCACCGGTAAGGAGTCCTGGTCGCTTCTTCCTTAGTGTCGCCTTCAGGGACGTCCTCAAAATGTCACAGTAGGAGGGTGCATTTATGGTTCGACGTCCTTCCCAGAATACAATCGCCATCAGTTTCGTTGCCGACGGTGTCCTCTTGAGTTTCTTAGGTCGTGGTAAGTCAGTGTGTCGCCACTCCCTGCTCGCACGCTTGCTTTCAGGAGTAAGGTGGTCACAACACGCCTTAGGAAGCTGTCACTTTCCTGTCCTATCGCTGCAGCACCATGGAACAGATCTTCACCCGGATGGTTTTGGATTCTCGGAGAGTTGCTTATGGGCCCATCTGGCACAGATCTTGATGAATTTCGTCTATCGCGGATAATGGTCTCCACACAGCCAATTCTCGGACATGAATCCGCCTGTTGCTCCTTATCAGCTCATTTGTTCGTGCGATGATGCTATCATGGACAGCAGTTGCTGGCCTTGCCTTATGAAGTTCATTGCCGGTGGATTCTCGCTCTCCTTCAAACTTTGGCACCAAGCGAAGACGGATTATCGAGACAAACATGTCTTTCGAAGTCTGATTAATTTCAGATGCTTTCACACCTTTATTGTGGAGAAACTTGATGATTATTCGTTGCTCCATTTTGGTCGACACATCGCTGTCCGATAGGTGCTTTATGCTATCAGTGTGGGGAAACGTGTCTGTCTGTCTGAAACTCTAACTCCTCCAAGGCTATGGAAGATTTTCAAAATCTGTTTTCGTCAGTCGATGAATATGGTTCATGACACGAACCAGTCACAAATATATCTAAATCTGTTCATTAGCACGTGCACAAATGGTACCCTTATGACACCCTCAAAAATTTTCAATGCTAAGATATGGCATGTAATATATCAAACAACTTAGAATGATGTGTCATGAATGAATATAACGTAAAATTAATGATAGTCGAAATTGTTTCAAAGGTACATGGTTTAATGGTATCATTATGGTCCATTAGAAACTTTCAATGTTAACCTAGGGCATTGAAAAATATGGTTCTGCGAATGGTTTTGTTTAACCTATCGGTCACTTGGTTATGTCATTGTTTCTTTATGATCGTGTGGAAGATCTTGCAAAATGATCAAGATACATGATACAGAGTTGATGAGCTGGAGATTCTCTACTTGGTAGTCTTGAAGATCAAGCATGCCCTACAAGAGGAGACGTACGCTGTGTTACGCTGAGAGAAAATCCTGCATTCTGTTGCGCGTTCTTGTTTAGGGATTCGAATCCTGGACCTTGAGTTAATGAGTGCGCGTTTCAAAGGAATTTTTCCTCGTAGCCGCCGAGCTAATTGTGTAATAAGTATTTTGTTCGCTTATTTTACGGCTTTTCCTTCGGCTTTTGTTGTTTTTGCCGTCACTTTTTATCATACTCACGAATGATCGATGGGAAAGGGCTCAAGCGACGACGACTCTTTCTTTCGGCGATATATCTATGGCCACCATACATCGGAGGAAAAAAAGAAGACTTAAAAACTTGTAATGGCCTCTTTATTTAAATGAGCCTTAAATTATCATTGCTTTGTCGTTTATGACGAAAGGTTCCATTTTCGGTGGGTGAGAGATAAATTAGCGAGCGAATGCGTTCGAACAATGGACAAGTCATTAGATTTTTGATTCATTAATGAATTCGTTAGACCCAATTGATGAGAGGGAGGGACCTCGAATTATGTGGAGAGATCTCTTTAATGAGAAGGCTGAACAATCTAGGGTAACGAATGAGGAGTAGAAGCAGTTGGGTCTCCTCCCACGCCTTAAGGAAATTTTTCTTCTTCTTCTTTTTCAAAGTAATGGCCGCTTTCGGTTTCCTATTTGAAGCCTTGCCTCCCGCCGGGTGCCGGGGAAGGTCCGCGCCTGTCAACGCCACCTTCATCTGCATAATTTTCAATTTAATTTCTGCATCGCTGATAGCACCGCCGCCGCCGTCGTGTAAATCATGGCCCCGCTGTTAAAGACGACGACCAGCTGAGACGACTCCTTAAAGGCCCTCCTCCTCCTCCTTCTTTTGTTTGGGTATTGTTATTATTGCAGTTATTAAGGCTCGCGCACATTCGCACCCCCTGCGACGAGAGACAAATGGCCGACACAGATTCGAACCCACGACATTAGTCTTCTTTGGCATCTGTTGTGCTCGGCATACCAGATCTGCTTCAACGCACGAGTGGATCCTGGATAATCTATAGGTTTGTGACTTTTGTAAGATGTGCGAGGGCATACGTGCATGTAAAGTAGGAGGGAAAAAGAAATTAAATCTACGATGCTTGTCTTTTTAAATGTATTTCCCTGCGTCTGAGAAATGTGTTGCTTTTGGTTAAACTCATGCGACCTAACCTATAGTGACGGCATACCGCTTCCAATAACCGTGTTTCTTTGCCGTCTCTAATGTAAGACTCTACCCATAGTTACAGTCTTTTCACGTTGCTTTAGTACGTTTTCACAAACATTTATTCCATTTAATGATTTTTTTTTACGAGGCTGAGTCAAATGAAAACCGGAAAACCGCTGTAGAAAATCGAAAACCCTCCCCATTGCGATCAGACCGGATACGCATGCGCTTGAACTCCCCACGTGATCCAGCGGCGCCATACGGGCGTTTCCAATATGGCGGCCCCTCTGTTGGAATGCACCAAAGAAGAGCAGCGTGGAGTGATCCTACACAGTGAAGGCATAAAACCAATAAAAATCCATCGACGCATGTTGGCAAGAAATTCAGCAGCGGCACAGCAAGTTTGGTGGACGCTCCGAGGCCAGGTCAGGCACATCGCCTTGTGACAGCCGAGGCGATTGCAACGGCGGAGGAGATGATTCTGCGCTGAAAGAATGATATGACGTCATCACCTGGTGTCAATGTCAGCCGGCTAAGATGAAGAACCCGCCTCTGGTTCGGACTGGGACAGCTTGTTTCCATTAAAGGAACGATGAATGCTGCCGATTAGCGAGACATTTCGGACAATTGTGATATGTCAACATTGTGGGAATCGTTCGTATGTATGTTTGTCCACGTATTTCCCAGAAACTAGAAATCGAATTGCAATAATTCTTTTTTTTTATTGGATAAAGTATCTTTCAATTAGGGAACAGTCCAAGTTTCATCAAATTTGGTTCAATAGTTTTCAAAGTAGTGAAAGTTTCATCAAAGTCGGTTTTTTTATACTCTGTTTAATCTTGTTCTCCATGAACTAGAGAGAGGTTTTTCTAAAGAGTGAGCAAACTGTAAGGAATCGCTTTTAACTTCATTATGTTCACAGCCTGTCATGAAAAGCGGTAATACAGCCAAAATAACAAAAAAAAAAAAACAACACACGCAGGCCATACTCGATCTACCTATAAAATTTCAATTTAATTTTGTATTCGTTTAGTTGGGTTTTGCTCGAGGGCAAAATCCCTGACAGGGAGGAAGATTCTTCTTTTTCCATCCTATCAACTACACAAAAACTGGAAAAAACTAAGGAAATGATGAACATCAAAAGCCATTCAATAAGAGATAAGAGAAATGATTTATATTATTCGTCTCGTTGTTCAAGTCTTGTCCAAGTCTTGCAACACTCAGCACTCTTTCTGACCTTCGCAGGAATTAATGAACGTTTAATAATAATGATAAAGGAGAATGCAATGTTGTCCATCATAAACGATTAATATGAAATTTTTCAATGAAATGAGTTAATTTTTCAATGTGATCGTACAAACAATTAACAAAATTTTTTCGAAAATACACCACGGAAATAACTCGAGCGGCCTCTAGCGACAATAATGCAAAGCTTTACATTGAATTTTCTCTTAATGCATTGCGTACGTTATCTAAATTCTCTTGACTTGGAGCCTCTTTCTCTTTTAAGGTATTTGCAAAGGCCAGTTTCCTTTCTTTATTTTTTAATTTGCCATATTGTACTGGTATACCCCTCTTTCTGAAATATTATCCATGTAATCATACTCTAATACGATATTAGCAAACCAAATACGAATATCTCCTTTGAGATACATTTGACCGGAAGGAAAGGGATGGTGATGCAACCATTACTAGTCCTGTGTCCGGCATCTGCATTGGTTGAGTTAGAGAAAGCAGAAGCAGCCAGAATGAATGAGGACATTGGATAACATACTGTAACAGGCGTTATGTATAGTGCCCTTTAATACTGTATTTCATGAATTATGTTTTGTATAAATAACTTACGAAACTAATTTTTGAAGCTGTACAGGGATCCTTGTTGAATATTGCGTGTTCTCGTCAACCGCGCATAATTTGTAACAACGCATAGAATTCCTGTTGTTCGGGCTTTTCTAATCTAACCTTAACATTAACATGGAGATAATGGAGAGCTAGCAGACTATTGAGAAAGAGTGGAAAGGCGACAGTGGAAGCAGTCCCTTCGCACGGTGCTGTATCGGTTTCGAGTGGTGAACGTGTACACAGAAGAAACGACGACTGCAAGGTCACACAAAGTGATGAATGGCCAAGTTCATAAGATTTTGGAAATTATTTTGTTTGTTTTGTTGGGAATTCCATGCTGAATAAGTCTCAATTGGAATTTTTCGTGTATTTGTTACGGTTTTTAAGATAGATTTGATTGTGTCCTAATTTGCTTATTTGGTATGATAAAAAGTGCACCATGGGATAGGTCACCTACAACTTCCTATTCGTTGGATTCATCAAAATTGACATATCTGCTTCGGTTACGAAAATAAAAGGGGAGAGCGGCTCATTTTTGTATCCATCCTGCTTAAGAATAAGATAGCATCTGCTGACACTTATTTGTGCCCATATTACCCCGAGATGCCGAAATTCGCATGTGCTTATCTCCTGTACACAGGTTTATCACTTGATAGAGAATCTAATGTTTTCACGAACGAGAAACATCTATAATCAATAACCACTTGAGAGAAATCAACAAATAAGAGAATAACTGCTGCAAAAGTGGCTGAGAGCTCATTCTCAGCGTTCCAAAGTCGATGAGGAAGCTCCATAAGCAAAATAGTCATGGGTGGGCTGCAATTGCCAAGCCATACTGACCGACATTAATACCCAACAAAGGAGAGAGTAGTGCCCATAAAAAACCAGCTATAAATCTTAGATTATTGTAATATGGCCTGATGAATCAATGCTCCCAACTACTGGTGACTCTAGCATCTTTGCGAGTATTGTTCCTTTTGCATGAAGAGTGGCGTCGGATTCTATTATCCACCATCCAGGACCTCTTATTTGTCAGTTCCCAGAAGAGTTCAAGATGCCAGTGGTGGTCAACATCAATAAGTACGTGTGCGTCAAATTTTCTTATTGTTCATCGCAATCTGCTTGGCAGCCCATAACGACGATTGCCTTGAAACGCTACTCAATTAGGAAAAAAATAGCTATAAACATTGGCGCTATTCCAAAATAAAACACGGTTCACGTATAAGCCATTACGACTCTTTACAATGGCAGTTTGGTGTAATGAAAATTGATTTCTTGTTGTTGTTGTTGTTGTTTTTGTTGTTGTCATGAAGATGGAGGTTCCGATTGTCTCGAATTGATCTCGGGCTGTGGGAGTTAGGAAAGCCTCCCCAAATCCATTCAATCCGGTCGGTCTCTGATTGTATATGTAGATAGAGATATCTATAAAGAGAAATCGTGCCTCCATGACGAGATGTTATCTTTCTCCATTTGAAAGACGATAGTGGGCATATTTAACTCTAAACCAATTACACTTTGTTTTCTCATAATTAAGCCTCGCTCGATTTCTCTAACGTTTCGCGTAGACTGATCTCGTTCTTATCCACAACGAAGTCTAGTTAGGGTCGTGACTGTTTTAATTTCGAAAGTTTGTCGAAAAAGACCCCACCCTCATAAGTTTTAGATTCGAAAAATTTGTCATAATATAATCTAAATCTGGGTGACTCGCAGCAATTTCCTTTCTTTTTGTTTGTTTTTTGGAGTTAGTAGAAGTAGTTAGTCGAATTAATTTATATGGGTCTTCGCATTCCGCAATAAATAATTTATCAGAACAAAGAAGAATCAGGTTAGCAAATGAATTCAGTAATAAGAAGATGCTTCTAGGATGTTCAAAGCTTGACATGACGTATTGTATTGTGTACTTGTGAGTCAAATGACATTTTATTGGTATGTACGCACATCGTACATTGTTTGATAAAGGAACTTAACTTTAATGTAGCATTCGTAATGGAGTAGCTTTATCTATGCTTCTATAATTTGCGATAATAAAATAAGTACAGGATCTGTATAAAAAGTATCGGGAACAATATTTTCTTGACGAGACTGTAGTTCGCACCGTGCTCGGTGATGTGGGGTCTGACCTTCAAAAAGTGCCAAGCGTCAGTCGCCTGCGAGCGTTTGTTCAGGCTAGTTCGAAGTTTAGTGGACCCCCTGCATGATTCACCAAGTGTTCAAGGATGAAAGCATGTCACAAAGTGCAGTTTTTAAGTGGCACAAGCTCTTCAAAGATGGACGTGACAACGTGCAACGTATGCGTGAAGTGCTGAATTCCGAAACTTTCCCCGATACTTTTTATATTTACCTAGTTTCTAAAAGCAACATGTAATATAAACCGCTGTCAACTATAAAGTAGCTATATGAACTAATAGATAGTCAACAAAACACAGACTACAGTATAACTTACCATAGTCACCTCTAGTCAAAATATTTGAGATACATTCCGTGATTTCAAATAAGTTGAACGAGTTAATCTAACATGGGATGTCACTTATCCTTTCTGAAAGTAGATCCACTGGATGTTGAGGATTCAGGATAATTTCCAGGGTGTCGCTTAGACAGGTTACGGACATGAAATGAATATTTGGGATTTAAAATTTTTTTTTTTTAGTTATACACAAATAAGCGGTAGCACTCCCTTTTGCTCTAATAACAGCCTTCACTCTCCGAGGAAGACTTTCCATCACTTTTTGGTAGTAAGAAGCTGGAATTTCCCTCCATTCCTGCTTAAGAGAACAGGGTTAGTTCAGCCACGGGTGAAGGATTGCGTGGTCTGGCTCGTAGTCGACTTTCCAGTTTATACCACAGGTGTTCACTGGGATTGAGATCCACCTCTTCAACCCGGTTGTCCTGAAACCAGTCTTTATGGCACGGAGCATTGTCAGGTGGATACAGAAAAGGCCCATCCCCGAACTGTTCCCACAGTGTTGGCCGTGCACAGTTGTTTGAATAAGCAACAGTATTCGTCGTTCCTTTAACAGAAGCTGGCCCAATCCGAAACATGAAAAAAGCCCCATAAAAGGATGTCACCTCCTCGTACACTTAGATAGGAAACGTTCTCAGGCATCTACCAAAACACAACTTCGTTCATGTGATGGCCAGTCTGTAGGACACGTTTCCACTATTCCATGTTCCAGTTTCTGCGAGTTTTACACCACCCCAAACGTCGCCTGGAATTGTTGTCAGCGATGATGGGCTTGTGAGCAGAAGCATGACGTGGAAACTAGGGAATGGCGTTCTCGACGAATTGTGATTGTGCTAGCAACTCTGTAGCAATCATTTCAGCAGAAGACTTTCAATTGCTCCAGGTTACACGTGCAAGCACTCGACGAGCTCTGTCAATTTCTTGGGTCTGCCGGTTCGTGGTTGCACTGTCGTTGCTCCCTGGGTCTTCCACTTCGCAATCACATTGCCTATAGAATGGTGGAAGTCTCACGGACTGAGTTGTTGCATTCCATGTGTTATGAGGGGAGTCCCTAAACTTTTGTTATTCTGCTTCAAGAAGAAGTTTTTACGAAAATGAATGAGATGGCGGAATTAAAATCTTATTCAGTTTATTTTTCAAGAAAGACTTCTCTTTATATGCATTGTATAAATTATAATCTAAGTAGTGCATGAGTATTGGTCACCTGTTCATACCTAACTTCATTACTCCTTCTTGCCATTTCAACAAGGAGTGGATGTTGAGGTGCGTCCATTGCTATTACGAAAATCTTCCAAAATATTGACCCTCAACATTCTTGTTTGTTGTTTCTCTCGTTGTTGTCCAAACACAGTTTTCCCATAAAATGAGGGGAGGGGAAAAAAGGATCCTGCGTGTTGTCGTCGTTGTTGTTATTGTCTGGTGGTCTCCGTCGCCATTTTTACCAGCCTCCGGGGGTCAGCCACTCGTAAAAAACCGGCTGCGCCCATTTTTCGACTCTTACCTATCTTCAATTCCCCCTCCCCACCTTTTTCCGTTTCTCCTTTCCAAACCCCCCCTCCCCTATACTACTCCACCATCTTCCTTTGCCAAAGTAATCTAATTAACTTTCCTTGTCGCCATGGCGATGTCGCGACGGACGGACACGAGAGGGCCAAGGCGGCTGCTTTTTCTCAAAGCTCTTGTCGCCGACACACTCACTCTCTTCTTCGTCAAAGTACTCTTAAGGAGCCAATGGGAAGAGAGTTTAAAAAATTAAGGAGGAAAAAAAAAACTATGTCCCTTTTTTGGTTTTCCCAAGTGTTACTAAAAATTCTCTTCAAATTTCGATTTTCTAATGCACGCCGCCGACTCCTATTGTTCCTTTTATGCCGCTATTAAGGCTTTATAACCCCTCCCCCCTCTCTAACTAATAAAAGATAATGTAATAATGTAATTTATAATTTAAAAAAATAATTCATTCGTTTTAAGGATTGTTTCTTTTTTTTTTTTCTCTCCTTCTTTCAAAAACCTCGATAACGCATTCAGGAAATGTTCTCCGAACCACGTTATCGTGCCATCGCAAATGCATATATACGCCAGAGGAGGAAAAAAAAAGAGAAGAGGGCTCTTAAGATCTTAAATGTTCTATAGAATATAAATCTATTTCACATAGACAGCCGAAAAGATTTTTAATGGTAACGCTTCGTTTTATATGCACGCGCGAAGAGAAGCTGTAAATCTTCTTGCTCACCTCGTCGGTGCGCTTACCTGAATCGAATCCTTTGAGATAAAGAATGCGTTTTATTATTATTATTATTATTATTATTATTATTATTATTATTATTATTGACAATGTTTTTCAGTTCGATATCAAAAACTTAACGTTGAGAAAGAACTGATTCTACCTTAACTAATTCTAATAAATATCTGAGTACAAAATATCAATTTCAAAATATCAAAAGCAGTTTTTATTGGGTTGATATTTTTGTGTTGAGGTGTTTATTAAAATTATTTAAGGATTTTCCGTTCATCTTGAGAAAAAATTATTTTTAATTTTTTGTATAAAATAAAGTATATGATAACCACAACGCAACTTTTCTTTCTTCACAGGACGTGCAGCTCTAAAGCGATTGTTTAAATTCCTCCTCCCGCAGAAGACTTTCTTTAAGATTTAATGGAGATAAAGTAATTATTATTCATTGAACTAAATAGTTTTAGTTACAATTCTATTTTATTTTGCAATGCTTAATTTGTGCTCATCATTTGATGAACAGGATCTTAAAGCGCAGGTCTGAAAAGATCGAAGTATGGAAATGAATTCATCTGTGCATACAGACAAGAAGAAATATTTACGTAGAGTTTTAACAGTTTCTGATTTAAACTGGTAAGAAAGAAGTTAAGCTGTTGTAATTGTATGAATGTGCTCCAAAATGAAAATCTGTGAATCTATTTTTAAGAAATTCTTGAATACGTTAGTCTCTATGATTCCAGTGGCTAAATTTGAATGTCTTGTGTACTTATTACGTTATATTTGATATAAAAGGACTCTTGATTTCCTAGTCATTTTGAAATCTCTGTTTATAGGAACCAAAATAAATAAATAATAATAATTGAACGAACCTCGCTTAAAACACTAAGCGTACTGTTTGGCGAAAACCTTACCTTTCTTCGCCCAACCTCATTATTAGTTTGAGCATTTGATGAAAAGAACCTTGATCAAACTCGAGTTATTAATTACCCAAGGCTGCAAAGTTTAAGTTTATATTAAGTTATTCCATATAAGAAAATTGAAAGTTTATGGGGATACATTCTACCTTTAAAATTTGATAAATTTAAATCATTGAGGTTGACGAGTATCTATAGAGCTATTAAGAAATTGTAAAATAAAATGATTTGGATCATGATGATAACGTAAAGAGTTAGTCAGTGATTTCACAAAGGCTTCGAGTCCAGTTTTGTAATCATTAGCCTCGATGGCTCAGTGGTTGCGTGATCGCCTCTGATACCCGAGGACGCGGGTTCGATCCTGGTCTAAGACAACGAGGATTATTTCAGGGGACAAATCCTGACAAAGAACCCTTGCGAGGCAAAATTTGCGGCTCCTATAACACTATTTTTGATATGTCCATAGTAGTTGAAAGTTATAAATTAATTAACGTTTTCAATTAGATTCGCAGCATTTTTAGTTAAACTCTTTAGAATTTAAAAGATTACTGCGACGATAAAACAAATACAGTAATGATGAACACCTCGTTATTATGAATTTTTTTTGGGTCCCTGCAAAGGCCAATTGAAATTTATGCTATTGAATTCGGATATAACGAACTGTGAACAAAATTTTCGCCCAAACAGCTCCAAATTTCATTATCACGAACTTCAGTACTTGCAGAAGTCGCGAGGACGTGCAAGTGAATGAAAAATAAATGACCCATACACACACAAATGTTGCCAACTTAGCGGATTTTACACAAAAATTACAATCCGCTACAAATCACATTATAACAATAGAATCTAGCGGATTTTTGCTTCGGTTTCAGTGATTGTATGAAAAAATTGAAAAATACTTGATCTGACCACTAGAGGTCGCCTCACTTGGCCACGCCCCCTTCATTATTACAAACTGCTTATATTGGGGTCCCCTCAAATTCGTTAAAACGAGATTTTACTGTAACATCTATAGTAAACTCTTCGAATTAGGTTTGAATACGATATTGAAAAGTCAAGTGCGTATCAAAGTCTGTGCTTAAAACACTGGATAGAATCATTGATGGCAAGGGTCTTAGCATGGTGAAAATTTATTACATTAGTTTTAGGCGCGATCACAATACCAAGCTTCAACATTACTGAAATCTGCTTTCAACACTATTTTATTCCCATCTAGGATGAAAACAAGAAATTAATCCTCCTGAGGAAGGTATAAGAAAGTAGCGGAATCCCTGAGATCATCTATTTTTACCCTTTATTTGCACTTTTTACGGCGGGCGCCCCCCGAAGTTCTTAGTTTCGATAGTTCTAAAGACCAAAGGACTTCCACCTAGAGTCACTTTATAAGAAGAGTATCGCACTCGTCTTGAGCGACGCCATTTTGAGTTTAATTCTTCTCTGCATACAAAGGGCTGTATGGAGATTACGTTGTTTTGTGAACATTTTTTCAAAGTATTCACGCCGCATTTCGAGTAAAATGTTCTGATGTAATATTTTACGATTTGTAAATTCATTTGATACATGATAAATAGGTTTTTTAATATATTTAACGTGGTAAAAATAAAAGATCCCGCCGTGGGCATGGAATGTAAAACATTAATTTCCTTTTTCTACTGGATTTAGTGCAGTTTACGCGCAACAATTTGGCATAATGGCCCGGATAAAGCAAAAGCTAATTGACGAAATTATTCATCTCTAAACCTTAGGAAAACTTTGTTTATTATTAATACGTGCAACTGCTATCGATAAAATAGTTTCTGTTTATCGATTGAAACTTACTATTTGTTGATTAAAGTCTCAAGTGCTCCCAAGTAAACTTCAAAGCTCACTGAAGTACATAGAAACGATTAGCAAGCATTCACCCGGGAAAACTCAAAATGGCTGCGATTATGCCACGTGATACCGAAAAGCCAATTAGAAGCCTTGCGGCACAGTTCACTCAAATGCGGTACTCTTCCTATAAAGTGACTCTACTTCCACCCCCACAACTCCGACCCCATTGGGACAATTTGGCCCAAACTTCATAGTAATGGAGATCTTGCTTAGAGGAATCTGTATATCGAATTCACTCCTTTACATACCTAAATACACATAGACCTTTTGGTCCCCTCTAACTCTCACCCTCGAAACTTCAAGCCCAGTGGTCCAATCAAAACCAAACTAAATTGTGATGGAGGACATGCCCATAGTAAGCTAAATTCCGAATTTCAACCTTCTACCTCAAAAAAAGCAGAAATTATGGGCAGATGGGCATTAGGAATGTACTAATTTACTTTTATTCAAATAACATGAATCCTATTGTATGTTGAGATATGCAATTCAATTGGTTCATTTGGTTTTCGATTGGAAAAAAACGAAGCTAACGAGTTTTCCGGGAACTTTAAGTGATTAAGAATGCCATTCATCGATATGGAGATTTACAAACGATAAATTCCTTTCCTTTAAGTTAGAACTAAGATTGAAATCTGATTTCCGTGAAATCGATATTGCATAACCATGTGCAAGGAAATTGAACTGTGTATTGGATCAGAGGAGTAGTTTAGGGTTATTGGAAATAGGGTAATGGCTGAAGTGTGTGTATGTGTAAGGGTGGTTTGGAGAATTGGCGGGTGTTGCCGTCGTCTGTGTGAAGTCGAGCAGAAAACGTTCCGATTCTTTGTCGGCTAATTCCTGTTGCTCGACCGTTTAGATGAGTCAGGGGTTTTCATCCACAAGAGAAAATTGGTCGTGATCATCGACTACTCAAGAACAAGAAGAAGGTAACTTCGTCATGCTTATATGACTAATATTTCCCTCCACGATCTGTAGAAAAAACATAGCAATCGTTTATAAAAAGCGTTTTACGTTTTGTCAAATGTCGATTTAATCGTTTCCTTTTCGTGGACTTGTTTTTATCATTTCTGTCCAAATAGGTTTCGTGAGCTTCGTATCCTCCTCGGTTCAGGTGTATCGAAGGCGAAGAAACATATTTAGGAAGGAAAAAAGAGTCAGGGGAGGTTCTTCTCCGCCTACAACAGATTTGTAAAGCGTAATTTTTTTTTAATATAATTTTTATTTATTTTTTTTTCTTGTTAAATTTCCTTTCCTTCATTGTTCTACGCTCCACTCGTGGGTCCAGATGTCCTCCTTCGCCCGCTCTGCTTCACTGAACAAATGAATGAAAACGGAATAAAAGACTGATATCGATGAAAAGTTTATGGTTAAAAAAAAATTAAATAAAGAAAGAAAAACTGGCAACGAGGCCCCAACCACGTCCAATTCGAATGGAGGAAAAAAAGAGACTTAAATTTGCTATTTTTCATCGGACACACACCGGTTTGAAGCTTTTTGATTGAAAATTCAATTGGGTCGTTCACCTTCGGCTACGAGTCAATATTGGTTGAGAGGATTCATTAAAACTAAATCGCTTTTTTTTTAACTTATGAAATTTTAAAAATAGAGAGACGGAACTGGCAATATTAAGACATTCTACCTGTCATAGCTATCGAGTTTGTTTTTTAAATCGAACAAATGGCATTCGAGAAAGCGGCTGGTTGGAGTTGATGCTTAATTGTCATAAAAAATTGCAATAGGTTCAGGCCAAATGTTGCAGGATTTGAAAAATGGCAAGATGAGTGACCTCTTAGACAAGTATCTGCTTCACATCTATTGGATTCCATTAATGTAATACCATTGGCAAAAAAAAAAAAAAAAAGTTCTCCTCCCTGCAAAAAAAATTAGTTGAACTATATAGCTTTGACATTCCTAAATCTAAATATGACATCCAAATTGCACCATCATGTACCATGTTTAAGATAGTTTTACAATTCTACATAAAAATGAAACATGAATAATAAACAATC
Organism: Rhysida immarginata; assembly: GCA_023313115.1. Taxonomy (NCBI): domain Eukaryota; kingdom Metazoa; phylum Arthropoda; class Chilopoda; order Scolopendromorpha; family Scolopendridae; genus Rhysida; species Rhysida immarginata. Next base: position 95,217 of record JAHWFO010047174.1, on the reverse strand, counting down.
GTGACCGCAGATCATTAAGACGATTGGTGAAACGTAATCATAAAAAAAAACTCCCTAGAACTTACAAAAAGCTTCAATACGGAATTCAAAATCATTTCCACCCGGACAATGAGATAAGAACTACGAGGACTAGGCCTAAACAGTTGTGTTGCGACAAGAAAGCCTTCAGTTACTGGGACTAATCGGAAAAAGAGACTCCAGTTTGCAGATGAAAGCCCATTTACTCTCTTCCAACATGATAGTCGCATCACGTTTAGAACGGAAGCGCATGAAGCAATGGACCTGTCATGTTCTCCTACTGTTCAAGCCTCTGGAAGAAGTGTTATGATCTGGGGTTGCTTCTACTGGGCTGGACTAGGCTCAGCAATAAAATGAAGTCTCCAGAGTATCTGAGCTTACTGAGTGACCGTCTTCTACCCTCAAAGCAGTGCTTCTTTCTCGAAGGTGATGGCGTTTTTCAGGATAATGCTCAGATTCATGGAGCTCACATCCAAGAGCATGAGGATTCATTCACGCACTTGAAATGGCTTCCGCAAAGCACTGACCTCAATCCCATTGAAAATCTGTGAGATGTCATTGAGGAGTGACCCGACTCTTCCTTCAACTGGGCGATCTTGGATAAGTGGGAAATTGACGTTATTGTGGCCATAAATAAGTGTCGAGATCTTCCAGGAGTTGGTACAATCAAAGCTAAGATAAATGCGTGCTATTAGTGCGTGCGACTTGTATTTTAGCCAAGCAACTAACCCCGGTACTTAGTCAAGTATACATAGGACGGGATGCAATTACCCTAGAACCGTTAATAAGTGTCAAATGACGCTCTGGATTCCAGGTTCAAATCCGGAGGGAAGGATACCTGGGTTAATGTAATTGTATTGACCGCCCAACGTTCTTCTGGACATTCCTGCGGTTAAATTAGCAGTTGGGCGTTGTGCCCTTAAAGAAGTTCCCAAAATTAATTGTTTTAATTAAGTTGTGTGTAAATGATCGTATTCGCTGCCCATTAACAATTAAATTAAAAATTTTTTTCCTCTTGAGAAATTCAATTGGAGCGAACCAATCAAGAGCGGCTCGCTCGGGCGGCCATTTTGTGCCTCGGTTAATTGATTGGAAAAGATTTGGAGGCGATTAGCCTCGTCAAAAGTGCAAGGGCCTGTCAGTTGCTTGGGAATTAATGAGTGGGTTCTCGGTTGATGGATATAGCCCACCCTTTGTACACGTTAAACGCTTCCGAGTCCATATAAGTCGACATCTCATCAGGGTGACATCGCTCTCTTTTTTTATTATTTGAAAGGTTTAAAACTTGCCTCCACCTTCTCTCCTTCACCTCCGAATACTATAAATCAAAGCTTAGGCTTTTAATTGTGGAATAAAAAAACTTTTGACAGGGAGGAGGAGACAACGGAAATTGGTCTCAAGTTATCCGATCGATTTGTTGTCGAGATAAATTATCTGGACCTTAACTGAAAATGAAAGTCACAGTTCGGCTTAAAAACGAATTTTTCTGATAAAGTTAGAAGGAAGTCACACGGTGTATTTAATATATAATGAGATTGTTTGGAACCGGGATAATATTTTACAGGAGGAGAGGGTCACTTTTATTATTATTATATTGTGTTTTTTATTTGTGTTGTCGTTTGGAGGAAGATTAGAGTAATTAAAGTGAGGTAAACACGGAGCAGCGATCGTTATCTCGCGGCAATGAATAGGAAAACGGATGTCAAAACTCCATGCTATGGTGACTGTATGGTTTCCTTCCTATTAGGAAAAGAAGTGAGTGCGTCGCATGCATGGCAAATCGCACGTATATGCTTACCTCACAAGTCGCCTCTCTAGATCAATTTCTCTATTTCGACTGGCGATTGTTTTTTGTTTTATTTTCATTTTTTTTTTTATTTTGTAATATAATTTCGTCGTTGAAACAGGTGGGCTCGCTGACAGCTGTTTCATCGACGGGTGGGTGGTCCTCTGCTCTCTTACAGGTGGTCAATCGCGGGACAGAGACCTCGGCCTGACGCCTCCACTGCAGGAGAATGAAATCATTTAAGATACGCCTTTTCATAGTTTCCAAGGTGTACGCTACATACACATTATCGGTGTCATGTATCCAATCTAATCAACTATTCTTTGCAGAGTTTAATATAAAAATTTATCATCATTATGACATAATGATTACTTAAAATATTTGAAACATTTAAAAACAAACAATGCTATTGGTAACAGATCTTTGTTTCTATTGCAACATGACTCTCATTTGATGAGTTGATAAATTGATCCTCATTCTACAGTCGAACTCGCTTATAACGAGCCCTGATTTAACGAGGAAATCGGAAATACTTGGTTGGTACAATGTTAAGTCTATGGGAGCATAACTCGCTTTTAACGAGCAAACCCCGATTATAGCGAGCAATATGTTTTTCGGGCATGAGTCTTCTCCAAAGAACAATAATACAACAAAGAAATAATAAGACAGTTAAAAGCAAATTAACCAACTTCTTTTGTACTGTACAGCAATAAAAAATAAATAAGTAGGTAGTATGTATAATAATGTATGTATGTATGAATTTTTATGATTTTTTTTTCACAAACTGGTTTTTTACGAGCATTCGGTTATATCGTGCAAATATCGCGGTCCCTTCGCGCTCGTTATAGCGAGTTCGACTATATCTAGTGTGGGGCGAGTGTTTATAACACGGGTGGTGGCGCGCGGTCTATGAGACCGCATTTTGAAACTTTTTGATTATGACATACAGACTTCTAGAAGGGTCCAAGTTGGAGAATACAGAAGTGGTCATTTGTTTCTTTTAAATTCATAAGAAGATATTCACAAAAATGTAATGATGCGGTCCCTGAGACCGCGCGCCATCTTTGGTGTGTTAAAGTGGGGGGCGCAGAAAATATGGTGGGTGACTAATTTTTCAATTAGTGTATAAATTTTCTAAATATAAATATTCGTATTCATATGGATAAAACATATTAGAACATGCGAAACATTTGGACACCAGTAGGGGAGCCTTTGGAATTTTTCCGTGTGAAAGGGGGTCGAGGGACAAAAAGACAAAAGATTGGAGGGGGGTTCACATCGTCCAATAATCTGGGAAGGAGACGTTGCCAATGTCTTCGAAGTTGACGTCAAGGATAATATGCCTCGGCTTTCGTATACCACTTCATTTCCGATTGGATTTTGAACCCGTTTTGAGGTTTCCTATTTTTCATCAATAACTTGAACAGGTGAGGTATAGCGTAGGACAAACCCCTCAGAAAACATTCGTGAGCTATTCTTTAATGAATATTACGCCCCAGGAAAGATAGTCTCAGCCTGCGGACTAAGTAACTGCTCTATTTAAGAAACACTGCTCTAGGGTTTATACTCTTAAATTTAAACGCCATATTGATTAATGAGTGAATACGTAGTCCATTTTTCTCCGTAACGATTGGTCCAATTTTGAAAACATTTTCAAATTTATGCTTATTATTGATAAGGAAGTTCGCAGTCGACTCTTCACCGATTTTGATCTCCATTTTATTTTTGGTGAATCAGTATTGTCTGAGCTTTTCATCCAATGCGCCTTTTAAGTAAACTTTTTTTATACGAGCGAACTCTCCTCGTGAGTATACACTGCCGTATCGGTATTGGTTGTCATATAAAGAGTGTCCCAAAATGAGCTGACATTTTAATTTTTTAATAAAACACATTTTTCATTGGAAAATTTATAATATTTTTGCTTTATTAGCAAATAAAAACATGGAGATTATACGTGATACAAAACATCTGACAAATGACCGCCCCAGCCTTGGTAACACAAATTCACTCTTTTGAGGATTTTCTTCAACACTTACACCGGCTATGTTTGCATTTTTTTATTTTTGTTTTATTTGCAACTGAATCGGTAGACTCAATTTTATTGATCAAATTCAGCACGGTGTTACGAGAAGGTGCATTACGTTGACCAAAAGAAGTACGACATCTGCGAACAATTTTCGTAAAGCTTTCACCATTTTTGAAGTGAACTTTTACAGTTTCTACGCGTTGTTCGATTGTATAGTTTTGCATAATTTAACCTCAATATTTAATAATGACAGCATATAAAATCTCTACTCTGGTTGTACCACAAAAAAACTGCGGCAAATTCAAAATGTCAGTTCAATGTGGGATTAAAATATTGAAAATCGATTATCGGTAAGTATGATTTTTTGATAGTATCCGTCGGAATATTGGCCACTGATCAATACAAAAATTTATTGATTTTAATGTACTCATTTTCGAGATAGGGTATATTTCTGAAATTCTATTTTTTTTTTTTTTGGCCGATATCTCGGGAACTATTAGTTCCACAGAAATGTGGATGCAATATTCGTCATCAGCGATTTCATAATCCTATGTCCCATAATAGATAAAATAAAATAAAATTACAGTTCCCCAGGATTGATCCTTGAGGAACTCCTGAAGAGAAAATGCGAATATTTACATAGTTGATTCTATCAGTTAAAAATTACGAGAATAACAAGGTTGTAAATCACGATTGAAAGTGATCAGCTTGTTTGTTTTCGTTGATATCATATTGTAGTTCAGGAGGTTTGAATTTTTCACAGTGCCTTAATCCACTTGTAACAACTTAATGACCTGCGAAAAAGGAATGACCTGTATCTCAGTGCAAATTATCTGTTTAAATGTGTAAGCACTTATATAAATAATTGCTATATTGCGAAACCTCCCATCTCTTTTCGACGTTGCTCCACCCAAACGAAGACGAGTGTCTAATTTGGTTGGATTGTATAAAACGGACGCCGATTTCAATTTCGTTTTTTTAATGTTTTTTAATGAGCATAAATAACTCTTTATCTCCCAGAGAATTAAGATAAACAAATTAGAGTTGTTGTTGTTGTTGTTCTTAAGTAGCGAAAGCTCTTTCAACGTGGCGTCTGTTTGGCTCTTCTTTTTTTAAAATGTTCTATTTTGTGAGTGTGTGGAGCAATCCAGTGGCGCTCGATTGAAAATGTGGCTCATCTCTTGGAAAGGTGATTAATTTTTTCTAATGACTTCCAAATATTTGTCTAATTAGTTTGGTGGAGGTGGTAGTGGATTTTCCTTTTGGGGGTCCGCAATCGCTGACTCATTCCACCTTATTATCTCGGCCCTATCGTATCTCGGGAGTTATCGGAGTGAATGGCAATGGTGGAGAGGCCCCCACTTTTAATTTCGTCTCGAGGTGGCGCTTTGGAGCCAGAGGGCGACGCGTCAGGCGCCAATTGACGGCTCCCTTTGTTAACACACACGCACACATACGTACACACACTGATTGATCCTCGGCCCTTCTTCTTCCAACCATTGTTTATGGCCAACAACGACTCCGGATGGGCAAATGGAACTTTTGAGAATCTTTTCATACCCCACCCTCTTTTTGGCGTTGAAGCAATTTGCTCTCGCTTTATCTAGACCCATAAGGGATGCTTTAAAGTGGGAGATAAAATTTTTTTATTGGAATTAAGAAAAGGAAACGGGCAGTGAAGATACATTTCTAAAGGTTTATCTGATTTTTATTATTGTCATTATTATTATTATTGTAGAAAGCAAGCATGTTGGAATTACTATATTCGAACTTCATAGTAATTCGATGATTTTATAAAGGAAATCACGTGAACATAGAAGCTCTAATGTCGAATGCGCTTTCAAAACACAAATTATAGCCCTTTACCTTTTTCTATGTCCATATTGCAGTTCGGAAGATGTTTAAAGTCGGGTCACGCATGGACTTATAGGTAATTTACAAACACGTTTAGATATCAAAAAAAAAAAAACAAACCCAGCTATAAACGTCCAAAAGGTAGGAAGCCTGATGCCGAGAGGTTGTGGGACGCATAAAATCTAGTCGTCGAACCTTGTTTATTTTTATTTTTTTTTATTCATTTGAATATGGTACGTACTATTATTAGCTTATTCAATGAAATGGGCGGTTAATACAAATTTACATTAAATGGATACCGAGGAAGCTGACTAGGGAACCTCAGCACAGAACGACCATCTTTGCGAGTGCTGACTGAATAATTATCTCAACATTCTGAAATGTCAGAATTTATTGATTGTTTTGTTTAATTATATTCGCTCTTTCATTGGAGCTAATATTAAGTAAGAGAGATTTAGTCCGTTTGTTGTTGTACACGTGAATACAACATACGGTGTCCATAAAGTGTCCCATACGTGGACTTTACGAATTTTCTTTTTGCAAAAAACGGATATATATACACGTATATATTAAATCAGTGAGGCTCTACAAGTTTTTGTTGGAATTTTCTCTATCATGGTTCAAAAGTTACTTTTCGCAACTTCACAGCGGCTTACACGAGAGAGGCCGGGATTACTTTTATTCAATTTTGTATATGGGTATTTAATGTGTCTACAAAATATTTGAATATGAACCTTGGCATGTAATTTTTTTATAATCTGAATTTTATCATCATTTCGTGAGGTTTGCGGGTGAGTGAAACGAAAGAATTCACACAGTCGAAGAACGTTTTGATGGAAAACTAAATTATATCTTGGAATAATTGAAAAATGATCTTCGGAGGATTTTTTTTCCGCCATACATGTTCATAGGATATGTTTGATAGCGATAGCTTCCATGTCAGCGGTGGCTGAGAGGTATAGCATTAAGCTGGTAACCTGAAGATCCTTGGTTCGAGTCCAGCCCGTGGAATATTCTTTATAATTTTTCTCTATTAAATAATGTTGATATAACTCTCCAAATATACATTTAGAAAGTCAATAACTTTTACACTTCCTCCAGTGATCCGATTTCACAAAACGAAATAACTTTCTTGTATTATGCTAAACGTGTTCTGAAGTCCCGGTTTAAAAGAAGTTGAATTCAAAATAACCAAACGATAACAGAATAGCATATTTAAGTTCCAAAGGTAATTCTTCGACAGTTCGTTGGAGAAAATTACCGCATGTCTAAACTTCATTGGTCTTAACACTCCAGAGGTGGTGCGGGTGTTTGTAACTAGGATGGTGGCGCGCGGTCTCTGAGACCGCATTTTGAACCCCCCCCCCCCTTTTTTTTAATGTTCAAAAATAAAATTCAATATTATCTAAAAAAAATGCAACTTTTCGAATGAAATTTTAAAACCCTTCTTTTTCCCCCCTCAAAATTAGACGTGAATAGATCAGGAAAGGCTTTTATAATTTAATATTTGTATTTTGCACTATATTTAACTTTCATACATGTATACCGTTTTATATAGAAGAAAACAATTATAAAAATGAAAGAAAGCAATCATTTCTCGGAGGATAACAAATTCTATTTTTTTTAGTACATAATAATTAAAAAAATAATCTTTCTGGATATTTAAAATTATTTTATTTTGAACTAATATAAACAAAGGTTAAATATATAGGAATATTTTATTGCTCTTGAAATTCAGAAACAGTATTAGTATTCTTGCATGCTTTGCATAATACAATTTCTCCAAATATTTGTTTTCAAATAAAAGTTCCTAAATAAGAAAATATTTGTAAACTAAAGTATGTTGGGAATTAACTAGAGAAAATGTTTAGGTAATAAAAAAATTATAAAAAAAAAGTAAAATAAAAGACTTTTTTTTTCATCAAAACTTTTTAGTAACGAAGTTGGTGGCGCGCGGTCTCTGAGACCGCACATCCTGTTATATGTAACAATATGCACGCAGTCACGGATTCAGACACACTGACTTATAGAAAGGTCCAAAATGGAAGAATACAGAAGTGGTCATTTGTTTCTTTTAAATTCATGAGTAGATATTCACGAAAATGTACTGAAGCGGTCCCTGAGACAGCGCGCCACCTCCGGAGTGTTAAATGAAAGATCTTATTCTGTAGATTTGTCAAAGTTAGTTTTGTGTCCATAATTACTATTAATTAGCAGAAATTTACAATTCAAAATGGCTTAAGCTGGCAAATCAAACAATCCTCCCCACAATGAGGTCACAATCAGATCTACTTTGGTCATGTGACTTTTTAGTGACCCGGACAAAGAGTCGGACGTCCAAGTTCAGAATAGCATTTGGTCACGTTAGTAATGAATGATGCTTGAAAGAAAGTTTTTTGCTACATTGTCCGAATTAGAAAGGAAATGTTTTAAGAGTACAAATAGGTGCTCAAGTTTTGAAGAATATTTGTGTTTTTGCGACCATTAGATCATCCAAGAGTTTGTCTGACTACCAAAAAGGGACGAATTCAGTAGATGGTACGATCGTGTTACAGCGTTTATATTGAAATGCCATTATTATACTATTTAACCTGTATTTTATTATAATGAGTGACTGAGAAGTGATGACATTCTCAATGAGACCGATGGCAAGACGTTCGAGTACCTTGGAATCTGTTAGGTCGCGGCTTCGAATGTCGCTGTGGCATGTGTCTTACCTGACGCCGCATTGCTTACTCATTAGCACACATCCTCATTGAATACGTTCCTTGAATAATTTAATTTAGATTTAATTCATAACTCCTGTTCATATTTTTTCTAATTAAAATTTATTGCAATCTTCAAAAAAAAATTCTATGAAGAAACAGATTTTTACTTCTCTTCTTCTTTTTTTTATTATTATTTTTGTGAGTCGTAGGGGATGGGGAAAAAAGAAAATTGCAAATTGTGCGAAAGTGTGGTGGCCACAGTGCACTTTTCCGCCATTGTCGGTGCAAGGCACGCGTGAAGTCGGATCCGTCAAAACAGCAAATGCACATTACAGGTTATGACAAGGGAACACGACGACGGCGGTGGTGGTGGTGGTGCCTTTTCTTTCTACTTACAACAGCCATAAAGACGAAAAGCTTTTCTTTAGAGAGGAAACGAGACGATGAAAAGGTCCTTCAGAAGGAGGGTTGCACGAGGAGGGGGTAAGGACGAGGGGGTAATTTCTTTTTTGTCTTCTCTTTAAAGTTGGTTAGCCGCCGCTAATTTTGCCCGCGACATGTTGAGGCCATTTTCTCAATGTCCTGTAATGAAGACATTTCCCAAAAAGATTCTTAGTCCTCGAGGGATGGAAAAGTTGGGGGGAGAATTCTGATTCATGGCTACATGATGCAATTACTAACAAGAATTTTTACCTCGATTTTTTTTTTTCTTTTTGAAGATTTTTCAAAAGAATGTGTAATTAAGATTAGGGTTCATATAAGAATTGACGTTGTAGTAATTGCACGAATTAGGTTAGACGATTGAAAGGAATTAGCTTTGAAATATTTGAATTATGGGAGTATTAATAGCCAAATTCCATTAAGGCAAGAATATTGCGCGAATTCTAAAGCACATGGAAGGAAAAAAAATTGTACAATTTGGATTTTTTTTTAATAACGGAATTTAAGCCACAAAATTTAAAATTTGTAGAAAATCAACAAGAAGTTTGCTTTAGGCACTTTTAGGAACGCCTTAGAACAAATAAAGGTTTCTTAAATTGTTTAAATGGATTTCGTAACCAGAAACAGTACGACCTCTAACGACAACAACTATAAATACTAATAATATACACTGATTGGAAGAAAATAATTGGACACCTCGCACAGTGCGTATATTTGCTTTTATTGATAACAGCTAATATCCTGTCGGCCCCCCTCTGGCTGCAATCACGGCGGCCACTCTCCGGGGCATGCCTTCCACAAGAGTACGTACGACCCCCACAGGAATCTCCCGCCAAATGTCCCGTACAGCCGTCCACAGTTCAGGTAGTGTTTTGGGGCATGGGATTCAGGTCGGGGCTCTGGGCTGGCCACTGCTTGCGTTCAACATTATTATCGGTATGAGCTGCAACATGTGGCCTGGCATTGTCGTCTTGGTACAGGCATGGCTCTAGACCGTAGGTTTGCCACAGGGTTGGGAGAACGGAATTGTCCAGGATGGTAGTGTAGTCCGTAGCCCTCAAGGTGCCTTCCACCTTCACTACCGGGCCTACGCCATACTACGAAAAACAGCCCCACACCATAATTCCTCCTCCGTTATGATCGAACTTCACTGTTGGGATGATACACTCAGGAAGGAGCCGTTCTCCAGGTAAACGCCACACCCAAACTCTGTCATCCGATCGAAACAATGTGAAGCGGGATTCATCGCTCCAGAGAACACGTTTCCAGTCCTCAACGGTCCAATCTTTGCTTCCCTGGCCCATTGCAGTCTGTTAGTTTTGTTCGCCTGTGTAACTAGCGGCTTGTGGGCTGCTGCTGCTCTGCCGTGATAGCCAAGCATGTGGGCCTCCTTTCGGAGGGTCTTGGTGGTTACGTGACATCCAGATGCCTGCTGGAATTCCCCGGCGATGTTGGTCATCGTCGAACGTCGGTTCTTCCGTATCTCCCGCTGTAGCACCCGACGGCCCCTGTCGATCAATGCGGGTGGACGACCAGGCCTTGGTGCATTCGTACAATGTCCATTGGTCCTTACTTCTTCAGCACATACGCCACTGTTGATTTCGAGTGGTTCCGGCTGCTGGCAATCTCTCGTATGGATGCGCCTTGGAGCGGCATTCCAACCAGGACACCTTTTTCGAACTCTGTCAGCTCCGCCTGTCGCGGCATGATGCTTCAGTTAGAGTCAATGGTGTTGTATGATGACTATCTTTGCATTTCCATACAGTAGCGACACGTGTGATAGCGGAAAGGTCCATTTTTTGCCGGGTGGATGGGTGTCCAATTACTTTCTTCCAATCTGTGTAGATGCGAAGGACTCAAAAATTCAAATAATACTTGAATCACCTGTTGCAAAAATACGTCATGACTTTTCCGGACCAAATATGATCCGGATGTTCCGCAATAGGATGTTCATAGCTTGATAATGATCTTCCGGACTTGTCGTGCTTTCAGATGTTTTGACACCTCAATATTATTTGCATTTCCTGCACCACGCAGAGTTTTGCTTATTAAAACTAGGCATGCGGCTATAGCAAAATGGCATCTGCACACTTAGAGGCGCGAGTATATTTCTGATGCTTAGATAATCGGCCTCAGTGGCTCAGTGGTTGCGTGACCGCCTCTGATGCCCGAGTACGTGGCTTCCATCCCGGCCGAGGACGTCGAGGATTTTTCAGGGGGAAATCCTGAGATAACGCACTTCCTTTGGAAGGGAAGTAAAGCCGTGGTTCCGTGTAGTCGTTTGCCAGCTGTACGTTAAAGAACCCCTTGCGAGGCCCCTAGAACTCCGTCCTGACATGACCATAGCGTAGTTGAAAGGGATGTTAATACCAAACAAACCAACCCAACCAAGATTAGATACGAGAAAAGCGACGAGCCCTGGTACATGCCCAAATCACGATATGTTTCCTTTGGAGCCCGGTCGAGGAAATCCAGCGGATTATAGGTACCAAATCGCCTGATATGTCTCCATTGGATGAATTCCTTTGACCATCAAATTGATGGCACATGAAATTTGTTTGGACAAGTACAAATGTCGAACTTATCCAGAAGACAATAGAAGTACGATGATGATGGTGTTGTAACGAAAGATAGTTCGACAAATGTGACAATTCGGAATTCAGACAAATCCTCAAAACAAAATTATTATTACTTAGGTTGTTTTTTTTTTTGTTGCAAATCGGACCATATTGACTTGGACTTAGTTACTCAAAATAATCAAAACATATTCAAGATATGTCATACTTTTCTTAGTTTGACTAGTGTCCCAAAAAGTATACTGAAATAAAGGGACCAAGAGTGGCACGGTAAAACTAATTTATTAGCCTGACGCGTTTTGGCACTACGCCATCATCGGAGGCAATAGTCTACAAGGGGAATATTGCCAAGAAATCGTAGTATATAGTCAGCATGATACACTGTCCACCAATCCTATGAGAAAGATATTTCAACACAGTTTGGTGGATGAGCCCGGAAATCGCGGACCTATTATGACGTCATCAGGTTAGGTAAAGCTGTTGAATTTGCTTATGAAATTAATGGCATCATCTCTCTCTCGTACTTTGTCAGGGTTCGCTCTTGATTTCAATTTCTTCATGAATCAGAATCTTCTCCTTCCCTTTTGCTTTCCATGAGATGTCCAATATCGAGTAAACGGTGTTTGTTCCTAATTAAATGATCCAAGAACGTCGGTGTTCCCGAAAACGTTTGTAAAATGAGCGAGTTGTGGATCCAATGTAATGGGCCCCACAATCTGGGCATGTGAATTCATAGACGCAAGCGCATGTGTACCGGTCCGTGTCAGTATTTGATCGTTCTGGGTTGAGGAGTCTCTGGCTATTGTGGGTGATCCGAAAGGAAATCCCGATGCCTCCGATGATAGAAGATATGTCAATTTTGATGAATCCAATGAATAGGAAGTTGTGGATTTGAATGTGGATTAGGACACTTGTTCAACATGGAATTCCGAACAGACACATCTTTGTAATACATATACCAGAAGCTACAGAGTACTATATAAAATTAGCTTTATTATCGTATCCAGAATTAAAATAAAATATATATATATAAAATTTTACATGAATTATACAGCATGATACAGTTATAGTAGGACTCCAGATTAACTTTAATAATAAATTTATATATATTAAAAAAAATTAAAAATGAAGATGATCTAAGTATCCTTTTAACGATGCATAGGGCTTAAAAGCTTATAAACATATAAAAAAATACATTAAAGTTATGTTAAACGTATATAAAAAAGAAAAAAAAAATACCGGCTAAATAAAGGCCACTTCGTCATTTCATTATGTACATTTCCATTATAAAAGACATTTACAAAAATAATTTTTCATATTATAAAATTCATTCAGAAGTTTGATAAAATTGAAAACAATAAAACCCATAGTCGTATCAAGTGGTCTTTGCAGTTTGTCTGTTCATGGTGAAAGCCAATGGTGCAAACAGTTTGCTTAGGTCGATTTGGCCGTAGTCGCTGTATTTCAAGCAATTGTCCATAAGCCTCTTCAGCGAGGACAACGTCTGTGCCGTGGCTTCAGACATGCAGCGGCGGGCCAGCACTGTATGGGGAAATTTAAAAAGCATTAGTTACGTCAGGTTTTATTCTCCAATTAAAAAAAAAAAAAAAATGAAAACAAAGTTGGCAAAGATATCCAATAAACACAGATCATAAAATGTAGTTTTAAATAAGGAAGGGTACTTTCGCACAAGTCTTCCATTAAAATTAATTCTTTTTGCATAATTTTACAAAATAATTAAAAATTTATCTCCCATCAATCTCTATTCATTGATCACAATGAGCCCGTTTCGGGAAGAGGAAAAGGATAAAAATCTTAACTCCAAAATAATATGGGTCCAAATATTAATCTTCGCAAATAATATTAGTCTCGATGGGTCCGTAATGTGCTTATTGACTTCTATTTGCTGGCATGAATGCTACAGTCATTTCTTTATTTTTAGAAAAATATTAATATCTCTAAAAAGCTCATAAAAAATAAATCAAGTACCCTCCAAGATGAATTATCTTTCCTTGAGTCTGTTATTTCCTGAGGAGTTAGCTCTACAAAATTTGAGACTTCAAAACTGCACAAAATTGGTCACATATGCACAGATGGAACTTTCTTCTCGAATCATGCCATTTGAAGTAGAATTTCATGGGGGAAATGAACACACAGGCCACCTTTGGTCGGCCAAAAAAAATTGAGTAGCGGAGGACGTAGCAGAGGTTAAGTCAAAAGTAGTGGCCGACTCGGGAAGGGGGGGGGGGGGGGGGGGGTTATAGTTTGGGCGAATCTGGGCGAAGACCATTTACCACAAGGGCATTTCGCAATTTATTAAGAGAAAAGAGTGGGAAGAAACGTCAGTACGAATTTGAATGCCACAGACATTGTGCCACCTGCGTCAGCCCGTGTAAAAATATGGCAGAAAAATTGGTGATATGCGGGCTCCTTCGTCACTATTGGGAAAAAAGGGGAACCAGTGCGCGAGCAGCAGCCACCGAAATTTGCAGGGTGTGACCAATGAACGGACAGCACGACGGTGGTTCTCCCGCTTTTCGTCTGGAGACACGGGCCTGGAAGATGCGCCAAGGAGCGGAAGACCCAAAGAAAGTGGATGACGCAGCCCTACGGCAACGAGTGGAAGCCAACCCAGGCAGCACCACCCGTGGACTAGCGGCGAACGTCAGGACATCGCAATCGTGTGCGGTTCGACATCTGCACGCCATGGGAAAGGTCAACAGGAGCTGCCGAGTTGTGCCCCACGAGCTGACGCCCGCACAAGCACAACAACGGATGCAGATGTGTGTCAACTGCTGGAAAAAAGCATACAGTCCCGACCTGGCACCTTCCAACTACCATCTCTTCCGTCCATGGCGCACTTCCTGCGTGGACGGCGCTCCGCCAATGTTAGTGAGGTTGAAGACGCCCAGCATGAACTCTTCTTAGAAAGGACAGATACTCATTACATTTCCGGCTAAATCTATAATGGACCTAGAGAATGCCAAGGAAATTGCACCCCAAACCATCACAGATCCACCTCCATGCTTCACTGATGGGCCTTTGAGGGGTGTCTCCACACATACACACGTCCGGATGTGGGAAAAACAACAGTGAAGGTGGACTCGTCAGAGAACACTACACGTTTCTTTCAGGTCGTCCATGATCCAGGATTTGTGCTGCTGGCACCATTCAATTCGACGTTTGGCATTTGTGCGATTCACCAAGGCCTTGCGTATAGCAACCCGTCACAGTTACTCCTTGGATGTCGTTCGTCCCTCTTGCTGGTATGCTGACATGACCCGTGATACTATAGCACTTTCTTTCGGGGATGCTGTAATTGCCAGTATTTCAGTTTTGCTGCCCATCCCCTGTATATCCTAATACAAAAGATAAGTTTTGACAAGATAAACACAAAATAACAGAAGTTCGTAGCAAGTAAACTTGTGTCACTTAAAATGATTCAGCCGGAAATGTAATGAGTATCATCTTGTACTGGCTACATTATTGTACGATAAGAAGTCTGTAGAGTTTACTCCAGCCAATGAGAAAACTCTATTTTCAAGTTAAGTCTTAAGTCACCTTAGCTTTCTTATTGCCTATACACTCCTGTTCCTTACATCCACAAGGTGTCTCTTAATAAAGGAATGCATATATATCAATAGCAGCTTCTTGTCTTCGAACCTTATAATTTCCAATAGATTTCCCCTGGACCAGCAGCTGTTGGTTCTCTGCTTCTATCTTTCGCCATACGTCATGCGTACCAAATCGAAGCCTTAATGGGTCGGCTCCGCTTCCAACCGCCAATTTCGCCTTCTTTTCCTATCTCCATATTCCCATTGACATTTACTGTGGGGATAAAGGGTAGGGAGGGAGGAGGGGGGCATAGGGAAATTGCGCAGGCTATGCTTCCCTCAATATAATGAATGCCAGCGCCTTCTCGCCTAATAGCTTAATTCTCTTAATTGACTTTTATTGCTCTCAATTATAAATTATCCCGAAGTGGATGAACGAGAAACGGGTCTTTGGTTCGGCTAATCTACCTTTGGAGGGGGGGTAGACGACCAAAACCTTCACCTCCTCTTGCCGGAAAGCCTTAACTTCAATCCACTACAGGCAAGGTTATCCTCGCTCTCTCTCTTTTTTTTCAATTTTAAATACCTACCCTGTAATGGTCATTATTTACAGGTAGACAACAGGGCTAATGCAATTTATATCTCATTAAGATGCGACACGGAGTAAAACGCAATGCCTATAGGGTCTCCAGAGTTTTATTTCCACATCACAACCGATAAGTTTCCTCTCTTGATCATGAATCATGACGAAACTTGGAAGTTTTCAAGAGCTTATGTAAAACTTATACAATCTCGACTCCTTTAGCATCATCTAAGATTTTCGCTTAATATTTAAAACCGCTCTCTCTCTCTCTCTCTTTTTCTCATTCCCAGAACTATGACGTAGAATTATTTTTTTTTCAATTTCACGTTACTTCGAAAAGGCTATCATTAGAGTGGGATTCAATCAGGCACCAGGTGCACGAAGGTCCAATCCACGATTATTACCCGATTTCGTACAGACAAATGATTTAACACGAGTAATAAACGTTTGAGCAGCCACAAAAAAAGAAGAGACATTTTTATGTTTCGCGTCAGCCAATTTAGTTCTTTTATTACTTGTGACGTCATTGTGAACATGGATTCTGAAATCCGCAAGGTATCATTAATTCGGACGTTTTATTTTCTTTATTTTTATTTGATTAATAAAACGCATCGAACAGCAGCAAGGCCTTAAACAGTGCAAAGAAAATGGCAAAATTAATAACATTCGAAAACGTTCCAGTCAATAAATTAAAATCAATAAAAAAATTTGTTAAAACTATTAGCACCACTAATAAAAGACTGAAAAAAGAATGCAAACTATAATATGCATTCTATTCCAGAGATGCATAGAATATTCATTACAAACTTAACACAACAAAAAATTAAAAAAAAAAATAAATTGATGAAAAGAAATTATCATGAAACAGTTAATGCATAAGTAACAGGTAATATAAGTAACACAAGTATTTTCAGCAAAATAGCCTATTATGTATGGAAAGGGTAAAAAATTCATTTCATGCAAATAGCAATATAACACAGAAGTAATAATGTTAATCAGTTAAATTAAAATGATATACATGAACCAGAATGATAATTGTCATAGAAGCATGGAAAACAAAAGATACCACGACAATTCGCACAACAAATAAATGAGAACTTTTTACAAGAACAAGGGGTTTTAAGAAAATCCATTGAAAAGCACACCTCGTTTACATTCACAAAGATTTCCCTTTCGAACCAGCCACCTCGAAGAATAAAATAAAATAGTTATTGCTTTTAAAATGTTGATTCTATACAAAATATTCTGCAGAAAATACTTTATTACTCCGTAGACACTTGTAACAATAAAAATAAGTAGAATAATTTTGAGAAAAGAAAAATTTTGTGAGAAAGTTGGTTGTCACAAATAAATTTGTAAATATAATATATTGAATAATTATTTGGGTAAAGAAAAAAAAAATTATTACAACTGGAATTCGAACCCGCCACCTCACCACGCTGCCGTCTGAGCTATCGGATCACTTACAATCAAGGAGGAAAACTTTCCCTTATGTATGGTGCTCGAAATTTTAAACAGTCTTTTTTCAAAATTGTCTGAATAGTGCGCCTTAATATTTAAGTATAACATCCTAAAGGTACACTACAACTACACGAAGTCTCGTATTAAACTAAAATTCCGAGGTCGTAATGTCCCCTTGTTAGTTCGGAGGGCATTCCTTCTTGAGCCGATATCGTACATGGACATCAAGCTGCTTTTTTTTTCGGTTAAGTTGATTGAGTCTCTCATCAAACACTAAAGTGAAAAAAATTAGTATTTTTGCAATCAACTATAAGAAGTCTTTGAAAATAAGACCCTAGACTAGTGGCATAAGCAAACACACTTCTTTTCATCACATGAAAAATTTTTGGCAATCCTACTATCCGGAAACATTCTGGAAAATAATTGCGCAACATCTTCACAAAATTTATAGGTATAATAACTTTTAATGCTCTTTAAAGCCCATAATATTTGATCATCTGTTACTTTCCTCTTTGAAACAAACGGTTCTCTGAATTTTTTGAGATACTAAATAAGGACTTTTTTTAAACCTTGCATAAAAATAAGGACTTTCAAGTACTAAAAATCGTTACAAGGACATATCAGGACCCGTACGAACCCTGAAATACCTTTTGTACAATGTACGTATAAATACATTTCTTCTAAACTTTCTCAATCAGTTTAACATTTGTCTTAGTAAGACTGTTCCAGACTGGACTGGCATAATTAAGACCAGAAAGTACAAAACTATCATAAAGACAGCAATAGGAGTGATGGTCACTAAAATTAAAAGCAATTCTGGTAATCATACTTAGCCAAAAAACGAAACTGAATTATCTCCAAATCCTTAATCTTTATAACAATGTCAATAGAACGCCCAGTGATAGCATATAAATATCTACTAAGTTTATAAATTCGGGGAAAATTATAGAAAAACATTTCTTGTAATTAAGATTATTAACCGTTTTACGGTATCATTAAGCATAGGATTAATAGGACATACTGAAACAGAATCTGTCGGTAGAGATACAACTTTTTCACAAACATTCAGTACTAAAGGAATATTCAAAAGACCATTATTATCTGTAAACCAAATACGTACGCAAAAGAGCAGCTTGGCTAAAACTGATAGGCTATTTTCAGAATTCGATATCCTATCGTCTCCAAAAGGTGAATCATTTGCATCTCATCTAAGGCATTCTTATGCAAATCAAAATAGATGTAACAATACAGTTTATATCATCCACAAAATTCGGCTGATATTGCGTTTAAGGTTGGCAAGATGAAGTTTGAAAGAAACATTTAATTCCATTTGGATCTCACTGTAGGCCAAATTGGAAATATCAGCAGGTCAATGGTCTAGTACAGGATTCGGCATCCACCATGGACCGGATTGATACAATTTTAAGAAAACCATTGGGACTATCAAAAAAATTCTAAAGTAGACGAATAATACCAACTCTAAGAGAATATGTATTTACATAAATTTAGAGATATTAAACTATTCTGCTTAATCATATTATGAATTTATCAATACATAGTTGTAATCGATATTGATCAGAAGTAGGTGAAATCGAAATATAAATAACAATAAAATGAGATAAATTATAGAGAATAGCTGCCAAAAGTGAATAATAAACAAGTATGATTTACTGAATCAAAGGGCCTAATTCTGATTTTGCTCTTTAATATAATAAATATCGGACCATGTGCCCCCCCAAAAAAGACAAACCACGTCACCGCCAGGAGACTCTTATTAAGCAATCTGGCAGTTCATTTTGCGCCGACGTGTCTCTTTTTTTTTTTGCTCACTTTCGACACCACCTCGCCTGTGTAACTTTAAAGTGAATGGGTTGTTCTGAGCCTTTTTGTGGGTAAGAAAGGGTGAAAGGAAAGCTTAGCGGTCGTTCCCTACCCCCTTCCGACGGACCCTCCGTTAGCGAGAAAGGCCTGACATCCGTCCATATCTCCAGGACAAATTGGTTTTTAATTATAAGTTAGCCTCACGGGTAATGGAGAGAATTTTTTTTTTTTTAATTTTAAGCCTCCTTGGGGTCTCCTCTCTTTCTCTTCTCTCGTCCATCTTATTTTTTTTTCTTTATATTTTTTTCCTCCCTTCTTCTCCAATGAGACGGTCCACATCGTTTGGAGCCACGACAAAACTCCGAGGAGGCCTTTTAATGGCGACCAAATTATGGGTTGCCTCGGCCAGGGAAATTACCGACATTAGATTATCATTGTCCGGTGACAACAGGTTTAATTTAATCTTTTTTTTTTTCTTTCCTTCTCCTCTCTTTCTTTCTTTCTTCCTCCTCTTTGAGTGGAAATTACGCGCACAGACAGACGTGGAACAACTTGCTAAGTATATCGTGTGGAAAAACAAAAAGCGTAATGTGTAATTCGCGGGTACCAACCGAGCGCCCAGGAAACTCGATTGGCCCTTAAATCATGGGCGAAAAAGTGTAATAACGACTTCAAGGAGATTGGAGGTCTCGGGTTCAGCAGAAAGGAGACAGCGAGACCAGTTGTTGTAGTCGTGGCCGTTATAGTTACAAAAGAGACAAAAGTAAGGGCGACAGAAAAGGAACGAGGAAAGTGCGTGCAGCCAAAGCCGCCTGGATGATCTCATAAAACCAAAAGTGTTTAATTTTGTAAATGAGAGAAATACAGTAGATAAATTAAATAATTAAATTAAATTAAAAAATTAAAAAGATGTTTTGAAAGCTCACTGTTTGTATCGCAGAGAAATGTCTTGTCTGTAGAATTCTGGAGACTATTTGTTTAGAGATTTTTTTTTGTTGTTGTTGACTTCCAATTTGGTTCATCACTCCAAAAGTATCATTAATACTAGTAAAAATGTTGTATCAAGTTGGCTAATAAGTTTTTAGACCTTTTTTATAAGGTGCTAAAACAATCTAGGAACTTCCTATTTGGTATAGAAGGGGTTTGGCATAGATAAGCTTATCTTCCATTCATAATCTCCCAACAACATGGACCTCTCGCGAGAAGCGCATAAATTGATATGTGCGGCATTTGGCAAGCATACAGTCAACAGGTACACACGTTTCAACTGGTAAAAACGCTTTGCTTCCGGAGACTATCGACTACCATCATAACGCACCAGCGCATCGCTCAAAGGCGACCTCCCAGAAGTTAAAGGCGATGGGCTGGGAAATCCTGCCTCACCCAGCATATAGCCCTGACCTAGCCCCTTCTGATTATCACCTGTTTACGGCGCTGCAGCGTTCTGTTAGCAATAGACAGTTCCATGATGAGGATGAGATCAAAGAGTACCTCAAGACATTCTTTGAAGCACAGCCGCTGACTTTCTGGTACAAAGGTATCAAAAGTTTGTCTGAAAGATGGCAAAGGTGAAAGATCAAGAGGGTAATTAGGTGTGTTTGTTTATGTAATTACATCAATGTTGTGTTCAAAAAGTCTAAAAACTTATTAGCCAACCTGGTATTTTACGCAATTTTTACCTATCAAAAGGACTGTCATCCAGATGTACACTTTTGAACGTTAAATTTAAACCGCGATTTCCTGACGAAGGTAACGATTTAAATTTAATATCCGAAACTCACCAGTACATTTCAAGAAAAAATCAAAACTGGAAGTTTCCTGGGCTTTTGAACTTTTTCTTGTTGGTTGAGCTCATTATGGGATTCGAGGGAATAAAAAATGCACTTATTATAGATATTTTGGTGTGAAAAAACTTTTACTTTATGATACTGCCAATGTACCTAACTGTCACCTAGGATTTTGGCCCGATCTGTTAACTTATTTGTTTACGCCTGTTGATTGGACGACCAAAATTATGGTCTGCGATTCTGAAACTGATAAAAATATCGAACAAAGAGTTTGCCTCAAATTTCGTGTTACCAAGCGCTGGAAAAGGCCAAATTTGTGAATGAACACTTCTTGGATTTTGCACCACGACAATGCCCCCCACATACGCGAATCTTTGATCAAAAACTCAACGTCATGTCTTCGACCAGATATGGCCCTGTATGACTTTCAACTATTCCCCAAACACAAATGACCACTTTTTGGTGAAAGACGTTTTGAGTCAGCCAAAAACAAAATCCCCAAAAGGTTCCGATTGCCATATTGGAAAGTGCCTAGAAGCATCAGCGCTAACGAAATGATCTCTTTTAGCTCCCACAATAGGTGGTAGCCCCTGGACGCGAGGTCCGGACTGCAAAGCGGGCAGTCAAGTTGTTCCCAACTAATCAGATCTTTTTCCTGGTTCCCAACTAACCAGGATCTAAAGGAGATCTTCGGGAGCCTGCATTACAGCGACGATGAACAAGTGAAAACTGCGCGACTTTCTTCACCGGGAGCAGCTTCTATGAAGTGATCATGTGGAAGTACATTGAGCGCTATGACAATTGTTTAAATAAAGTTGAAAACTTGTAGAAAAAAAGTTAAAGGTACATAGAATCTGGTAAAGAAAAAATTTTGACAACATATATAGTAGTTTGTTTTTTTTCGCAAAACGGACCTTACTTTAGGAATAACCCTTGTATAATTCGTTGCTATATCAACTTCTTCAGTCTGCATTAAAGTGTTAGTATACAGGGTGTTTCAAAATTATGTACAATAAATTTAAAGACATATTCTTCAGGTCAAAAGAAGACGAAAATGTTCTATAGCACTTTGTCTGGAAACGATTTATTTACGCGATACAGCCAACTAAACCCGTGGCTCCAAATTACAGGAACTGTTCAAAGTGCCTGCCACCAGCTCGCACGCACGCTTCGGCTCGTTGCATGAGCGACCGTCTGATGTCATGGAAGAGTTCGTCGCCAGCATTACGAACGGTTTGGCATGCATTTTCAATTCGTTGTCGCAGATCCATAATGTTAGGAACTTCTGTGCTGTAGACGATCGTTTTCACATGACCCCACAGAAAAAAGTCCAAGGGATTAAGGTCGGGTGATCTTGCAGGCCAGGCAACCGGTCCACCTCGACCTATCCACCGATTCGTGTATGCAGCATTAAGGTGTGCTGGA
This sequence comes from Rhysida immarginata, assembly GCA_023313115.1. NCBI lineage: Eukaryota > Metazoa > Arthropoda > Chilopoda > Scolopendromorpha > Scolopendridae > Rhysida > Rhysida immarginata. The sequence goes on along the minus strand of JAHWFO010047174.1, from coordinate 73,177 downwards.
GCGCCATCATGCATGAACCACATGTTAGATCTTATCAAAAGAGGAACATCTTCCAGTAATTCTGGCAATGCATTCTGCAGAAACAAAAGATACGTTCGCCCAGTCAATCGTGGCAGCAACACATAAGGGCCAATTAAGTTATTTCCGACAATTCCACACCAAATGTTCACGAAGAAACGCTCTTGATGCGCTCGAGCTCTGGTAACGTGCGGGTTAGCATCTGCCCAATGGTGCTGGTTGTGAGAATTTACGATTCCTGTCCGGGTGAAGGTTGCTTCGTCCGTGAAAAGTATCTGGCTGAGACAACTAGGGTCTGCAGCATGACGACGTCGTATCCATTGGCAAAATCGTTGTCGGTGTGGATAGTCCGTTGGGTTCAGTGCCTGAACCAGTTGCAGGTGGTACGGATGCAAAAGCTGACGGTGAAGAATGCGCCAAACAGATGAGTGCGGAATGTGTACCATGGAAGAAATACGACGAGTGCTTGTCTGTGGTTCATCATGTATGATGTCAATTATCACATCCTCCTCATCCGGAGAATGTGCTACAGGCCGCCCTTGTCCTGTTTGACGGCCAAAGGAACCACGCTCCCTCAAATGTCTGTTCGGTTATTTGGCAAACGTCTATTCGGAAAGCGTTCTTGGTAGAGTCTTCTTGCTTCCACAGCATTTCCGTCCGCAAGACCATACATTAGGTGCACGTCAGTGTATTCTGCACTGGAATACGTGTACATGACTTTTTTTTTTTTTTTACGTAAATCGTAATGCGTATGTCAAAGCACGCAAACGTTCTGAAATTGATATTCCTAGTGGATGTAGAGTAATGGAAACAACCGTACACAACTAATGGAACAACCCTAAAGTAGGTTTAAATGGAACAAACCACTCAACTTAGTGTTGGGTCGAAACGCTGGAACTGCTAAAATATCGTCCGCTAACTACCGTGCTTCCCTACTGTATGATATTGGATTACTCGCAAACAAATCGTTTCCAGACAAAGTGCTATAGAACATTTTCGTCTTCTTTTGATCTGAAGAATATGTCACTAAATTTATTGTACATAATTTTGAAACACCCTGTATACACAGTTTCTGGCATTCTGTCTTACCCAAATGACTGAAGGTATAAAAAAGAAATCTATTTAATAAATATAATAATCAATAGCCGACTTATTATTATTTTGAAATTTAACACCTTATAGCGGTTCAACTGTACATGAGGAAATCAAGAAAAATAATTTGAAAAACAAATTTATTTTTTAAATTAAACCTATTATTCTATTTCCTAATCTACTTAAAAAAAAAAGTTAGACACATACATAAAAAAAAGAAACCTTTCTAATTCTCTTTTCAATGGACTCTGTTATTATGTTTCAAAAATAGCCTTCAATGTCAATGTAAACAGCCGTTTATGTTATTAGCAATAAACGTGGAGACGACAAAATCAAAGAAAGAAAACTCGTTTGGAAAAACGAGAGAAAAAAACAAAAAAAAACAAACTCGGCATCCTTATGCAAGTTATTTAAATTTCCTATAAAAACCTTTATTATCATAATCATCATCAAATTTAATTTTAACTCTCATACACAATCGAAAAATGTTTCTCTTTTTATGGGCAACACTTAATGACAGGTCAGTCTACATTTTTATTTTATATCCCCCCCCCCTTCTTTTTAACCTGTCTTTTTGGAAAATTGCAGGTGTACAAAATTAAATTCACCAGTCAAGCGATTCGATTCATTTTTCTTTTTAAAGGAAAAAAAAAAAAAAAATTATTTATTTCTTCTTTTAATTGAAAGCAATTTTTAAAAAACGGTTTTTAATAGGCATACAAAACAATTTGGCGTTTATGTTTGTGAATCGGTTTTTTATTAGGAAAATAAATAAAAAGATCTTCAGGCTGCACATAGAATAGTTTAACACAGCAAGATTCCCGGAGTTTTCACACCAATCCTGGAATAAAATGTACATGCCATTATTAATCCCATAAAAATACGAGATTTGGCTGTTTATTATTATTATAACAAAAAGTGACTCTAATCTCCATCGAATTAAGAGTTAGGAACACTTTCTCCAAACACCTTTCGAGACCGAAATCACGTTGTTTACCATCTTTCTGCTTGGGCTCCTCTAATTAACCCAACTAATTATTAAAAGATTTATTAACGCGCTAATTATAAGATTTGCTCAAAAACCTCCAATTATGGGATTTACCTAACGTGAATAGCAATTGCGACTGTTGTGCACGTCCACACATAATGAAGTTCAAGTGCAAAAAAGGTGATCAGAAGAGACAGCTGCCAAGTCCAAATAAAAAACAAGTTAATTTGGCTTTGCCCTTTGTGATATAAGACATTTTAATAATTAAAATCCTTTTATAATTTTTAAGGGATTAAAAATTTCTCAGGTCTTTAAAAAATGATTTACATATCCCGAAAGCATACATTGGTGGTGTTGCGTTTTCCTCTCACCAGACGGCGATTAAAGATACTTTATATTCGCATTTGACATGTTTTGCCAAAATTTCACAAAAAAAAAAAAAAAGATAAAATCACTCAAAATTAAGAGAATTCAAAATTTGACTGTCTCAAAACTTTAAAGACTCTTCTTTTGAAAAATTCAGTTAGGATTGCTCATTCTTAATCTATAAGACATTAATTTTAAAAGTTCTTACAACACAGAATTTGCATATACAAATCAACTCGCCAAAACCCAACGCTTCGTGCACAGCAATTTAGCCAATCTGAAGTTATTGATATTTAGACATTGAAAAGTCAATCGATCGCATTATTAAGGCGACCCGGAGCTGGTGTATATTCTTTCTATATTGAAAAAATCTGTTGTGGGCACCACGGGACTCCCTTCTACGAAAGCCTTATTGAATTTTTTGGAAATAGTTCTCATTATTATTCTTGAGACACGTATTTCCGTCTCTCTCTTTGTTGCTTAAAAACTCCAATTGTTGAAATAAATTTTGACAGCCGTTTTTGTTCTTCAAATTCTGACGTCACAAACTGCTCCACGCAAACAAAACTCCATAGACATGAAAGGAAATCTGTTGTGGACACCACAAAAATACACGTTTGACCCAGCCAATTGCAATCAAAAGGGGAGGTGCACAACTAGACGCTACAGCAGTCTTAAATACAAAATTTCAACATTCTCCGGCTAATCGTTTTTGAGAAATGCGAGATATACACACACGTACACACGTCAAACTGAATTCAGGGATGGTCAAAATGTACGTTTCCTTTGAAATCTGAAAACCGAAATTTTTCGCGATTGTACGAAGTAAAGAAAGTAAAAACGCCCAAAAGCTACCACCAGTCGCATTCTTCGCCTTTTAAGTTCACAGAACCTTACAATTCGTCAAATAAGAGTTATTTTTTCCGGCATAAGTGTCTAAAGTTATCTTAAACAGCCGCATCTTGAATAGTGGTCATGTTGTGTACAAGAAAAAGAACCAAAAACCACCCGTTAGAAACACACCATAGAGAGATTAGCATGACCTAGAAACACAGGAACTAAAAGGATGAATGAGTAACTGTATTTAGTGATGAAATATAATGGAACTTAGATGAATCTGATGGTTTGGTATTGGCATGACCTACGAAAGGAACCTTTCAGCAGATAGCAAGGACGTGGTTCAGTGATAGTTTGGGTTCAGTGGTACAAGCAACATTGCCTTTCTAAGTGGTCAGCAAACAGCACTAAGCTACTAACAGGATTTCGTTTTCAGCAAGATAATGCTGCTTCTATTCTTAATGCTTAATGGTTTAGAGACAAAAACTTCAATGTTGATTTGCTTCCTCTGTCACCTTTCCACTCTTTCTCAGTAGTCTGCTAACTCTCCTTTATCTCCAGTTACTGCTCATCATTTCTAAACATTTTCACCTTTCTTTTAATTTAATTATTCGCTTTTGTGAAAATTTTGGCAAAACATGCCAAATGCTGACCAAAATTAAAATTGTAATTTTTTTATATATAATTTTCCCTCAAAAAAAAAAACAAAACCAAGAGTCTTTAAATTTTTGAGACGCACCGTTATAAGAGTATAATAGAACCTAACTGCAGCCTCAGAACATCATTAGTAATAAAAACGTTGATGGATGTGAGCAACTTTTATCATTCAGCACTTTCTTTTTTAAAATATTATTTTTTTAATATTTTCCTATAAATTCTCTTCTAATTCTGTCTGAAAATAGCGATTCGATTTGCTCTCCAGTGCTCCCAATCCATTGCTGTCAACTTCGATGAGCCGTCAAACGGGCCTTATCACGTCATGAATTAAGCACAAAACAAGTGAATAGAGAGTGAACAGACAACAATAACAAGAGCATCATGAGAAGTGGTTCTCTTTGAATCAATTATTCGTTCTTCTTCTTCTTCTTAGTCTGCTCGGCTTCCTTTTCGTGTCATTTCCTCCGGCTCTCATTAACGGTGGAGAGCGATGCTTTTTCGTCCAGGGCAGCGGAACGAATTAATTGTAATTTATGCTCGATTGTCTGACACCATAATTCTTTTTATCCCATCCCCTCCTTCATCTTCTATTTCATTGGTCTAGAGGTAGCGTCTACACCCCACCACCACCACCATAAACAAAAACCATTACAGTTCCCAATCTAATCCAACTCCTTAGCCCCCACGATCATCTTTCGCGCATAAAATAAATACAACTAAGTTAATGTTGGGCGCTTGCATTTGCACGATGAAAAACAAAAGAGGGGAAAATAAGCATAACAAAAATGCTAAGGTAAAATGGAGTGGTGGTGGGGCAATTAATCTCAAAGAAGGCAGACAGATGTTGCTGTTGCAACTCTTATTTCCTTTGCCTGTAGGGATAAAACAGACCGATCGGCGGAAGTAATTTTAAAATTTCTACCTACGCAAGTAGGGGAAAAAAAAAAAAGAGAAAATAATGAGAAAAGGTGCTTAAAGGCTTCACTGCTCAGCAGTTACATTATACAAACGATATTCATAAGAAAACACCTTCAGAGTATTAGAACAAACTGAAAGACAAGTGGATAGATGAGAAGTCAGTTTAAGGAAGTCCTTCCTTATGAAGCAGCGACTCTTTTCCTTCTTTCTATTCAATGTCAGATTAACTTCCAAATACTAATTTGAAGGAGAATTCTTTTGTATTACTAGAGTTTAAATAATTAGGCGAAAGGTATGAACGCTTTAGACTAGTATTAGTGGTAGTGCCCCAAAATAAAACACCATATACGAGACAGGATTGAATAAGAGCAAAGTAATGAAGAAGCAAAACGTTTTTTGGTAGATAATGAAGCCGTGAAAACAGACCAAGGCGGCGATTTAAAGTAGAGGAAAGAAAATTAACGTGGGCATCCCAAGATAAATTGTGCGAAAGGAAAATCCCTAGGAAACGCGATATTCAATATCTCTATATACAGGATCCGGACACATTAATATGACCACCTGCCAGTATCCGGAATATCCACCTTTGGCGGCAAGCACAGCAGCTAGTCGACGTGGGAGAGCAGGTATCTGGGACCATTCGGCGATCAGTACATCCCGTAATTCCATCACCGTGCGTGGTGGAGGGTCCAGCTTGCGGACATGGCGATCGAGATGGTCCCACAAACGTTCAATGGGATTGAGGTCCGGGGAGTTTGGTGGCCATGGGAGTAGCTTGAATTCATCCTCATGCTCCACGAACCAGTCGTGGACAATTTTGGCAGTATGGCAGGGAGCACTGTCCTGATGAAAGGTGCCATCACCCTGAAGAAACACTGTCGACACGAAGGGGTGTACCTGGTCTGCGACGATCGTCAGGTAACGAACAGCATTCAGTGTACCCTCCAGCGGTATCAGTGGACTCAGACCGTACCAGGAAAACATCCCCCAAACAGTCACACCTCCCCCACCAGCCTGTCGTCTGTCCACTCTATTCATCAGAAACCGCGACTCGTCAGAGAAAGCAACCCTTTGCCACTCGGCCGAGGTCCAATGGCGATAGTCCAGTGCGAATTGGAGGCGTTTACGGCGATGCACAGGCGTCGACATGGGTGCTGTTACCATACGCCTGCTCCGGAGCCCCAACCTCAAGAGGGATCGTTGCACTGTCTTGGTGCTGACACGCCTAGTGGCCTCTCTGTTCATTTGCTGTGTCAGTTGCTCAACAGTGGCACGCCGATTGGTCTTGGCCAGGCGTCGTAGCCGACGCCTTCCTCTAGGATCGATGGCCCGTGGGGCCCCACAGTTATCTCTTCGGTTGCTCGAAACTGTCTGGTTCGTCCAGTCGCGGTACACCTTCACAACGGCAGCCCTAGAGCAGTTCACAAAGGTAGCAGTTTCTGAAATGCTGCCCCCCTTGGCCCGATAGCCAATGATCATCCCCTTTTGGAGGTCCGACAGGTCACTTGCTCTGCCCATGACGGCGACAATTGCTGTGTTAACGGATGCTACTACACGTCTGCTGTTGTCAGCTTTTTCATCTGCATACCATGGGACGTTTAAACATGTTCGAGGAGAGGTGGTCATATAAAGGTGTCCGACCCTGTTTGACAGCCAATACCGATGCGACTTCTATATGCGCATATCCCGGCTCAACAATAACACAGGCCAAAAAAAAAAAAATTTTTTTAAAGTCATCTTCCAAGAGCTAATTTTTATGCTGAATCCATATCTGAGCTCAGTTTTTTCCTACCACCCATAGATTTCTTGTTTTTCAATGAAACGCTTCTAAATTATTCAGAGTTTGGGGCCCGATAAATTTCCTTATGGCCCAAAAATATGGATACTTTAACATTGCAGCCGCTTCTCTTCAATATTGCTATTACTGGACCCATTCTTTTACTATTGATACAGCAATAGCGACTACTCGCTTCTCTTCACAGCCATTACTTTAACACAGCAGTCTCTATGTGCGTAATCTGGAAACGTGACGTGATAGAAAAAAATCTAAAAGCAGATTCGGATTCAGGACATTAAAATGATCCTATTTTTTTTTTTTTAATAGCTAAGAGCAGGTAACTTAAATGTTTATGTGAACGAGTATTTGTAATCTTATTGAACAAGATTTTTACCACCCAAAAGGCAATACTTGCTCCTCCATGTGTTTGTGTCTGTGTCTGTGTATAATTGAAAGGGCATGAAAGGGAACGGAGTCGACAAAAAAAAAAAGAGTTTTCGACGATAGAGGGTAGGTCGAGAGGTGGAGCTCTTGCGCTGTAATTAAACCCAATTAATTCCTAATGAAATGTTGATGCTGTGAAATGCACGCACCGCCGGTGTAATGAATTGCTGACATGGGAGGAGGAAAGGGAGGACGCTCTGCGCAGCATCGATCGCCCAACAGATACAAATACATAACAGAGATAGATGGATAGATAGATACGAGGAGGACGGAAGCTGGCTTGCAGGCTTTTTTCTCCCCTCTCTTAATAAGAAATACATATACATACATTTTAATTCTCCATATTATTCTCTCCTTTAAATTTCGCCCACTCAAACGGTAAGCGTCAATAATAAATGAAGACATTTACCTCCTAATTGTCACCAGCTGCTAAACAGCAACGACCAATTAAAGGAGTCAAAAAAGGAGGGCAAATTAGCATTCCCGAAAAAAAATAATAATTAATAATAAGGCTAGTTTCTGTCTCTCTGTGTCTGTTAGGGCGATATTAATTAACCATAAGTTAACCAATTACAAAGACAAATTAAGGGCGGCGGGTAAAGCTAATGACCAATTCACGTAATGAGTTGCAAGGCTATATATAAAAAAGAACGTCGACAACAAGAGCAGGGCAATTAACAGCCACTCGATGTAATGTATCGTGTAATTAATTTTTAAAGACACACGTAATCCACAGTTCAAAATCCCGTTAAAACGCCTTGTACTCCCAAATAATTTATCCCAGAGACGAAAAGAAATCCGCTCTCATCTCTGTTCTACTCGTTCATAACTTTTGGTTTGCTCGTAATCAACTCGAATTGTATGATAAGCGAATGAATTTTCAATTACAAATGCATTGAACATGCGAAGGGTACACACACTGGCCAATAAATTAGATGAATTACAGTACTGATATGTAAAGCGGGGTCACAGGTCAGAAAGGATTGTGATATGCAAATGATGCAATCATGTGAGGTACATGCTCATTCCAAGCTGCAGCTGCTCAAGTTGAGCAAAACAGCAGACCTGTCTGAGTTCCAAAAAGGAGTTACCCGTATTGTAGGAGCCCGTCTAGCTGGAGCTACGATTTCCAGGACAGTGCAACTGACCGCTATCTCAAAAGGTCAGGTCTCCAAGGTGTTCAATGCGTGGAAACGGAAGGTCTACTGTGGTGCAACTGACGGCAGACTTCAATGAAGGATCATCGCAACCCATCTCCTCCAGAACAATGTGCCGAGAGTTGAAGCGAATAGGGATGGGAAGTCGCATGCAGTGGTGTAAAGAACGGTGTGACTGGACAGTAGACGACCGGAAAAAGGTGATGTGGTCGGACGAGTCACGTCACACATTGTTTTGCACCGATGACCGGCAGAGAATTTGGCGGCAGCCCCATGAAGCGATGGGCCCCTCGTGTGTTGTGAACACAGTTCAAGCTGCAGGAGGAGGTGTAACCGTATGGGCCATGTTTTTCACTTGACAGTCGGGTGAAAGCCAAAGACTACCTGAACATTGCAATGGTGCATTTGCACCCAAATGGTGACGGGTTCTTCATGGACGACAATGCTACTGTCCATCGAGCAAGAATTGTCCAGGAGTGGTTTTCTGAACATGACAGCGCAAAGTCCGGATTTGAAACCTATCGAGAATGTTTGGGACATGTTGGAAAGAGACATTCGTCGAAGGCATCCGCTTCCGTCTACTCTGCAGGACCTGAAGGTCTCTGACGAATGCATGGTCTGCGATTACCTTACCCGCATTGCAACACCTTGTAGAGTCCATGCCAAACCGCGTATGTTCTGTAATTACAGCCAAAGGAGGGTCAATACCGTATTGAACGAAGGTTCCTAATTCATTGGCCGATGTGTGTAGTTCAAATATTCGGACAGAGTGAGTACTTTATTCTTTCTGGCGCTACAGATCCCATTAAAAAAGAAATTAATTCCTCCGAGGAAAGTATAGGAAAGTAGCGGAAGCCCTGAGTTCATGGACCCAGTAGGCCAATCGAAATTAAACTAAATGAACTAGCATATGCCTACATTGCGAATTTCAAGTTTCTACGTTTTCAACCAACAAAATAGGTTGAAAACGTAGCCATTGAAAATCAACTGATTAACATGTTCATAGCTTAAATGCAAAGTTTCAACCACTTTATTATGTCTAACTCAATTTGCTCACTAATAGATCCAAAATCGTTGGCATCAAAAATGGCTTGGCAAAATTTGTCTATCCTATGCAATTAAAAAAATAAAAAAATAAAAAAATAAAAACTTCCTTCGCATGTTCAATTTTAAAGGCAACAGGTGAAGGTCTCGAAAAATAAATGACCCCGCCAAAATTCGTTATGTTCAGACTCAGTATAATGAACCACTTGACATGAGTGACGTAAACTGAAAAAATCTGATCCTTCCGTTAACGAAAAGCGGATTCAATTTTCCCTTACAAAATTTTTACTAAGAAACGATTTTATGACGGAAATACCATCGACGAGAGACGGGACCTCTTTCCTTTGTAGCAAGTGCAAAATTCTTAAGGCATTTCCAGGCAGAAAAAGGGAGGGACACACATGAGCGGAGAAGAAGAAGAAATCTTTATATGTATTAAAAAAAAAAGAAGAGAGGGAAATATGAAGCCCCGCTTAGGTTTTGCTGGGAGTCCCTGATAGAAAGATTGTCCGTCAATGACGTCTAATGAGGGGTGATCATTGGTACGCGTGGCCCCTGAGGCCCATGTCCGTGGCAGCGCTGCGTCAACAACAATGCGATTAACTCGATTTGTTATGACAAGCTATCATTGGACGGTGATGAATGGATGGCCGAGGCGAGAGCCAGAGAAGAAAACCCCCTCGACTCGAGTCCACTAGGAAACAACCATCCGAGGCATTCCTTTGTGCACCATTTAATAATAATAATAATTATAATAATTAAGAAGAGATGAAGCGAAGGAGAGGAGAGGAGAGGGCACAAAGCCTGTATTTTCCTCTTAATTTGAATTTCATTCACCTGAAGTCGATCATTATACGTTGCTTTGTTAGCAAGGAGAAGGGGAAAAAAAAAGGCTTTTTATAAGAAAATTACAGTGCTTTCGCTCGTTTCTTCTTTTTTAAACGGACTCGCTTCCATCTTTAATTAAGCCAACCAACCATCGAAGCCTCGATATTAAATTCGCAATAAGCAATAAACTTGAGATGGGAGCATGAAATTTCGAGATGGTATTATTATTATTGGAATATATTTGTTTTTATTATAGGAAAATTAATGGGATGACGCAACGAGTTTGACGACTTTTAAAAGAGACGACTCGAGAAGAAAATTGCAAATTTAAA
>JAHWFO010047174.1:26275-62319 GCA_023313115.1 Rhysida immarginata | reverse complement strand
ATTCTTAACGCAATGTGAGTAGATACAACAGCTAAATGAAAAGACACGGCCTCCTCTCTTGTCGACGGGACTAATTCACGATGAACAATAATAAATCATAAGGCTCATGACGCTTCACTTCTTTTTAAAATTAAAAACAATAATTAAAAAAAAAAAGAACAGTTAATGCAATTTATTTTTAAGCACTTCTTTCCGGTTGCAAATCGGAAATAATTGATTCAAAAATTAAAAAAAAAAAAAGTCTTCTACAAAAGAAGTGGCTCCAAGTGACCGTGAGGGTTTTTAGAAAGTAATTAGAGCGATAGTCGTCGTCGTCGTCGTCCATTTTTTTAAAATAATAATTTGATTGGCGTGTAATTTTCACAGACATTAATAAATGATTGAGGCAAGCGAGAAGAATGGGGAAGAAACACCACGAGTCCTCCCCGCCGTCTATTTCATAAAAACTCCTAAGCAACTTTTATTATCTCTGCCACCACTCACTCCCACTTTCAGACTTTTGTGTTGCGTAATTATTGTTCAAATATTGCGCCTGTGTGCGTAAAGAAGACTCCAATCCGAGTGATTATCGATTAATTAATTTTTTTTTCTTCTTTTTTGTTAATAAGAGACAATAACCTGCCTTTTCGATTTTCCCTCCCTCCTCCCTCTCTCTATAGTTCCTTATGAGGAAAAAGGAACTGGAAAAAAAAAAAAGAGGTGAGTGAGGGATGACAAAGTGTGACGAGAACCAGTTGCTGGTGATGACCGTAGAGAAGAGAAAAAAGGGAAGCGTGTGGTGGGGGTCTAAAAAAGCCAATTAATTATTAGAGGAGGGTGCAAACAAAGTGTTATCAGGACTGTGAAGAGCGCTTTGGGTAGAAGGGGGAAAGATAATTATCTTTTTTTTTTTTTAATATATATGTGCGCGTGTGTTCAATATAATTTTATTTTAAGTACATTCAATCCACCTAAATCTTCTTCTATCTACATACAGGGTGTTTCAAATAAAGTGCAATGTTAATATTTTTAAAAACTCTATTCAATGATACAAAACTTGACCCCCTCTCCCCAATTTGAAATTTCAAATGGGAAGCCCTATCTTTAATGATATTTTCAGATTGTACACAACATTTGAGAAATGTTTTTACTCTTGGTGTTTTTTCAATTGATCCAACCGTTTAGGAGATAGAGGCACTCAAAGTGTGCAGCTTTTAAAGTTTTGAATCCAATTTCATCGATGAAGACAAAGAGATAGAGGGTGGGTCCTAGAGACATTCCTATTCTACTTTTTGATGGTCTTTAAGAATCTGAAGTCACAATTTCAAAAATCCAAAATTTTTTAATGCGCATGCAAAGACTCTGCCTCCATAGGACTGCTGCCCCCGAGACTTTGTCTATGTCCTAAAAAATTTTGGATTTTTGAAAATTCTGACTTCGGATTCTTAAAGACCATCAAAAAGTAGAACAGGAATGTCGCTAGTCACATTCAGTGCCTCTTATCTCCTAAACGGTTGGATCAATTGTAAAAACACCAAGAATAAAACATTTCTCAAATGTTGTGCACAATCTGAAAACAGTATTAAAAATAAGGATTTCTATTTAAGATTTCAAAGTTGTTCAAGGGGTGTGGTGGTGGGGGGGCGCGAGATTGGCATCATTGGATAGCTTTTTGAAAAACATTAAACACGCATTTTTGTTTTTTCGATCCGATGTGTATTTCTCCAGATTTTTGGCCATTACACTTTATTTGAAACACTTAATCATCGATAATAATCGATATTCAAAATGTTGGCAAGGTACACTAATAGGAGGTATCTCATCAACAATGGTGATAGCAGCACACAATTCACCAATAATATGCACGGATCAATAGTATACAGAGTGTCTCATCTAAAGTGAACCAATAACTAATTTCTAAAATACAAATCTGACAGAACTTTCAATGAAAGAATTATTGTACTTTTATGTGAGAGGTTTTTGTGTGTATTCAAGTTCCAAAAAAAAAATAAAAAAAACCCCGCCATTTTCGAATATGGAAGTCAACTTTGAAATCGAATACACAAAAAAGAACAATAAATTCTTCCACTGGATTCCAACATGTCAGATGTTTCATGCTCTGAAGCAGGCAAAAATTACAAACATTTTTAATTCCAATGAATTTTGAGGTGCAGTACGTCATTATATATTAATTAAATAAATTTCTATTTAAAGTAATTTGCATTGTAGCATTTCCTTAAGGTTAGTCAAATCTCACACAAAACCTCAATTATTCGAATTTCGTTTTACTTAACCTCGATAAATCGAAGCATACCAACTGGGAGATCTTCTGAACAAGTTTCGCCTGATGTTATAATCAAGAAATTAGAACAAAGTTTTAAGGTGGTCAACAAGGAGCATAAGTATTGTATAATATAACGTTGAGAAGATGCTCCAATTAATTAAATATTAAATTAGTATTAATGAAGCCATCGTCTAATAAAAGACCTGAAAATAATCATTATTTAAAGTCTAGTACTGTAATACAAAATAATTTTCCTTCAAAAACTATCAGGAATGCAAAATTTGGCATCTCGTCCTCTGCGGATCATATCCGTAAGAAGGGCATGAATTTTCAAAATATTATTTAATTATTCTTGCAAAGACATTAAATTATTGCAGTTCTTCGAGTCTATTGAAATAGTTAAAAATAAACCAGCCAATCAGCTACTGAATAGTGATGACAGTCCTATCCTAGTAGCTGATTGAATATCATTAGCCAAGTCAAAATGATGGACCCGATTTCAAAAGTTTACTCTGTGAAATTTAATGAACATATGGTATTGTGAGACATATGCTACGAAAGGTAAAGGTTCAAAGTTTACTTCAAACACTTCACATCACAGGTGTGAGCGCCTTGCGCAATCCGACACAATCAAGCCAATAGTCTATCTCCTGCCAAACCTTTCGTAGCATGTCACGACAGTAACGAACGTATCGTAATGTGAGACATGTGCTTCGAAAGGTTAATTTTCACTGCAGCCGTTACTGATAATGACCGCGACATGCTACGAAAGGTTTGGCAGGAGATAGACTATCGGCTTGATGTGTGTGTCGGCTTACGCAAGGCGCTCACAAAGAACACCTATGATGTGATGTGTTTGAAGTAAACTTTGAACGTTTACCTTTCGTAGCATATGTCTCACAATACCATATGTTCATTACAGAGTAAACTTCTGAAATCGGATCCATCATTTTAACTTGCCCTGTATATAATTGAAGTAAAACGCTTGTAGGTTTGAAGAGGTTATTCTCGTGCTATATATTCATTAAAAATTTCTCTTGTGGAATAGTGGTTTCTATGGTCTATATTATTTTCTCCTTAATAGCAGGAGAATAGCTTATATACTGTTGTACAGAGATAATAACATTCATTATTCATTTGGAAAACTTCCTCAAATTTGTAATGAATTTTTTCAACGGAATTCCACTTTAACAAGTGGCCCAGCTTGCCCCTCTTGCCTTCAAGCAAATCAACCGTTAAGGGAAAAAAATATAGGAGTGATATACTAAAAAATAAATAATTGCAATACTCAGAGAAAAAAATAAAAAGAGACTCCAACCTGTTAAAAATTGAAAAAGTCCGCATCACGTATTTGTTATTATTTCGGTTAGTTGACAAAAATCTGAAAGAGTCGTTGGCTTCGTGACGGATGGAAACAAAAATGTCCATAGTTAATAGAGGACAATTTTAAAAGAGCATGCCCAAAAAAAAAAATATTTTTAAAAATATTAAAACAAAAAACAAATAATAGAAAATCTCGTTACAAATTTGACATTTTCCTTGCAATTTTTGTGTGACTTCAAATTTATTCACGCGTATCCAAGAAAAAATTTTTTTTTTTTCTTCTGAGCATCTGGCAAAATCAAACGTCTGAGAGGGGAAAAATGTCGCAACACAGAAAAGTTTTTTTTAAATTTCAAATCTCTTCTTCGCATTCGTTTGCTCATGCATTTAAAGAGGGAAAAAAAGGAAATGGACTTTTTATTGTGTAAAGAGGAAGTGAATTGAGAATTTAATTGCCTTTTGCGACTGTTTTCACGGATCAGAGGAGAACTCGAGAGCGAGCAAAACAAGCCCGTAGAGGAATTTACTTGTACAAAACTAGTTAGAAATGAAATATTTTAGCCAAGCATACGAGCTCTCCAATGATAGAATACATAAAAAAAAAGAGCAATCGAAATGTTTTGATTAAACAAATAAAAATTTTTATTTGCGGTTGGCCATTGTTCCGTTGTGCTTTGTTGACTCAAAAAGGTCTCTCGACAGGCCTCGCTGGTCATGGGCGATGTGTCAACGGTCCATTTTAACCTTTTTCGAACTTAAAACCCGAACCCAAGACCTATTTTTTTGCCTTCGACAAGGAAAGAAAAAAATTAATTGAGGCCGTGAAGATAGAAAGAGTCGTAAATCAGCTGCAGTTTGGAAAAAAGGTACCCGAATGAATTATTTTCCATTTTAGTAAATATTTTGAATATTTTAAGTCAAATGTTAGTATAGGCTTCACTGCCGATGTATGAGGGAGATTCAAAAAGTAACGGGAATTTGCGCTTCATATATTAATTTCAAACATTCAGAGCGAACCAAATTGTATTTTGGAAACTATATTTATTGCATGGATATTATGGATATTAACTTAGGATAACTTAGCAGTCATACATGAGTGTTAGAGAAATCAACTTTTCAAAAATAGCTATAGCCCCACAAGCCAGAATGAGAACGAATTTTAAAAAGATAGAGAGAAGATCAAACTGTGAAGGCGAGAAATCGAAATGGGTGAGCAAAACCATTCAATGATCGTGATCAAAGAAGACAAAAATCGATCTCGCATTGAAAAAAAATTTGCACATTCTACAATTCGTGAGATCTCATCTGACCTATCAGCATCTCTAAATAAAAAGATTTCACGCAGTAAAGCTTACAGCTATTTAAACGTAAAAACCCCTTTCTAATACCCATTCGTAAGAACAAATGTCTTCACTGGTCCAAAAAATGAGAATTGGACCCCCGAAATGGGTTTTGTTTTAATCACGTAAATAGGTCTCATTTTTTCATCTGAATAAAACATTTATCAGTAACATTCAGATCTATTGCAAAGTTTTTTTTTGTCCCGAGAGTTGTGTAACTAACTCAAAAGAACGAATTCTTGTTTTGTTCACTTTCAGGTATACTAATGAAATATTACTTTATATTCTACTTGTCCCATTATTGCTGAGAGGTTGAGCTTCTGAAAAAAACATACGTATTCCAAAATGTTAAAATCAACCTGTCAAGAAATTACAAACTCACCTGCAAACATATCAATTACTAGCCAATAAATGATCTGTTTTCGTATGCAAATTAATTTAAAGTCTTCTGCTGTTGGATTAACTTATTTTTGATTGAAGAAGGACTTCACTTGAATCGTTTCTGTGGTAAGAAGGTAATCGTGCCTCGTGGTAATCACTTATCCGAGTCGGAAATTCGAAAAATCTGTTTTTGCACGGAAAGTAGATTGACAAACCGTTCTTCAAAATGTTTTGAGAAATACGCCTCAGAAAAATGATCAGGGGGTCTAGGCTGAACTCATCGACAAGCTGTCGATCTCGACAAAATCTAACCGTCGATAAGTGGCATAGTACACATTTATACACAAATTTACACACGTATGGCTAGATGATATACACTGATATACACAAGTTTACACATAATTTTAAACATTTATCCACGTATACACATAAATATATACATAAACACATAACTGTAGACACACTATATTATTATTTTCACAGTTCAAGTTTCGTAGCACAAGAGAGTACTTCATGTATGTAAATATTTTTAAACAAGTTTTTGTTAATATTTTTAGAAAATGTGTATTCTTGAGCTGTGTGTATTTAGTCTGCAGGCCGGAAACGAAGGAAAAAAGATTTTAATAAGAAATCTGTTGCGAAATTCTGAAATAACGATCGCCAAGTGCATAGTCGACTGCTCTTGAATTGTAGACAAGAATGGCAGAATTGTAGGCAGTTGTCGATGGTCAAAGTCTACACTCGAAAATCAACGGTGTAGAGTCTGTACACTGTAGACTCTGCAGACAAGTAGACAAGTGTACACTGTAGACTGTAGACAAGTCGTGTTCATGCTAGCTCGAATCGACAAATGCGTCATTAACCACGTGACCATCGACACTTGTCGATGAGCTCAGCCTAGACCCCCAGGACGTCCTGCAAAACTCCACCAGAGAAGGAATGTCAACTCGTGAAATTGCTCATTGTTTGGCAACTTCTCTGCAAAATGCGTGAAACACGCTGAACTCTACAAGCCACGTCCAATTTCAGAAGATTAAGTCAAAACCAAAGCTCATAGAACGCCATCGGGCCGTCCGACTTGAATGGGCCAAAAAAAAAAAAAGTTGTCAAATGGGATGACGAATGGAATACTTGTCTTTTCTGATGAGAAGAGATTTTGTGGAGGCCCCAAATGACGATTCCGACTGGACAATGCATCATTGCACGTGTCAAAGTCGACCACCACATGGTTTCAGCAGCAGCAGATTAAAATTCTCGACTAGCCATCAAGATCCCCTGATCTTAAGCCAATCGAGAACGTTTGGGCTATGTTGGTAAAAATAGTTTACGGCCACAACAAGCAATATCGTCACACAAACGACTTGACGGTTTCCATTTGTGACGCACGGGACAAAACTTTCAACTGAAAAATTACAAAAGTTAATGAGCAGCATGCACAATCGGGTTATTGAAGTGACTGAAAAAAGTGGGTTTATAGGATCTAAAACTCTCAAAACGTAATGAGAAAAGGCAAAAGGAGCATAATGTTTCTTTAAATTATCTTAATAAAAAGATACTTAGTGTATTTATACGAGGCTGATTATCAAACGAACATAAAGAACAACAACAACAACACCAAAGCAAGTATGTACATTTTGTGTAGAATGATTCTTCTCTTTTGATTGCTAGTACTGTAGTTGGGCTCCCAACGGGAGCTTCAGTGACAAGAGAATCTCAAATCGATCAGCAGATGGTTCCACGGTTGTTGGGAGGCTTAGCGGCCCCTTCATAGGAAGGGAGGTAGGTTAAGGCAATGGGGAAAAAAGAGGGATAATGAAAGAAGGAAGAACAGGGAAGGGATACACAGACCCTCCCTTCAAACCGCAGTTGCAGGGATGATGAGATAAAAATGCAATTCCCAGCGCGTGTCTTGCGCAAGATGCCAACGAGGATAGTGGCTACACGAGAGCAAGGATTTATGAGCAGACCATGGGAAGGCGTTTCCCTGCTATATATATATATATATAGATCCATACACACATAGGTTTACAGACAGATCAAGTGGAGCGTTTCGCAGCGAGGGGGGTAAAGAAAAGCTCCGTTAAGATGCGGGCGTTAAAGGTGTTAAAGGTTTCGTTAAAGCAGGTGACGGCGCGCTCCAATCTTATCGGCCGACGAATAAAGCAAAGAAGATTCATTACAACGAGGGAGGAGTGGTGGACGTTCAATCAAAATACATAAAAGTTTCCCGAACCCACACATCTGCGGCCGTCATTAACCCTGCTCGACCCTGTGAAGGGTTAATTCGCGAACGCAATCTCTCCTTTGGCAATGGAGAGAACAGCGATGAAGAAGTCGAGCCTAATTTACGGACTCTTCCCCACCTTTGGCCGGCGGACGGCTTCATAAATCGTTCCAACGGCAGGAGGAAGGCCAGACATATTCAAGAGTAGAAGGAAGGAGAAAAAAAAAACAAAAAAAAAACTTCTCACTAACAAACAGCAAATGGAAATTAGCCTTTCGGAACCAATAACCAATGGCCGAGTTAAGCCGATCGAACAGATTTTCCCCACCTCCTCCTCCTTCCCACCAAATAATGATCTCAACGAGCGCTTAAGCTGATCTCTACGAGAAAATCAGATGCAAAGGAGGAAAAAAAAACCCAACAAACTTGAGTCATAAATTAAACGTTTATTGGTTCCCTGTTACTTCTACGATTATTGCAAATTCGTGGGATCAATTCATTAAGCGATTAGCGCCTACCGAGGCTGACGAGGGAGCACGTCCTTTCTCAGTTTCCCCTTGCTTCAGCTAAAACATTCAAGAGAGCGTTTGGAAAATCCCATTAATATATTTGGTATTACCCCAGAGCAATGTTTCACCAGATAGTCCAGAATGTCCATTACTAGCTTCTCGATGTAAACAGTGAACTATAATCTCAAGGTCCCTTATGTAGGGGCACTAATGTAATTACCTTGAAGTCTCTATTTAAAGGACACCTAAGACACCTAAAATTCTCTTTAAAAGATATGGTCTCGCCCAAAATACCAAAAAATAAGAAACAAACTCAATGCACTGTCTTGAGTTTAACTTTAGTTTAACTTTAGAAACCTAACACAATGCACTGTCTTGCTGAAAAATCCATGAGCTGCCACATATTAATGGACCAAATGGGATCATGCTGCTGTACAGTAGTTCCTGGTACTTCTGCGAGTTGAGCCGTCCATCGATGAATGCAATATCCGTCTTTCCTCCGGCCCCAAATGCAGCCTAGATCATAACAGGTCCACCGCCAAAGTTTCTGCTGAATTTCATCTTCTTTTCCTTCCGTAGATCATGCCAATAATAGGCATTTCCATCGGGGCCATCAAGGTTAAACTTTTTTTCATCTGAAAACAAGACGTGGTTCCACTAATGGCCCCAAGTCATCGCATTTCGAGCCCAGTGTATTCTTGCTGTTTTGTGAGTGTCAGTAAGTTTCGGTCCTTTGGCTAGTTTCATAGCCCTTGCATTAGGATGGTTCTTCAAACTTCCCCACACAGTTTGATGAGACACCTACTTTATTAAGCTTGCTTGAATCTGTCTTACTGATAGTTCTCCATTGGTGCCAAGATGAAAGGTGCACCGAGAATCACGTTCACTCAACACTGGTTTTCGAGATTTTCTTTTTAATCATTTTCTTTTTTTAGCACATTATGTATGGCTTTTTGTGAACGTCTAATTAACTTAGCAACGAACTCTGAGACTTTCTTTGCCCGTGGTAAAACCTGGCATTTTAAAACAGATAAAATACAAAACACATATACTTGTGACGCATTCAGTAAGAAGTGAGCATCAATTCCGAAAATTTTCATTTCATTGGTTAATTTAATTTATGCAAATTTTGGGTAAGTCCATAGAAGTGGAACAGCACTAAAAATGCATGAAATATTACAAAATTTGTGAAAAAAATTGTCTGATTCCATAGAAGTGTTACAGACTTTATCAATGATTATATCAGAAGAGGTGGCTGCAACAATAAGTTTTCCTATGACTAGGGTAAAAGTAAATACTAAAGAAGTAAATATGTGAGAAGGTAGGACCTATGAGTGGAGTATGAACTCAATAGCTTTAGTTATGGGGCACGCAAGATTTTGAATCCTGAGGATTAGTTCGAATCTAATATTCGGGAGGACTCCCAAAAGATTAAAAGGACCGTTGTGTTACTAGATATGGCATAGCGACTAGTGGATCTACCCATTCATCGGCTATATGAGACTAAGTCCTTTCCTTACCATGAAGGGTAACTGTCCGTCGAAGACCTTTTGCAGTAAAATGGCACATCCAAGTCTTAAGATGACCCAAGTGAGGAAAACGCAAAATTGCTTGGAAGATCCAGAAAAAGGAAGATGAACACTTTCCATGTGAAAATGAATGAATCTCCAAAGAAGGGTACCTCCTAGGGGATTAGCAGGTATGTTGTAATATTCTAAGACGTTCTTGCTGCAAATTAAGTGTCACCTTTACCTTCATAAAATCAATACGCAAACTACTTTCGACATCCATTCCTTGCTGATGCCCTTTGGCGATTTAGGTAAAGCAAAGCCTCCATCAACTTCATCAAGACGGACAGTACAGAGAACTCTTCATTTCATAATGTTTATAAAATTAGCTTAGTTCTGAATGAAGAACGACTGTTAGTCTCTATTCAAACAAATCCAATCTACTCAACTTACGTACGAGTTTTAATGAGCAAGGTTAACAAGAACGACAGGAAACCACTAATCCACAGTTTCTGGCTCCATTTGCTCTCATTGAGCAAGGTTAACTTAAGGATCTTTTGGACCTTACCCTGTAGATGTTAGGCGTCTGCAATAAAAATCATCCAATAGCCAGTTCAGTATTATGGAATGATCTTCTTCCTAATCATTTCTGCCCTGGTCTACGAAGATCTTAACCACTGTTGCTCCATGAACCTTCTTCTGAATATTTTGAGACGCGCAACCCGTTTAGCATTCGCTAAAGAAATTCACGTTTTTACTGGTGTCGGACGAAATCATTAACAACCCATCACAGCCCCTCGTACTCATCAGTTTTAGTGAGGAAACGGATCGCTTGATTGCTTAACCAATCAAAGACGGATCCATCAGAATCGCAAAAGGAATGCGAAGCACGAAAACGCCAACGTCCCGTTTTGGATTTAATCAAGCGAGCGACACTGGAATGCCCCGCGGGAGGAGACAAATGTATCAATAATCATTTAAAATAGCGCGCTATGGGGGGTTTGCACGAGGAAAAGAGCGTGTGAACGATGGCCGCAATACGTTTCGAGTGACAAATGAACGCATTTAACGAGCGGCCAAAGAATTTTCCAATTGGACGCCCACTTCGATAGACAAACGCAATGGAAGAGGGAATTTTTGCAACACTCTCTCTCTCTTTCTATGGGGAGAAGGTGAAATGAATCGTGTGACGAATGAGAAGAGGTATAAGAAGAAGGAAGGTGGTAGTGGTGGTGGTGGGGTCCTTGGAGTGAACTCCACCCGACGTGGAGATCAATAGGCAAACGGCAGACGAGTAGCTCTCCAGTGAAATTAGATTAACTCAGTGGGTGATCTTGAAGAAAAGGAAGAAGGAGCAGAACGGTGGCTGCGTTTATAGGGGGGTTCCACTAGCCCCCATGAAAAATGACGAGAGAGAGAGAGGTGGCAGCCGTGAAGAGCAAAGTAAAAATAGTCTCGTTGGTTGTCCCCTTGCTTTCATTACCGTGATTGATAAATAATATAACACCACCAAAAACAATATAAATTATAAATATATAAAACTAAATTATCACGCTGGAATACACTTCTGAGCTTTGACAAAAGGGAGCAGATGGTGAGATATAATATCTGTGTACATGAAACTGTCCACATTCCTGTTGATTCGGATTAATGAACCTACTTCCTGACGGTTAAAGCAACCCTATACTTTATATACACCACCCTATCAAAAGTCATGGGACACAATCACTGTAATAGAAGCACTCAAAAATATTGATAGATATTTTAGTATCTTGTTGGTCCACCTTTTGCTGCTATCAAAGCTTCTACTCTCTGGGGCATACTGACCACAAGTTTTTGATACGTTTCGACAGGTAATTTTCGCCATTCTGCCATAAGTGTCTTGGACAGTTCGGTCACGGATTTCGGGCGTTCCGCACATGCGCGCAATCGACATTCCAACACGTCCCACAGATGTTCGATGGGGTTCAGATCGGGGCTCTGGGCAGGCCAGTCAATTTCTCGAACCCCCTTTTCGTCAAGCCATGTGCCTATAGCCCTTGCTTTATGGCAAGACGCGTTATCGTGCTGAAACACAAAAGGGCCATTGCCAAAGTGCTGCCAGAGAGATGGGAGTGCTGCGTTGTCCAGAATGTCTTGGTAACGCTCTGCGTCTAGATGTCCGTCCACAGAAACGCTTGCACCCAACCCATACCATGAAAAGCATCATCGATCATCCTCGACCCTCCGCCGAACTTCACCGTGGGCACAACACAGCTTGACAGATAACGTTCGCCGGGCGCTCGCCATACCCAAACCCGTCCATCCGATTGTCAGATGGTGTAGCGGGACTTATCACTCCATTCAACCATTCGCCATTGATCCAGAGTCCAATGTCGTCGCTCTTTGCACCATTGCAATTTCCTCGCTGCGTTGCTGGTGCTGACGTGAGGTTTGTGGGCTGCCGCTCTGCCATAAAAACCCATTGCTTGCAGTTCCCTGCGAACAGTTGTTCCTGTCGACTCTATGAACGATCTTGTCAGTCCATCAAGCGATGTGTGACGCTTTGCAGTGACCACTTTACGAAGAGCCCTTTGGTCTCTGGCCGACATGATCTTGGGTCTTCCAGTCCTTTCTCTTTCCATGCCCGGATGACGTTCTGAACGATCGATTTCGGGATGTTTAGGAGGGTTGACGTCTCTCTAACAGTTGTACCTCTTTGGGAAAGCTCTGAAAGCTCTTTTCTTTGAGACATTCTTACAGCATTCACGCAAGCATCATCTCATAATAGCATACTCTCTGTTATGTAGTGCTGGGGAGAATGCCAACAGTGAAATTGCAAAGGAATGTCGCATTTTCATGCAAATTAGGGTTGTCCCATGAATTTTGATAGGGTAGTGTACTTCACTCCATCCAAATCAAAAAGGCAAAATTCAATTCATCACTCCAAAAATCTCTGGCCCAATCCTTTGGAGTCATTTTGTAATAAATGATGGATGTAGAAAAAAAAGGACGAGACGCAAGAACCTTGGAATAAAAATAATAAATAAAAGTTGAACACAAGGTCGTAAGACCCTGGAAAAACTGGCGTTTAGGAAAGAGGCTATCCTTTGGCAATAATAGAGAATAATCCTGAAAGCGATAGTAAGACTTTCTTGGGTATATTGTACTGCAGTCTTAAAAGGATTGCAGCTGATAGCCTTCTCAGCATCCTAAACAATGTTTTTTGATCGGAGAAGAAATATATTTTCGGCTAAGCATGTTCTCTGACATGTAAATCGCTTCTTACGCAAATTTTATACAAATATTTAGATCGGGGCCGCACATGACAAACAAATTGCTAACGGCCGTAAGAGTGCACCATCGTCGTATCTTGCCCCAGACAGGTCGAGGCATGTTTAAACAAATTTGAGAGAATCAGCGCCGCGAGTGTGTTTATTGTGTTTAAACAGGACATTGAAGAGAGAAGGCGTAGTACGCGCGTTCGAAACCCAAAATGGATCAGCGAACGAAAGAGACTCATGAAATGATGACAACACTTTACAAAGAAAGTGCTATTACTTTGAAGTGTGTTTATGAGTGGTTTAAACGGTTCCGAGGAGGCCGGAACACCGTAGAAGACTCCCCCCGAAGTGGCCAGACATCCAACGTAATGTTACGACCCAACTGAAGGCTATCCCTAAAAACGACTACGCCAGGAGTTTCCAGGACTTGTACAGGCGTTCCCATCGACGGGGATTACTTTGAAGGATAGTAACTGCTGTTTCATGTAAGCGAGCAATCCACTCTCAATATGCCATCATTCACCGAACTTCATTGTCACAGGTTGTACAATCTCCCACAACATCCGAGAACATCATCCACAACAAATAGATTCACCCAATAGTTCAAGTTAAACAAACCATCAACCACATCTTTAATCCTGTCCTTCAAGTTCGACCATCAAACATCTTCTATCCAATTCTTGAAGCTTACTCCCATACAAACTTCCCAGAACTTATAAGTAGCATAGTTGAAATCAGTCTGAGTGTACCATCAGAAAGATCGCCCTCAACTTCTTATGCATTGCCTTTAGCGGAATTTACATATCTATGATGAAGTTATGATACAAGAGGTAAGGTGGCCTAGTCTTTTCATACACAATCGACCTCCTTCACTCTTAAAAAATTTAAGCAAAACACTTCGCACTCGCACACTTAATTTTTCTTGATTTTTCCCACTACCATTCGCGTAACCCCGTAAATCAAACAGAAGTGTAGAAACTTCAGCAAGGTTCATTATTTTTTTTTTCCTTCTTCTTTTAAAGCTTCAACAACAACACCCGCCTGACTGCGCAAAGGAGTCGACGATGTAAATCGAAGAAATTAATTTCCTTCCACTTGATTTTGCATGTGATGAATGGCGAGTTGCCACTGGTGGACACGCCAAAGGTAGACGAAACATAAAGTAATAAAAATTAAATTAGAAAAAAAAAAGAATTCTCGTTCGCCTTGAATGCATATTAAAAGCACTTTGTAACAGCGATTAGTTTTAAATAAACGCCAACTAAACTGGACGACCTCTTTCGTCACCCCAAAAACCAAGAAAATTTGAGCGAAATTGGCGCTTTGCATAATAATAAGTAAACGTCCAAGATTATTACTCAACGGGCAATTAGACATTAGAGAGAGAGAGAGAGAGAGAGAAAATAATTAATAATAATAGTAATACTAATAATAAACTATTCGAAGAGTTATTATTAAAAGCTTAACGCCACTCACTATTAATTACACACGCGTCACCGGAGAACCAGTTTGAGAAGAAAATTGCAAAACATTCGCTTTGACTTTTTGCATGTGCCATTGGTCCGATTTCTTGCATCGGATACAAATCGCTTTCATTTGTTACAGAGACAAAAGAGGAGGAGCCACGGAAAGGAATTTCGGGAACATTCCAACCGAAAAAAGATGAAGAGAAAAAGAAATTAAAAGGGAGTCTTTCTTTTTTTTTTAAACTCTAGGCGCCATCTATTCTACGAAATCGAAATGGCGGGAATCTCGAGCGGGCTTAATTAAATACTAATAACAAATTGGGTTTTCAGTTTGGGATATACTCCGAAAAAAAAATAAAAAAATAAAAAACAACTTTTAACGGTTAAAAAAAAAAAAATGGTGAAAAAGTCGCTCCTCTCCTCCACTTTCAGATAAGGAGCCAAATTAAGAGGAATTAAGTAATTGTTCCTAATTTCAACAGCAGATTAGTATCATGCCACGAGCGACATTCGAAACTCCCCAACGAAAGGTTAGAGATGGCGGGAAATAAAAAAAAAAAAAAAAAAAAAAGTCGCCAAACTGGAACCGAAAAGTTATCACGCAATGACCTCATTACGACGAATAATTTGTTGCGTTGCTTCGAGAAAAAGTTTTCAGCTTGGGCTGTTTTCAGGGGGCTTCCACGAACGACCATACGAGAGATCATCCTCCATTTTGCCCATGGGGCCAAAAGAGAGGACATAACTCGTCTAATGATAATTACATGTGTGCGTACTGTATAGGTATGATGTTTTCGTCTTAATCGCAGTAGTCGAGCGAATCGCAACGGAAAAGTCTATAGTAATCAATAATTATCGGTACTTAGAACAAAACATCAAAGGACTTGAGACAACAACAACTTTTCTCCTGAAATATCTGTCGCACAAAAGCTCTTCGATAGCAGCAGCAGCAGACGAACCACCATCTTGATCGACTGGTTTTAATCAAAAAGTGCTGCTTGAAAGGGTGGATGATTTATGTCCTCAAAGGACTCTGGCACTTGATTAGCAGGCTTCGAACGAAACCGACTTCTCTCTTCTCTCTCTCCTTCCTTTCTTTCGTTGAAGTCTTTCTTCTGCGAAAGCTCAATAAACTCTTTCGCGGTAGAGAAACCATACAAAAACTACGCAAAACCTAGTGGAGGATAGGCGAGTCGAGGAAAATTACACAAAAAACAATGAGCTTCAAAATACCGCAATCTCAGCTCAAAAAATTTTCCCCGCTAAAAATCCCAAGACGTTCTCTTTTTCTCAAATTTCCCAGAATTCAATATTTCCTAAATGGCCGCTTACTTAAAAGCTTTATCCGCGTCTCAACGAAGCTAAATATATAGTTAGGAAACCAATTTAAAGCGGCAGAGGTATCCAATATGGCGTCTAAAAGCACGTGCCAATCAATACATAAGCCCCGAAATACATTATTTAGTTGGTTATTTTATTAATTCATTGTTGCATGGGTCGTCACTTTCGCCAATGGCCTCCAAAAAAAAAAAAAGATGAAGTGGCGATTTATTTAAAAGTGGCGAATTTTTGAATTACTCCTATACGCGCGTCAAGCTCAACGTGAGACTACGTACTCTTACGCAAAATAAAAATAGTCCCTTTAAAATTTTTATAATTTGACATTAAACGTTTATGTAAGCGCATTCGTTTTAATGATTTTTTTTGTCGTGGACTTGATTAAGCTATAATGTCAAATGTGATGTCATGCACAACTTTGTTTCCTGTTAATCAAATAGCGCGCTTGGCATAACGTTTAGGTCACATCATTGGTTTGGCGATTGATATGCGCATCGGTGTTAACAATTTAGCGGATTCAATTTCATTAGTACAATTGAATTCAGCGGATTTTCTGATCGGTTTTTAGCGGGAAAAATTTTTTTGAGTCGGCAACGCTAGTGGCTGAAAAAATGCTAAGTGGCTAAACGAGGGCTATAAAAAATAATTCCAGATCCACCCACGAGTTGTCTGATACAATACACAATATTACATACATTACATTTGAACATGTAACATAATAGGAAACTAACCATATAGGGTAACCTGTTCCTTGGTTAATAAAAATAAATAAATCGAAGTGTCAGGGAACGACAAGTGTGGATTAAGGCTTGTGTGAATATAGGTAACATGTATGTACTACAATATTTAAAAAAAAAACTGGATACCAACCATTGTGTAGCGTTTTGGGCCATGATTTCGATAGATAAGATTTTGTAGAACAATCGGTATATGTGTATTTTATGTATACCAAAGCTCATACTAATTCAGGATTCGTTAATATTTGCGGAAAATAAAGATAAAACTTAACGAAATGTTAACACACTAGCAGCATATACTTTCGGTATAATTTCTTATGCACATTCCGCGTTATCCGTCACTAAAGAACTGGTTTTCCAGACCGCTACACTGTAAGCTCACATCTTAAGCCCGAGTTCTATGGAGTTCATCTAAAAGACAGAAACAAAGTTCAAATTTGTTGTACCGTGTAATCTGATTAGTTTCACTCGCATAAATTTTTTTTTCAAAATTTTTGGGGGGTTCCCTAACGTTTCTTGGCTAAAATTTATTTAATAAGCATCCGAGAACTTGCGGAATTGTTGCAGATATCTTCACAGTCGGTGCCCTGGAACTATGTTCCTTCAACGTTGATTGCCGGCCCTCCTGAAACTGTTTGAACCAACGAAAAGCAGTAGATCTTGGCAGACTTGCTTCACCATAAGCTTCTTGCAGCATATGGTGAAGGTTTCCAATGGGTTTTTCTTTAAACGACGACAAAATCTGATGGCACAATACTGCTCCTCACGCGTAACGTCCATTCTCACCGTAGGCGGAAACTAACTGATACATATTTCAATTGCTGCCACGCAGTACTGGGGAATTAAACACGTTCGATCTTGTGCATGAATGCACACCACATGGCGGTCTCTCACAACGTTATACAGATTATTGCTACTGCTAATACTTTTTGAAGAAAAAATTCAGTCTCATTTATTATTGAATAGTCCTCGTATATTAAATAGTTAGTTGCTATTTTTGGTATAAAATATGCGAAATCGTGTACTATAGGGATGCCTCTTCATAGTTTAAGGTGGAACCAGGGCGATAATAGGGTTTTTAAATTTCCAGAATAACTTACAAAACTGTAAGGATAAAGGTTACGAAATAGGCGAAATATGTTACAAAGCAGTTTCAGCAATTTCAACGCATAGAACTGGGTTTTCTCGCCCCATATTACTATTAAGTATGTTAGATGTGATTGAGGAGGTTTCTGGGTAAGAATGCTAGTCTTGAAATAACACTCAAGTTCTGTTATCGTCCAACGAAAGATACCTTGAAGTGCAATATTAGCAAGCCACGTTTATAACTCCACTAATCCTATGCATAGAAACTGAGTACTCAAAACAAACACATCTTGTGCAAGACAGCCGCTCCGTTAAGCCTAACGCGTAAATACAGCCATCGTCTGCTATTATTGTGACGTGCTAATAAATAAAGTTCAAAGCGATACAACGCGTTTTTTTTTTTTCCCTTCCCTGTGTCTGTCTTATTGTTGTTGTACGGATGAGGATGTACAGTTACAGCCTGTTATTAAAACTTAGGCCTAATAACAAATGTTAAAAGAAGCACGTGATAAAAATCACAAAGCGAATTTATGGACGCCCGTTTCCTGCTCTAATCCGATTAAGTTGTGAGGTTTTCGAGACGCAGCTTCCTCGCCCCCGACGACGAGGAAAATGACTCTTAATGCTTATTATTATTATTATTGTTGTTGTTGTTATTATTATTAAGATTAGTATTATTGTAAGAAGACTTGGTCTCTTTCTTATTCCTTGGCCAACAAAAATGGCGCGCTCTTTGGACAAAGACGGGCGTTTCGGGGATGTGGTTCTGGTAGGACGGGGGGATGGTTCGTCCTCCTCCTCCCGCTTCTTCTCGACTCTCCCCTCCGTTACCTCAGGAGCAGTTTGGGCTGACTTATTATGCAGCCTGTTATTAGTGGCTCTCACAATTATCTGATTGCTGTGCTCAATCCACCTGAAGGGACTCCATTTGCCCATCACGCCGCTTGACGGACAGCTTAGAGGGAAGAAGCGCACCAGGGGCCAAGCTGCGCAGCCAAAGTTTAAATGGAGAAATTGCAAAATAAAATAAACATACGCTCACATACAGATGTTTAAATGGAGTCCATAATGAGGG
The DNA here is from genome assembly GCA_023313115.1 of Rhysida immarginata. NCBI lineage: Eukaryota > Metazoa > Arthropoda > Chilopoda > Scolopendromorpha > Scolopendridae > Rhysida > Rhysida immarginata. The sequence goes on along the minus strand of JAHWFO010047174.1, from coordinate 43,806 downwards.
GGAAAAAACATTGATATTATGGAGAGGAGGAGAAGGACTAGGAAATATTCAATCTGGCTTCTTATTCTTTTTTTTTTCTTCTGTTATCTCTTTGGAAAATCAGTGATCGTCAATGAGGAGGCTGGGACGACGTTCTTGACGTCATCAAATTGCATTTTCGCTTGTCAGCCACCAGCAGAACGTATCATTAAGCCTCTGGATAAAAGTTTTGTTTGCCTTTTTATTATTATTTTTTTTTAATCATCATGTCTTCCCTCTTCTAAATAAGAAAACTGCTTTTTTTTTTCCTTCAGCAGCGATGATGAGAAAGAATAAAACCAACACATCTCCATCACTATTTTTTCCCTCTATTTTGGCGTCTCTCTTCTCCTCCAAAATTTCGAACGGGCCTAATTTAATAACGCTTCTTTTTTAAATCGATCGACCACCCAAGCTGATTTCCTTTCATTCGTGGGTGGCAGCTCCAAAATCACCACTGATGCAAACCATAAACACAAAAGAGAGGTACTTCCAAAACAGAAACACAAACATCAATAATCAGAAATTCGTTTCTAATACTTATAACGTTTTTATAAAGACAATAAAAACACACACAAAAAAGCTCCAAAAGTCCACTTTAACGAGGAAAAAGGCAAAAGGCCGACGATGCGCCCGGTGGTGGTGGTGGTGGTAGTGAAGGTTTCCTTGGCCTGTCTAACTCCATAAGGCAGGTTGATAAGGAAATTGAGCGACCAATCAAGTCATAAATTACCAGTTGGTGGGGGTTTCCCGACTTGAGGCCCCGGCATAGATCTTATCAGCCTCAAACACTACGGGAGAGGGAGGAAAAAGGCTGGCAAAACTAATCATGCATTTAGCTCCAACTGCCTCCGTTACATTTTCGTGAATACCCACCCACCAACCAACCGACCGACTCTTAAACATTATGCTCCAACTGGAAAAAGAGGACCATTTACCTCTTAACAACGTGTACCGTTCTTTCTTTCCTACTCAATATTGAAATGGGTGTGTGCGTGGGTGGAATTTATAAAATTGACGACGGTATTATTCCAATTAGGCGGAACTGATCGCCATCGTGCCCGACTCCCACAACGTTGCGTATACTTTCTTCGTTGCTGTTGTCTTCTATTGTATATCACAAAACGAGCCTTTCAGCGATAAGAATTAAGAAAGTTTTCTCTCTATCTATCTCATGAGTCAAACAATAGAAAACGTCGAAGCAAATTATTTTATAGACATCAATAGGAAGGAAAGAAAAATCTCTGCACGAAGTTGTATTCGCTTGGTTAGTTGTTGTTATTATTATTATTATTTTCATTTTCTTTTATTTAAACGCACAAATAAATCTGCGTAATCGCGTCGAAATCGACGAGCAAAATGAAATTACTCGAAAAGGAATTCCGACCACACGCAAAATGATCGTGGATATCAGGGCCAAGTAAATAATAATAATAAATATTCCGAGTGGGGGTGGGTGGGTGGGAGGGAAAGGAAAATTAGAGAGGCTAATGTGTCTTAAATAAAGCTTATTATGCAGTCAATATATACAAAGAGTTCGATAGAGAAATTTTCCTCTTTAAATTTTCTTATTTTTTAAGCAATCTAAAAGAATTAAAAAAACCCATCTATAACAGCTTCAATACGTGACTTTCAACATCAAAGTAAATTTAAAGGAAAGAAATAATAATTGAACATTATGAGACTTGATATTGACATTTTCAGAATTTAAATAAGTTATTTTTAGTTTAATTTAATTTTATTACTTAGAACAGTTATATTTACCTATAGCTCTAATTATCCCAGGCAACGCCGGCATAAAAACTGATGAACTAATAACTGGGTGAGCTAGCGCATTGTCACGATAGAAAAACCAGTTCCATACCTGCCAACTCATGACGAATGAAATCCGTACATTAATCCAAAAGGTACCAGAACTTATGATCACACACCTTCTGGAATTTATGGTCATAAACAGGAACCAGAACTTCAATTCCAGAAGCGGAAACAGATTCTAAAAACCGGCGTACTCTATAATCCGGCAATTTTGTCATCGATTTCACAATCAGTGTATTCAACTTCACTGGACTTATTAGGCCTCCTATCAATTTTCACCAGGTCATTCTTTATAATACTAAACACAGGAGTGATTGTGAGAATTACAACACCATGGAGGAAGGATGGTGAGCGCATGCATTGCCATACAGGCGAATCGGGTAATACGAATTGCGGGTACTCTCAAAAGTAACAACCGCACATTTAGGAAAAATGTAGACAAAATACCTTTCCTTCAATGGATTCCTGACGCTTATTCTACCTACGCAAATTGCGGATACTTCCTTCTTGGCCTGCACGTTCGCCAGACATTTCCTATTTAAAGCGTATAGGATGATGCAAACTCAGCGACTATAGGAAAACTCTTTCATGTAGAACCTCGTTTTTCACAAAGAATATCGTTGTATTGCTCTGAAACTGTAAGCACTTAGGTAGGTCAGTATTGCAATTTCTCAGAAACACTTTTAGCAATGTCTTTATCAACTTCTGGCACCAACTAAAACCTATATATTTTGTTTTACTTCAAAATCCGTACTCTTATAAAGCTGTCCTTACAATCGTACAATGACATCAAAATTCGTACATTATATGGAAGGATCGTACAAGTTGGCCTGTATGCAGTTTTAATTCAGTTGCACTGAACTTCTGGTCTTTTTCTCCTAACATGTTAGTTTTCTTGTTTTGAACTGAAATTATTATAACAACTATTAGGAGAGGATACTGAAACAACCAATAAGATTGTTCTACAATTTAATTACTGTATTACAAGACAATTATGGGAACAATAATGAAAGTATTATAATTCATATAAAAAAACGACATGAATTGAAAAATAATTTCCTCAACTTCCATGAAAACCAATGTCATACATCTTCAAACTATAAACATATGTTTTTGGAATGCACCTTTAAGCAGATCTTAAACGGCAGGGGGATGATATTCAGATACATGGAGGAAAAAAAGATTGGGAATCACTAAATCACAAAATATTCCTATATAAAAACTGCAAAATCTTAAATAACAGTGCAAAACCAGAAGACTGTAATCACACAGGGAAAAAAAAAAATAAGTGTATTCCCTGAGCTATATAGGACCTACTTATGAAAAAATATTGGTTATACCTTATGTAATACACACTTGTATTAATTATCACGAGAGACTCCCTTTCCAGAGTTGACCGTCTCTTAGCAACAGCATCCTTTGGTGTCAAGAATGCAACACTCGTTGCCAAAGTGACAGCTAGCTAATCTACCTCCTCCTTTCCCATCAATAGCTGGATTACTAATCCCTTTACCGTGTTCAAAATCTAGAATTGAATCACTTGGGGCTTAAAAAAAAAAAGAGTGAGAGACCACAACGGCTATAAATTTCACCTTCTCAACTCAATTAACTTAAGATGTGCCATTATGAAAGAGAAGGGGAGGGGGTAAGGGGAAAAAACAGTGCTTTGTCGAACACTTTGCTCAAGAAAAGCAGCCTTAAAGATTTATAGTGTTGGTCCAGAAAAATCCTCTTGAATGAAAACTAAACGGATGAAGCTCAAACAAGCAAAACAAACACTTGTGTTGTGACGGCATTTGCTCGAGGGAGAAGAATAACATTCTCATACAGGTTTACCCCTTTTCCTTAAATGCCTATGCAGATCAAGTTAATCTTTAGAAAGGCACCAACATACTATTATTCGCATGCATTTCTTAAAGATCCTAATGAAATTATGAATTATGCTTAGAGAAGGCCAATGATTCATAACAGTTTTTCTTGACCAAGTATTATATCCATGCCTCATTTTTAAAGAAAGTTTAGAGGCAAATCAGAAAGTACATTCGAGTGGGATTCTTAAAATGGATGGCAACCATCTCAGTTAAATATAAATGTGTCATTTTAGTCCTATTATATTAGGATAATTTTTATTGGATAATGCGAGGAATTCCTCAATGTGCATTTTTTCAAGTGCACTGTTTAATATTTATACAGATGACATCTTTATTAGTTATATTGCTGCAGAATATGAAGTCATATTTGTCTCCTTCGTCTCATAAATCTGGTATTTCTACATTTCCTCAACAGTGTTTTTATACAGATTACTAATTCTGTTAGATGTATTTTGCACAAGTGTTCTCATTTTTCAAATAAACTAGGGTTCTACCCGTCAAAAATGCTTATAATGTTTTTATGGCTTAATGCACTATATAAATTTTTATTACATTTTTATTTTCTTTGTCATTGTTTTATTACATTTTCAGTTTAATTTGCGTTTAATTCAACAGATCTTGAATGTATTGTTAATATATTACTGCAAAAGGCCTTTACCTTATTTTTAATATTTTGCATTTCTTTAATATGTGCACAAAGCACAGTAAAAACTATCACCTATTGCATTGTCATCAGGATCTGATCCACCCTGAAAAAATCAGATCTTTTTGACAATTTTTTATTTTTCCTATACAAATTTGATTTGGCTGCTCCCCTTAGCTACTCCCATGCATTTGTGCTCATAAACCTTATAAAAACAACAATAAAATATCAGATCCTTAACACTGGTGGTTCTATGAACAGGGGGAAAAATAAAAAATTTTCAAAATGATCTGATTTTTTTCAGGGTGGATCAGATCCCGATGACAATGCAGTATGGAATACTGTGATTTTGTGCACATAGAAATACAAAATATTAAAAATTTGTTAAAGGCTTTTTGCAGTATTGTATTAACAATAAATTAAGATCTGCTGAATTAAACTCAAGTTTCTCAATTGAAAAATGTATTTACCTTGCAAGAGAAAAAATATTTAAAGATTATATTAGCTAATTTCTTTATATTCCAAAATTTAGTTTCTGTTAGCTAATTAAATGTTCTTGACCAGTATTGAGTTAAATTTCTTTAGCAATTGTTGTAGTTTGGCATGGGCAGGCAGCTTGCAGTGTCACCCTTATTTGTTATACTTGCATTGCATTATAGCGTTACAACAAGCAAACTGACATAAGAAATTATATTAGTAGATTTTTTAAGTAGTGATGATGATAGCTGCACTCATAAGTGGTACATGTTTTATATGCCTAAAGAGTATGGTAATATGTAGGTTGACTTTTTGTGGAAAATAGCATTACTTAAAGATTTACGATTGTTAGTTCTGCAATGAAATAATAGATTTTAATATTATTCTTGTTCTCAGATTAAATTGAAACTATATGTGTTATCAGAATTTCAATCATTTTGTTTTGACATTGTTTGTAGATGGCTTATTTTGGTTTTTTTTTTTTTTTTTTTTTTTTTTTTTTAATATTTTTTGATGTCATATGTGTCAAATAAATAAATAAATAAATAAATAAATAAATAAATAAATAAATAATTATATAGTGTATTATAATTTTCAGTGATATGTGACCAGAGACTGTAGAGGTAATTTTCTCCGACAGTCTCTGTATGTGACATTTAAAGAACCTCGACACAAAAATAAAACTAAAATTTAATTGCATTTTTATATTACTAATAAAATTACTTAAAAAAAATTTTTAATAAAGAAATTCATTTTTTTTCTCAATGAATAATTTCTCAATAAAAAATTAAAATTATTTACAAATTTATTAAAGTAACTCAATTCAAATAGTAATTTGTAGAAATTTGAATAACATCTCTATTGAATTTTACTTTAAAAATGTAAATTACTTTTGAGTTTCCATATTTGTACAAGTTCTTAAATTTTTTGATGCTTTTTCTCATCCTGAAGATCATATAGTCTATTCAGTAATTCACGTACAACATTGAAGTCTTTTTTTTTTTTTATGTTGAGGTTCTTTAAATGTCGCATATTACTAAAAATTATAATACATTCCAACTCAACCTTTAATTTTAATTAATGGGCTATTACAATATAATTATCAGATTTGGTAATAGCATGCTACTAGAGTCCCATTTAAAAAAATTCTGAATTTAACTCACAGACAAGAGAAACACTGAAATATTTTTATTGAGTCTCCAATCCTTGCCATAAATTAAATCAGCAGAGAACATAAACCCTTACTCACACATCAGCTAAACAATAACTCACAGAATCTAAACTTTCCCTTTATAAACGGGTTTTCATTTTACTACCGAAGAAAAGAACAGAGAAAGAAGAAGAAGAAAGGGAGGAAATGGAAGAAGATTGTCTAGGGTCGAGGCGGAAAAGACAATGGTGGTGGTGGTGATGGGAGACCACAATGCACCCTATTCCACGCGTTGATTTATTATTTGAGCAAATTGTTATCGATTATTTCCTGTTGGTCAGCACAGTCATTAAGGTGCTTCCTTCTCACGTGGACGTTTTGCGACCGACTTCCTGCGACCCAGGAGAGCGAGACACCAGGACGGACACACACGTGCAAAAAGCCCATCACTTCCAAAAGCCACTTCACTTGAACACACTCTCTCGCATCTACCTCACAAAAGGTTTGCTCTGCAGGTGGTGCATCAGTAAAAGGCTACTGACAAGTTCCTTAATATTATGTAATGAGAAGTCTGCAGTCACAGGCACATCCCCACCTAGCTAATATCTAAAAGCTCAATTTGTTTATTTGTCAAGCAGAGGCAACTTTTTTTTAAAAATGGAATTTAAAAACTGGATGATGAGAATGAGATGAAAATCAAAACTCAAAACAGATAAAATATTCACAAATATGTATTTATCAGCATTAGACTCAAATTTTTTCAACATGAGACATACTATCACTCTATGGAGACTACAAAGAATAAGATAGTTTACAATCTCTTGTGATTGTTCTTGATTAAGAATTGAGAACACTATAGGATAACAATTTATAGCATTTTTCATTAACTCAATGGAAACCAAAATGGGCTATCCATTGTGCAACAAGTTTGTAAGTAGCCCTCAGAATTTTAGAACGGGATCTGCATCTCAAGCCTTTAAGGAAATAGAAAACTATTCTCACTGTTATGGTGGTCTTTTACATCATAACAGTTTATGGCTTTTTCATTGTAAAAACCTAATCATCCATCCAAATCTGCATTGGAAGAAACCTTCAAGCACTGCCATATAAATAAGACATAGACATAAGGCATAAAGCCATGCAACTTCCTTAATAACGTTCATAAAATGTTTTTATCTAGTTTGACAATTAAAAAACTAGTCTGAAATTAGAGGTAGCACTGTGTTTTCAAAATAATAAGGAAAAATAAAATTCTTATTTGAATATCTAGACACAATAACTTCATACAGGGGGGGTTATATTCAAAGAAAGCAAAACAGCTTTTTAAACACAATAAAACTGCAGTTTAAAAAAATCATGATCTACTGTGCCGAGGATTGATTTTTAACAATAGCAATTGTTTTTTTTTTTCTTCTCCTGTTTTGTTTTTAAATATTTCTCAAGAGAACTTTCAACCTGTGTAATTTTCATGGAGAGATGGAGAGAAAGAAAGAAGCCAAAATTGATAGCAGCCTCAGATAAAGGCAAATTAATGGATGTAAGTAGGGATTTTACGTTCTTGTTTATGACCATTTCCAAAACGAATGGTAATAGATTAGGCATGACCTACAGCACCTACTCGCCAGTTTCCCCCTCCTCCTCTTCCTCCTCCTCCTTCTTGTATAAGCTATCTTTGGATTTGTTATCCAGGACAAGAAACAGAACAGAAAAGAACATTTCGTTGTTGGCTTCAAAACAATCATTTTTTTCCCTTTCTTTCTTCCATTCCTTTAACCCTTTCTCTTTCCCCCTTAATGATAATAATAGTTTAATGATAAAAATTGCAGGTTTTCTTCCTCTCATTCACATTCGCTCAAATATTCAACATTTTTTTTGTCATATTAAATATAGGGAACATTAGAAAGCATTTAATAGAAAAGCAGGGGGAGAGGAAGCTAATTCGAAAATAATAATAGTCATAAATAATAACTAAAATGATAGCATGATATTCATATATACAAATATGATGAAATAAAAAATATTAATTACATGGGAAAGTTAAAGTTTCGACTGTACACATATTTGGAGAAACAGCGAAGTAAATCATATAGTATATCAAGGCTAAATGTAATTTATTGCAGAGAACGAGCTCTTAAGTGGCATTTCTATTTCTTAACATTAGATATCTTTTAAGTGACAATCTCTGTTATAACAAAATATATTCAAGCTCTGTTCCATTCAAGAAGAAAAAAAAGAATAATTTTGTGTTAATAAGAACAATGTGTACAAGAAGGCAAAATAAGGATAATGTGTACATGTGTATAAAAAAAAGTCAGTATCAAGTCTCACCTCGAATAATCCATACCTTTGCCTCTCACCAATATTATTTTCTTTCTAAAAGAATATACAATCTCATTCCTACACATATCAAATGTAAACCTTTGATTAGAAATTGGTGTATTGAACTCAAGAAATGGATTTTTTCAGAAACTAATATTGAACACTTTTTTTTTTTCTTTTCCAGTCTAAATAATTTATATTAAAAAAAATTGTAAATTTTGTAAGTTTTAGACTTTATAGTTATAACTATATAAACTTTATATAAATGTTTATAAAAAATTTTATATTTTATTTCCTAATTCCTTTCCTTTATTTATAACGTATCCAATATGAGCTTCGGCTCTTGGATAATTTTCTTTCTTGGCCCTTGGCACAAACTTTTATATTTTGACAAACTTATTCATTTCTTTTAAAATTTATTTTATATTACTTAAATCATAAATAGTATTCGATTAAACTATCAGATTTCCTTGTACTTATACAAGCATTATTAATATAGCAAATGTATACAAGAATAACCAAGAAATGTATTCAAATTGTTTAAATTTAAGAGAATATTTAGTAATTTTAAAAAGTAGAAGAATCAAGGCATTGTTAGCAATACAAATTTTTAAACCAACTATATTCTCCCTTTCCTTCCCGCTTACATAATTATTTGTAATTTTACAAGATACTATTTCACTCACAAATTACAAGCCAATTATTCCAAAGGCAATCCAAAAATAATCACAGGTGGCAATTTGTGAGAAGTTTTTATGTGCTTTTGCATTTGCTTTGTTCAATTATAAAAGAATTAAAAAAAAATGTTATCTTAATCTGTAATTTCTTTTTTGTAAAGTTTTTTTTTCTTTTTTCTGTTGATAAAACTGTATCAACTTTTTTTTTTTTTTGTCAATGTTCCACTTCCTCACATATGATTGATGGCTACAATTTTATTTTAATTATTAAGTAATACACGTGAAAACACCCATTAAGATTAGAAGCAAGAGGGGGCGAGTGGAAAACTAGTTATACCCGCCGTTTTATTTTTTTAATGTTGCAATCTCATTTTTTCTTTAATTAAACAATTTTTTTTTAAATCAAGTATTGGCTGTTAATTGCTATTCACAACATTTTTTTTTATCCTTGGCTGAATTTTTCTTGTCTCACCTGTCTACTAATCATTTAGCCCCTTGCCAGTTTTCTATCACTTAATGAACACTTGCCTTAAACGTTGAAAATAGAAATTTTTAAAAGTCTCCGTTGAAGCCAGTTTGCGTCTTTCAGAGTTTGTTTCATTACAAAAGAGAAATGAAGGTTTCTCCATTTGCTTTTAATCTCAGAGCCCGATGAAAAATTTTCTCGTTACGCTTTTAACCCTTCAAGGGGAAAATGCAATCCAAAAGAATGTAGTACTTTTCTTTTTAATTGCATCTTAATTATATCTTGGAGAATGTTGTGCGTCACAATTAAGGATAATCTGGTTAAGTGTTGGGTTGAGGAAATTAAAATAAATAAATAAAATATCTTTTTATCCGATCTTTTTCCTTTTACATCCGGCCCCAACGACCCCTCTCGGATTGGTAATCGGCAGCAATTTTTATTTGGTTAAAGAGAAAAATCAGTGTAGCAGAGAACAAGGTCTTTTCTTTGCTTTTAGTCTTTTTTAAAGCTTATCACACACTTGTAGTGCATAATAATAATAAAAAATAATACAGCACGTCCTGACAAAAAAACATAGATTGTATATTATTATTATAATCCTATATCAGGACAAAAAATGATTGCAAGTTTAAAAAGAAAACATTAGATGAATTCTTTGATAGGTAAGATAGACTGATCAAGTTCATGAAATTAGGTTGGCTCAGTTAAGCTAATAGGTTGAAATGCTCAAATCATGACAACAACGGTACCTATTGAGCATTTGCTTATTCTCTGATAAAAAAAAAAAAATTAGTTTCAGGATGATCTTCATCATTAAGCGTAATGTTCAAGCACATATCTATATATTACACTTTGTAAAACTTAAACTAATATGTAAACTTTTGTTTCTTCAGGATACGATTTTTATTTTGACATAACTGAATTAATAATGGCTGGCAATTTTTCATTCAGTCTGAAAACCTTACCAATTAAGTTTCATATTGGTACGAAATAAAATGCTTTGTTTTATTAAGTTAACTGAAAATTTCATTCATTTTTTTCATTAAGTTTCAATCATGCAATGCTCATAACTATCCAATTTATTTATCTTTTCCTCCTTCTTCAAAGATAAAAAAAAAAAAATGATTTCTAAGGGATAGTGCAATAGCTTAAACAAATACAAACATAAAATGTAATTATTATTTCACAACATCACACCTTAAACCTGCCCCTCCAAATTTACCAATATATGATATATATTACAAGATATCAGGTCATGCATATAAACTCATATTACATGAGGGATGGGATGAAATACTACCAGCAATAAAATTTTAATAGCAATTTTTAATTAAGCTAACAATATGATTTAATAAATGGAAGAATTTTTCATATAATTGCATATTACTTTGGTTTTTCATGTAACGAGGCACAGGTAAAAAGTTTAAAATTTTGCCATTCCACTTATCTCGTGACAATACAATAATGTGCTTAAGATTTAATTATATGTTTAATTTGAGAATTTAAATATTATCAAACTATTTAAAAGTTATGTTATTACTATTAAAGGGGAATAGATCATGTTAGTATACTATTTAATAATGGAATAGAGACAATTGTTCTGGCTCACATAATCACCACCTAAAGAACATGCCAAAACAATTGTCTCTTTATATTTCATTATTAAATGACTCTATATTCCCTTTAATATTTTACACCAGCTTTCTGATAATTTTCAATATAGTGATTTGAAAGATTTTCTAACAAAAGAAACTTAGTGTAAAAGCTTAATTTGAGGTCCAGGCTTCTATTTGTAAAAACGTTCTGGCCCCCCCCCCCCCCCACCATTAATCAAGACATTCAAGACCCGATCTCAAGAGTAATTCACAAAAAATACCATGCAATTTTAAAGTTTTACATTATAAACTACAGAAATTTGCTAGTAGATATTAATGTCTTCTGTTTTGGAATCACCAGAAATGACCACTTCATTATTATAAAGTTCTTCATCATCTTTGAGATCGGCCTTCATTCGGGATTGGCTTTTAGCTGAAATTTTTAAATAAATGCGCGGGTTTAAATTGAGATGGGTTTGACTTACGCCCCGCCTCAAAACAAGCTTTCACTATTGAAAATCAGCCAACAAATATCAAAATACCTTTCATAAATTATGAACGAAGTACTAGATAAGAAAAGGTACTGATTTAGAATCAACACACATTTTTTTATGTAATCTAAAACCACCTGGATATGCTGTGTATTCAACATTCGGAGTAGAAATATAAGAATGTTAAATGCTCTTTATATACCATTTATTCTTGTTACAAGTAAAATATACTGTGGTTGAAAAAAAAAATTTATTAACATGACATCCTCTGGAACAAACGAAATAACTTGTTGCAGCACAAAGCATTTCACTAACATACGCAAAAAAAAAAAAAAAAAAAAAAATCAAAATTAATTTAATAGAAAATAATCCAATCTGCACATTAATCACATCTCTAAGCAAACTTTCTTCTTTCCTTTTTTTAAAGTGCAAATCATTCGGAAAAAAAAAAGTCCTTATAGAATCCTTAAAAAGTTTTTCTTTAAAAGTTTACAAATGTTTTCACAGAAATGTCTTATAAATAACAGAGAAGGGCAGTGAGAAGGGAGCCCTACGTAAGAAGGACAGTCAGACTGGCTCTAGGTTCAAACACAGACATCCAGCCCGCATGATTTCACAGCAAGGCTATCATTAGAAGTTAAGAGCAACAGGCACACAGGAAGTGAGAAATTTCTTTTGCAAACCTAGAATAATTGATAGGTTGCCCTGACCAATCACTAACGTCCCAGAAAACTCAGATAATAGGGTAATTCTTACTTGCTTCTCTTGGAAGAAAGAAATTGTCGCATTTTCAACGTGTAAGTGCAGAGGAAGGGGGTGGACAGAATGGGAAAGGCCAGACTCCCTCTTCAATTATTTAACTATGAAAGGATACAGTGACGGGCCAGGCAAGATTTTTTTTTGATTCACGTTTCACTTAATCAATTTCAGCCGAATACACCTTGCCCAAACCAATTTTTAAGCATAAGACAATGGTAGATACTTTAGATAATACCAGATAAAAAAAAAAACAAAAAATGAAAATTGGTTTAATTGGATGAAAAGGGAAAAAGAATCTATTAGCATGTTCTCCTTACGATAACACCAAAATAAAAAGAAAACAATTAAATGCTTTTGAGGCTAATTATTCACAATTTATTTAATTTGCTCCAGAATATGTAATTTTCAACTTGCCTAGACAGTCTTATGAAAATAAAATCATTTAATCAAAAAATATATTTCCACCATCTTAAGCAAGAAAAGTTGTCTTGATTTTATAAAATTTAAATTATCTGATGTCTGATCATCCAAAAGGAAAAGTTAACAAGAAATAGCTCATGTCGCTATGGAGTCCAGCAGGAAAATCGATGGATTTTGAAATCATAGTAGAAGATTGTACTCTCACGCAAAACAAAATTTATGTTATTCCCTTATAGTAAATGAAATGCCATCTATGAATCATAAAGGGAAAAACTGGATAAAATACTAGGGTTATTCATAAAATAAGGTCCGTTTTGCAATAAAAACAAACCTACTATATACATGGTGTTTCTAAATTATCTCCCATATTATACATGTTTATTACTCAAAAAGTATTACAGATTTTAACATTTTTTTTTTTATTCACAAAGAAAAACTCAAAAAGTTTCTTAGCCTCGCGTGAGTTGATAACGAAACACGCAGTTGGCAAGTGGTACCACTGTTGGCGTGTTGTTCCATTTTCCGCAAGACGCAGTAAACAATGGCGAGTGTTCAAGAAAAAGCTCAATGCGTGTTATGGCTTGCTGAATTTAAATCAATGATTACAGTTTAGAGAATGTTCAAAACAAAGTTTAAAAAGGATCCTCAAAATCATAAGTCAATTAAGCTATGCCATGAAAAATTTTTAAACACAGGCAGCCTGTTACACAAAAAGGGTGCTGGTAGATCTTCAGCGACACCACAGAGAGTAGAAACAGTCAGGGAGGTGTTCGATCGTAGTCCCCGTAAATCATTTTGCCAAGCGGCTCGTCGACTGGATATGCCAATGACATCCATACATAAAATAGTGAAGCACTGCCTTCATCTTACACCTTACAAAATCCAGATGATGCACGAACCGAGGCCAGATGACCGACCGAAGCGCAAGAAGTTTGCTGAGGATATGCTTCAAAAAATCAACGATGATCCCACCTTCCTCGAGGACATTTTGTTTTCTGATGAGGCAACATTCCATACTTCCGGAACAGTAAACCAACACAACTGCAACATTTGGGGCTCACAAAACCCCCACATTCTAAGAGAGCATATACGCGACAGCCCAAAAGTTAATGTTTGTTGCGGTTTAATGCACGATCAAGTAATCGGACTTACTTTTTCGCTGAAGACCTACCAGATTCCACATGTGGAAGAACTGCAGTCCAACATAGTCTACCAACAAGATGGATCACCTCCCCTCTGGGGACTTCAAGTTAGGCCGTGCCTTGATACAAACTTTCCAGGACAATGGATTGGAAAGGATGAGTCAATCCCTTGGCCCCCTCGCTCACCCGATGCGAACCCTCTGGATTTTTTTCTTCTGGGGATATGTAGAAGACAAGAGTGTACAAGACCAATGTTGATGACATTGAAACTCAAGAACAGAATAATTGAAACTATCTCTGAAATCACCCCCGAAATGCTAGCCCCAACATGGGAGGAAATCGAGTTTCGCTTTGACGTCCTTCACGCATAAATGGGGGAGCATACTGAAATTTATTAAGGCATGCTAAGAAACTTTTTGAGTTTCTCTTTGTGAATAAAAAAAATCACGTTAAAATTTGTAATAGTTTTTGAGTAATAAGCATGTCTAATACCGGAGATAATTTAGAAACACCCTGCGTATTTTCAAAATTTTTTCTTTGCCAGGTTCTATGTACCTTTAACTGCTTTTCCACATAGTTTCCAAGTTTACTTAAGCACTTGTCATAGCGCTCAATGTACTTCTGCATGATCACTTCATAGAAGCTGCCGCCAGTGAAGAAAATCACGCAGTTTTCACTTGTTCATCGTTGCTGAAATGCAGGCTGCCAATGATCTCCTTTAGCTCCCGGAACAGGTGGTAGTCACTGGACACGAGGTTCGGACTGTAAAGCGAGTCGTCAAGTTATTCCCAACTAATCAGATCTTTTGTGTGTGAACAACTTGACTATCTGCTTTACCTCGCGTCCATTGGCTATCACCTATTCCAGGATCTAAAGGAGATCATCGGTAGCCTGCATTTCGGCGACGATGAACAAGTGAAAACTGGATGACTTTCTTCACCGGTGGCAGCTTCTATGAAGTGATCATGCGGAAGCTCATTGAGTGCTATAAAGGTGCTTAAATAAACTTGGAAACTATGTGGAAAAATAGTTAAAGGTACATAGAATCTGGTAAAAAAAAAATTTTGAAAATATATATAGTAGTTTTGTTTTTATTGCAAAACGGACCTTACTTTATAAATAACCCTCGTAATTCTAAGTTTTAAAAATAACGTCATCTAAATGAGGACCAATCTTGCAAACGTACTCATGCAAGGCTGAAATTTTGGTCCATTATCAGGTTTATCTGGGCACTTTTCACCTACCAAATTTCAAGGCCACAATCCCAATGGTTTGGGAGTTATACAGGGTGTTTTTGAATTGAGTACAGATTTTTTGGGAGATGATAGAAGAGGTCCTTAGAAGTATTTTTTGTCATATGAACATGGGGTCCCCGCAGCTCCGTTTACTTACAATACTGCACTGAACAATCAAATGACACCGGGACGCAGTGTGTGTTGGTAGGCCTAGATTATTTTATTTTTAACAGTTAACACAAGCAATCTACTGTATGACTTTTACAGTAATTGTTCAAAATGACCGCCATCTGCACCGTCCATGGTACCAGCAGCACCGAGACACAGATGCATGTCTGCATAATCATTCTATGTAAAACGATTCATACTATTTGTTTAACTTTACACATGTAAAAAGTACATCAAGTGAACTTTTTAAAACAAATCTTTATCTACTGCTTTCCCAGAATGCGATTAGTTCATTTACATATGGACTAATCGTCTTTTACAAAGGGGTTGAATACCATGGAATCTCCTTGACGAAGTTTGTCCTAAGACTTTTCAACAAACAAGCACGTGCACTTTGAAATTTCTTTGCAAACAATTACTTTAAAAGTTATTACAATAGATTGCTTGTGTTAATTGTTGAAAATAAAATAATTTAGGCCTACCAACGCACACTGCGTCCCGGTGTCATTTGATTGTTCAATGCAGTATTGTAAGTAAACGGAGCTGCGGGGACCCCATGTTCATATGACAAAAAATACTTCTAAGAACCTCTTCTATCATCTCCCAAAAAATCTGTACTCAATTCAAAAACACCCTGTATACTTATTCACTAAATGCACTCATTTTCATTATGACATTACACGAGAGTAATTTGGCTGCAGCAATGGCATGTGGATGATGCAATTGCATAATTTTACACAATTTATAATTAACTCTTGAGGCGTCAGCACGTGTAGGTTTTAGTTCCCCAGTGCACAACCTCTTTTTGTGATAAATTTTTGAAATAGACTGTGCAGGCATCTCAGGTACTGTGACTTAAAAGATCAAATATCATAGCAAAACTCTACCTGAAGTTCATAGTGCTTTGCGTGAATTTTGTGGTGATCAGACAGTGGACCATAGCACTGTTTCCCAGCAATTCAAGTTTGTATACACTCAGATTTGATACACAATCTTTGATCTTATATGGTCACAGTACCCAAGACTCCTGCACATCCCATTTCAAAAATGTCATAAAAAATCATATACTAGCGAACTAAAACAAATACACTTGTTGATGCCACAAGAGTTCAATTATAAATGACGTAAAATTTATTACAATTGCATGATCCATGCACCATTACTTCTAACGTGTGCATTACTTTTGAAAAGGCCCAGACATACCCTGGAAATTGACTAGCACACATGATCTCCAAACTCCCCAACGTGGCCAAATCCGTTGAATCCGTTTTCAAATAAAAATGACATTGGAATATTTATAATACAGGGTGTCCACAAATGATTACCCCATGACAGTACCTAAAGACTGATTCATAATGTTTTTGTACAGATTTGCTCTGTACACTACTTTCGCAACTAGGAGTGCTGTCGCTGCTTTATCTTCAAAATGCCTGCACAAACAAAATATCTGATTTGTGTGCAGCGAATGTTTAGGACATGTCTTATGGAAAGAATCCACCTGAAGTCATGGATAACACACTTTTTAGCAATGGGGTCACTATTTAAGGGTAAAAGCTAGTGGTGGGAGGCTATCAATTTCTGAAGAGACTGTTGAGACGATTCAACCTTCTTCACTAAGTCACCACAGAATCAATTAGACAAGCTTCGCGCGAACTTCAAGTACCAAGGAGTACAGTGCATAAGGTGGTACATGTGTAAATTATTCAGGCATTGTCTGCTTTTTTCTGATGAAGCTACAGTGCATGTTTGACTATACTTAAACATGTTAATCAACAAGGCAATTCCTCAGCTATAGGAAACACAACCTGACTGTCATCTTTGAGCAATTAGAGTCTCTCCTCATTAGGCTCATTCCCAATACATTTTAATGAAACATTCCCAAATTGGTGGATTGGCAGAGATGGCCCAATCCCATGGACCCCCAAGATCATAGCACCTTACCCCCTTAGATTTCTTCCTTTGGGGGCAGGTTAAAGATGTTTACAAAACAACAGTTCTAGATCTTGCGACTTTGCGACAGTGCCTCAGACATGCAATTGAAGGTGTTAGATCACAAATTTTGCAGAATTTGTGGCTTGAAACCAAAGAGCACACATGTTGAAGTTTATTAAGTTTTTTTTTGCATTTATAAATGTGTGTTTCATTACAGTGTACATGACAGAATTTATAATATATAATCAGGATAATCATTTGTGGATACGATGAACATATTTCAACAAATTTCATAGCTGCATTGCATCTGGGAGTTGTCACTGTTTCTCAATCTTAACAATTGATGAAACTAT
>JAHWFO010047174.1:8741-25875 GCA_023313115.1 Rhysida immarginata | reverse complement strand
TTATATGGACTTGTCATTATAAATTTGGCGTTATGTACAGTGCCGTTATATAGAGGATGCACTGTATTATATGTTCTAAATAATTACAACTTTATTGCGAATACTATTGTTCTCATAGTTTGGTTACTTTTGCTTTCTTAACTATGTCAAGATAAATGCTATACACACTTTTTCATAAAAGAAGACCAACAAAAAGAACCAATCAGAATTGGCTGCTTATCGCTTAGTTACTCCGTTCACTGATCCACACTCTCGTGCTTTAGAATTAAAATAAAATAACCAAAGTAATATTTGCAAACTCTTTCTAATTTGTTTACTTCAAAAATATCACGATGTGGAAGTTTACAAACAATTAGGACTAGCATTATAACATTAAGCATTAGCTCTCTCTCTCTCTCTCTCGAATGTCTCCGGATTCTATTGAAGCATCAGGAAAAAGTAATGAATAACCAGTGCTTGCATCTGATTGGTTTCCACTCTGACCTGAAGAAAGGTCAACGGTCTTCTTTTATGAAGAGTACAGTGCACATACTGCTTGTTAGTCATATTCTTTTCGTTTGAGCACTCTTTACAATTTGAAAAATCTCTTATCATACCTTCCTTCTAAATTAATAAACAGGTCCAACTTTAAATGTATCTAGTATCAATAAGTTAAAAAACTAACGTTGAAATATAAGATTCTTTTAAAAACTTTTATTACAGATTACTCAATTCTCAGCGATATTAAGAAATGTTCCAGCTTGAAAGGATCCTGATGAATATAAAAATGTAAACATATTTCAAAAAATATGTCCAGAGAAGATTTTAACCTACAAACTGCAGTCAATCTAGCCAGATTTTTACATAACTTGGATATCAGGTAACAATAAAATAAAATTAAGAATACGAAGTAAAAAGTGAATTTTCAACAAATATACACTGTGCTCCAATTTGTATACTCTTTAAGTGAATAATTTTCAGTCCTTATCTCTTATTGATTGAAAAATTGACATAGGCCGTGTTCGTAAACTGAGTCAAAATAAACTACGCTCACTAACTCAGGAGCGCTCTCGAAGAACAAGATTTTACGAACGTCAAGATCTTGGAGGCGGGGAATTTACGAACACATTTGGAGCGAGCGTCCTCTGAAAGCTCATTGAGCACTCAATTTACGAACACGGCCATACTCTCTATAATCCATCCGTGCACTACTCGGGCCCATCCTGTAATACGGAATTTTCTGATGGACTACTAGCTAAATTTTATTTATCATATCCTTACTGGGCTGTTTTTATATTTTTAATCTTTATGAAATGTACAGGCACATTATGCAATTTTATTTCAGTAAAGCTTAAAATGTATAATAGCGTACGAAGTAATTTAGAAGTAATACTGTATATCATTTGCATATTTGAAATTCAGTTTATTTTTTTGCTGTATTTGTCATTAAGTAAAATATATGTACTATATCGTTTATGCTGTACTCTGTCTCTCTATATCAGTAGAGAAACTTCCGTGACTAAAGTGATCTTTTTGCAAACACAATTACAGGGCGTCTCAAAAAAATGCACTAACACTTTTTTTTTCAGATGTAACTAATGTAACAGAATGACAGGAGATCTACTTAGCTTTGAAGAGAGAAAGTTTGTCCTTAAATGTTCACAGAAAGACCGAAAACGCCACGGAAGTGCAAAGACAGTTCAGAAGGGAGTTTGATAAACCGCCACCAACGCACCAGAATATCATTGTTCGCATCAGAGATAAATTTGAAGCAGATGGAACCATTCACAACTTCAACAAGAAACGTTCTGGACGACCACAGACATCCACCTGCCTTGGAAAAGAAGAGCAGGTACAGGAAACTCTCATTCAATATCCACAGAAATCTCTACGAGTAATTTCGAGTAATTAATGTTCGTTTGACTCATTGTATCCCAGATGGCATTGTGTTGCCAGGGAGACTTGTTTACATTTGTTTTTCGTCTGACTTCAATGTGTCCGTTGTGTACATGTACTACAGGAAGTGAGTTAACTGAAAGTGCTCCGTTCAAACATGGCAGGATATTCATTTCGTGAGCAGCTAGACATGATTTTTATGTACAGCCGTGCAAATGGTAATGGACACGAGGCTGCACAGCTATATGAGACAGCGTTTCCAAACCGAAGACAGCTGAGTCATCCAACCTTTGGTGCTGTGCTCCAACCTTAAAGAAGCAAGAGGAGGACATTTCAAGCATTTATTATGACTTTACGTGTTGATGAGCTCCAATCACCTACGTTGTAAACTTTCATTAAAACTCGAAAACTAAGGCTTTTCGGACATATGTTTATATGAACTTTTTTCTTGTTTTTGTGTAAGTAACCTGTCCCCAAAGTTTGTAAAAGTATTTTGAAACACCTTGTATATGTCACCTGATACAAAATGCTGTTTAAATAACAGCCATCACACATTGTCTTTCTGTATATGAAACGTCCCTCAATATTTCATCAGTGATAGAACTATGGTCTGCATGTCTTCTTCTGTCAAAAGTTTTTATTCATGTGTCTATTACTTTTTACCGATGTTAAAGATTAATTGCATGCTCAAGTGGTGCCACAATTGAACTGATTTGAAAACGAGGGATATGTGGCAGGATATTGCTTCGATGCACAATTAATGTGTGTTATTTATTCATTGAAATTAATAGTTGATTGATATTATTATTATTATTATTATTATTATTATTATTATTATTATTATTATTATTAATAATAATAATATTAACTAAAAGCACTTGCCAGGAATAAAAGGAAAAACAGCGTGGAAAAACCAGCATCGTCAGAAGAAACACAAAAAAGGCAAGCAACCCACCGCACGTAACCACAAACCAAATAAACTAGTCAAGCAAGAACCAAATTCCTATCATTGAGTTGTAATGTAATATTTCCGCAGGATCCTCTTGAAATGGTTACAGGAGGAAACGCAGGAAATAGGTACACATTAGCACACCGAAGATCTTAGCTCGTACGGGAAGCGCCTGGACTTAAAGGTGGACATCTTGCTTGGAACCACAAAAAGGAACCCGCGGGTTTGACGAATGTTAGGTCGATAGGCGAACCACTCCTTGACAAACGCAGCAGAGGGGGTGTCATCACGGATAGCATCGGAAAGTTCAGACGTTAGGGTGGCCTTACTAAAAGCCGTAAGAGTAGGTAAGTGAAACTTTATACAGATATCAGTCACCGATTCTAATTTTTTCAATTTGAAGGCTGTCCTAATTACACGATTATAAGTGACCTTAAGCCTTTTCAAGTTGACAACAGTGGTCAAAGACTAAAAAATTGCACCATATGTAATTTTCAATACAATAACGGCAGTTATAAACCGGCACATATGGTATAGCGACAAAATCGTTCTCAACCTCTTAACCAAAAAATTGTTGCGATGTAAAGTAGTGATGGTCTGATCTATATATTCATTAAACTTAAGGCCAGAATCATATCATCGGTTTTCGATGAATTGAGACTAAGGCCTCTTTACTCTTATACCAATGAGACATGTATATCAGATCCTGGCGAAGGACAGTCACGTCGTCTTGGTCTTGAGGAAGATAGGTGACAAACAAAAAGTTATCGTCGACACAGCTCCAGATATCACAATTAAACTTGTGAACAAAAAGAGACTGTTTATTAAACATGTGCATCAGAGCAATGCCTATCACGTAGGCCTCATCTTCAAATTAGTTCGATTGTGGCACCACTCGAGCGTGCAGTTCGTCTATAGGCATAATGTAGAAAAGCAAACAGCTCAAACCATTTCAATAAATTATGATTTGAGTACCGTTCTGCTTATAAACTTTTAAATTATTTCCATGGGATTCAAAGAGAAATTAAATCATTTCCTTTTTAACAACAGCATTTTCATTAGAGTTAATTCTAATTAAGTGAAATCGCGTTAATCTAAACTAAAATTTTATACGGTCTGTGCATTTATATTTTTGACTGGAGCAGAGTGCACGAAGCTTGTAGGCACAAATTTTCTTCATATCACCACTACCTTTTAAAATTATATTCCTTAGAACGCCGTTTTTAAATTATGAAAATTGTTTTTTAAAAAATAACCCCCCCCCCCCCCCCCCATTCTGAAAACAATCCATATTAATTTACTCATTAGTAAGCATTTCTTATGTAAAATGCCTGTAAAAATGCTTACAAGATGTCAATTTTATATACCTTATGTTTTGAACTAAACTTAAAATCAAAGTACAAAATTTAATAGTTAAATGAAATTAAATAGAAATCCTACCATTAAATGGCATCTCTAAATTCGCTATTATTTTCTCAGCATCAAGTAAATACTGGAAGTAGCACAGCTGCTTGTGCAATTCAGAATCTGTATACTGAAATTTAGAAAAACAATTAATTTGGATTTGAGTAATGAACATTAGCTTATTTTGTTCTTTAAAAAAACGGTTCTATAATTAGATTTTTATGGATTCAGTTTAGAGAAATTCAAATTTTGGGTAAATAATCTTTAATCCTTTTTCTATCGATCTGTGCAGATCATTTCTTAAAACTTCATTTACTGAATTTACCTGACTATAAGATGACCCCACTTTTTTTTTAAAGTAAATTTTTGGGAAAAAAATTTTTCTAATGAACATGGAAGCAAAAATACTTATTTAAAAATTAAAATCTATTGTAAAAGCTATCAAAAAATCTCGTGTGATCTTGTTATGATCAAGAATCCAGTAAATGGCAGCACCTTTACATCCGAGGTAGAGGATTTTAGCATCAACTTGCAAAAGTCGGCTTACCGTAAAATCTTGAATACAGGCCGGGTATACAAATACACGCCAGTCTCGAATAAAAGCTGGGTGGTGGGGTGTAAAAAACAGATTAAACGCCGGATCTTTTTCGGGTCATCGATATAAATTCCGGCGTTTTTAGATTATTAAACGTCTTTATAATAATGAGGCAGTTTTCTCCAGTGATTCCGAACCATAAGAATATATTATCTAATTATTAATTTTTAGTTATACTAAAAAAAAATTTTTTTTATTAATTTGCAATTCAAAACTTTGTCAGATTTATTGAAGGGTGACTAATGACCTGGAAAACGGGAAAAGTCAGGGAATTATACAAAATCAGCAAAAAATGCGAAATTTGAAAGAAAAATTGATCAGGGAAAATTACATGATCAACCAGGAAAAGTCAAGGAATTTTACGCAATAGTTTTGCTACACACCCTTTTATTGGGAATAGCCCTTAACGCCGGGTCTCGATTAATCTCGGGGGGGGGGGGGGAGGCATTGAAACAAATAGACGCCCGGGCTTGTATTCAAGATTTTATGGTATTTGTGTAATTTGAGATTTTAAGACAACCCCCCTTTTATTGGCCCTTTCATTTGGAAAAAAAAAAACTCGTCTTGCAGTCGAGTAAATATGGTAATTTTATGCGGGGGAAAAATATTTTTGGAATCCCTATCATCTACGAACGCATAAAATTTCTCTGACATTTATAAATACATAATATTTTGGTTAACAAAAAAAATACAAATAAAAATCAGTGTATAAATCAATGAGCTACAAATTGAAACACGGCTAATTGACAGTAACTATTTGTTGTAATTATACAATAACAAAACATCGGTGATTACAAAAAATCTAATTAACAAAAGCAAATGTATTAATATAAAAATGCCTCTTAATACAATTTTCAAAATAACCAAATGCCAAATGCACATTTCGGTAACTATGTTACTATCTTTCAGCAGTGATTCTAGACCAGCATTAATTACCGTATTTTTGTGTTTAGTCTGCCACTCCTTTAATCCACATTAAATAAAATACATATTCCAAAAACTTTTCACAGAATCCGCTTCTCCTATAATCTGTATTTAATAAAATAAGTATTATGAAAATTTTTTCACATAATCCGCACTTTACGGTAAATTTGAAATGCTGAGCGATTGGGAATCACCATGCCACGTGACTGAAGTGCTTCAGAAAAAAAATCTACAAAAGCTCAATCGGTGATTTAACTATTAACTTGTTTCATATAATGTATTTGTTTGGATCGCAAACACAGTAAACAGTTTAACATTGGAAAATTTCTTTTGATTATCCGCGAGTTTGAATATTTTTGCTGTCCTCTATATAACTATAATAATTATAATCTAATTTCTCTTTGTCCAACATTTAATGCATAAACATTAATAAAAGACTTAATACATTTTTGGTATCATATTCCTTTATTTAAACTGAAAAATGACATGCATTCCTGATGGTCGAATTAAAACTAACCATTTGATCTGATATGAACTTTCAGCTTATAAGAGCCACTTTTCAATTCCCCAAATGGGCTCTTACAACATGTGGCTTCGACTGTATTCTATAAATATTGTCGAACTTTTTGCATGTGATGGCCTTGAAAATTTTGCATAAAATCCACCCCACATGTAGTCTGAATTAGGTAAAATTTCAAAGCAAAAAACAAGTTTAGCCCACGGATTAAATGCACGAAAATGATTTTTTTTAATCACCAATGTTTTCTTATTGCATAATTACAACAAATAGTTACTGTCAATAACTTAGTGAAATATCGGCAGATTGCCATCATTTATTTTTTCCTGAAAAGAGCAAGGTTTCACGTTTTGAGGCTACATAAGTTCCTATTTGACCAGTCTTCTGAGTTTAAAAAAAAAAAGAAAAAGTATATTTCTTATTTCTTTATAAGTAAATAAGATGAGAAGATAATTGTGTTTGAGCTTTTGAAAAACTTTGATTAGAATTTCCTTGAAACATTCCACTTCTGCTGAATGGCTTCCAAAAATTTGGACATTTTGGAAAGAGAGGGATGTAATGAATACAGGGTGACAAGACCAATTCATTCATGCTATAAAAACTGTACTTGCATTACTAGATTTGCAGATGCTCAAAATAAAAAAAATACTTTTTAAAAAGATAAAATTTCACCCAATGTATCCTATATTGAGTGATTAGGTCTTTGTAGCTCAAACAGAATAAGCAGAAAATTTACAAGAAGCTAATTCGCCTATAACATTGCAAAGAAACAATTTGCAAATAATTTATTGGCATCATTTTCATTTACAAATCACCCACTTTAAGGGTGTGTCTAAAAAGTCCGACCGGTCGCGACCAGTCAAAGCCCGTCGCAAAGCTCGTTTTGGAGCCACCAGTGACCGATTCGAAATTTCGACTATATCCGATCGACATGGGAACGATGCAGGCATACGTAACTGGCTTTATTCATTTTAAATTTTCTCCCGATTCGGACGACCCTCGATTCATGAAGTAATGACCGGTCGCAATGAGCGTTTTCATAACGCGACCAGAGTCCAACACCGGTCATAATTAGTGCGACCGGAATCCAACGCCGGTCGCGGTTGGCTGCCTCGGTGAGTAGAATCAAAATGGCGGATAAAAGTAGAAAATTCAAGTGTTCGAGTGCCCGATATGTAATAAATATATTTTGGAGAAAGGAGATGACGAAATATGACGAAGAACTTTGCTGCGACGCCATTTTGAAGCAAAATCCTCACGACCGCGCTGTGCATGAACGAACAAATGGAAGCAAACGGCCACTGATCGTACCACGTAACCTGTTGGCGACCGGTCGGACTTTTTAGACACACCTTAATTGAGCCAAATTTGATTAAAATCTGTTAATAAATAAAGAAAATGCATTTTTGCCTAGAATGTTCCCTTAAATCATAACATTCTAATTTCTATGGAAAATTTATTTATGTTTTCAATATTCTTTAATGAAAAACAATTTTTTTACTTACTTCTGGAATGAGTGTTCCTTTTCTACACTGAGAACACTTTCCCTTCCCATTAGCAAAGGAAACTACAGACATTCGCCGGGTGCGGAACCCACAATTAATATTATTGCACGTCATCCAATTCTAAAACATAATTTAATTCAAATCATTAAATCTTAAAAATAATTAGCTAAAAACCAAAAAAAAAAAAAATTAAAAAAATTAGATTCAAGGAATTTCCAAAAAAAAAAAGTAAGATACACAACTTTTTTTTCCTTCATTATGTTTATTGCTAAGATTTGACTCTACAAATTTTTTCAGTAATTTTCCTAGGAACTGCAAAGATTTGACTAAGAACACTGAAGCTGCTTTCACTGACTGTCTAGCTTTTTAAATGTAAAATTTCATAAACTGCACTAATGGATAAGTGGATCCTAAAGACTATATCCACAGACGTAGCAAAATAGTTAAATCAGAAAGCAGTCATTTTTTTTTTCCCCTACAACCAATTGTTATTTTTCTTTTTAGTAAGGTCATTTCAAGTCATTAGTCTATGAAAATTATCCATAAGACAATTGCCGCACCAAATCAGATTTGCCTGCATTAATATAAACACTGTAGCTAAGGAGTTTATAATTACTGTACACACCAATGTCTCAAAAGTCACATTATTTGTTATTTACTATTCTTGTAATTCATTAATAGTGACATTCATTGCTATCTGATAGCTCATTAATATGAGGATCAGCCAAATGAAAACGTGATTATAGTAATGACAGCAAGAACATGCGCATGGAGGTGCATTGTAACATACAGGTGCATGCGTACACATTAGGTAATCATGCAAAAACTTGGTTGTATGCGGTTCACAAAGCAAGACGTGAGATAGAGTAATGGCATTCGTCATCCAAAAAGCGAGAAAGGAGGGACAGCACGCGGTGTTGAAAGGATCTCTTCTGATTGAATTCACACCTAAGGAGTGTACCATTAATGTGGATCGATACTGCGAAACTCTGCAACGTTTTCGAGTGGCCATCAAGAACAAACGGAACAACTGATGACGATATGATGGAATGTCCTAGAGCATCCTCCCTACGGTCCTGACATGGCACCGTGCGTTTTAACGTTTTCAGACCGTTGAAACGACATTTAAAAGGACGACGATTCACATTGAACGCTGAGGTCACGGCTTTTCTACTTCAGCAGCCAAGGGAATTTTATGAGAAGTGAATCCGTCCACTCATGGATAAATGGGATGCTTGCCTTAATGCCCACGTGTTTATTTCTAAATTTGTTCAGGTATGTACCAACATCTTTAAAAATTTTGTTTTCCTTTGACTGACCCTAATAACAAAAAAAAAAAAATTGTTAAATCACTTTTTTTGGAAATGACTCGTAATACGTACCACATAGTATCGCTGAATGCACGACCGTAATATTTTTATTGTGGTTCGATAAAGAAGAAGCCTTAAGACTGCTTCAGAATTCTGACATGCACTGTCAGTACACTTTAAGGCAAATGTTACATCTGATGTCTTTAAAAGAAAATTTTAAAAAATAAATTATTATAAAAGTCTATAAATGATTTTTAATTTGCTATAAATAATGAGCATGTTTACCAGATTATTAAATATGTGGTCAAATACAATGGGTTTTTGACACACAGGACAAGGAAACTGGATACGTTCGCACTTTTTGAACTTCATCTCTTCTGATAACTGCGATAAACCTCCGAGCGTTACATCTTCATTCTCGTCAACAGCTTCGGAATTCACTTTAGACTTATAATTGCTGGTGTCTAAACCTGTGATATTCAAATGTGGCAGTCAGACATTAGTATCAGATAAATTATTTCATATAAATCATGCTTTTATGAATACTAACCAAGACATTCTGCTATCCGAACTGAATCAATTTCATCTATAGGGTCACATATTCTGGACACAACAGGGTGAAGTTGATGAGCCAAGTAATATTTAGTATCTTTAAGAAAATAATTAATATCATTAACAGAGGCGAGATACAGAAGTGGTGATTTTGAAATGAGGAGGAGGCGGCATAGAAAAATCATATTTGCGTTTGAATTACCAATAGAAAGATGCTTTGAATCTACGATTTCGTCTACATGATAAGCTCGCTGAGTTGCTGACAAATCACTGCCATCCTATAAAATGTGGTTAAAATCAGAAAATGCTGCCTAAAATCATATACAGGTGAATCTCGATATAACGAACTTCGAAATAACAATTTTTTTGTTATAAAGAATTTTTTCAGGGTCCTGTCTGAATTCCCAGTCACTTAACGTTAACAAATTTTCGCTATAACGAAACCTGTTATAACGAAGTTTTTGATAAAACGAACTACAGGTACACTATACTTCTACCCTTAGTAGCATTTCACAATTCTCGATATAACGAATTTTTTTTTCCCAACAAGACAATGGGTCGCATGGCATTGCCCGTTTTATGTGTTTCCCCACAAGTAGAATTGCTGATTATCTCAATAACATATTCAAAAAACTTAAATTACCAGGACAATCTTTTGCAATAAAAAACAGCCTAGAACTTACCAAAAAACTAGAATCTTTCAACATCCCTGACAACCACGTCCTGCTCTCCTTTGATGTCACAGCGATGTTTCCCAGCATATCTATCGAGGACACAATAAACATTCTTGAAGATGTTTTACATGACAATGACACTCCTTTGGCTAAGGTTAGAGACTTGCTGCTACTCAGCAGACTTTGCTGCTACAACAACTTTTTCCAGTTTGACAACAAATTTTACAAAATGGAAAAAGGCACACCCATGGGTAGCAGTTTGAGCCCTTTCTTAGCCAACTTGTCTCTCAATCATCTGGAAAATTTAGCCTGTACTAATTTTAATTACTTTCCCAAGGTCTGGTATAGGTATGTAGATGACATTTTTACTGTCTGTCATATCGACCATATTGATCAATTGAAAGATGATCTCAATGGCCTATGCCCCTCTATATCTTTCACTGTGGAGAGGGAAAGCAATAATTCACTCCCTTTCTTGGATCTGCTGGTGCATAGAGAGGGAAGTAAACTTGCCTTCAGTATATACAGGAAGCCTAACTACGTACCAGCCTATATCCACAGCAATTCCAACAACTGTTTTGGCCACAAGCTGGCTGCGTATAACCACATGCTTCACCGAGCACTGAACATCCCTATGACGCGAGAGAAAAGGAACATGGAATTCCGCCTGATCAAAGAAGCTGCTGCTGCCAATGGTTTCAATAATGAAACCGTTGATAAATTAATTAAGAGGCATAACTTTATGTTGAAACTTACGGAAGCCACTACCCTTACTCACGGAACTCGGAACAGGAAGAAATATTTTTGCCTACCATATAACAGGAGGTTAACTAGAGGCCTGGAGAAAATCCTAGGATTGTTTGGTCTTCACGTGGCTTACAGAAGTAGCCAAACGTTGAGAAGACTCTTAGGCAATACCAAGGATAAAATCCAGACAACAGAGAAATCCGGGATATACGAAATCACGTGTGGCACTTGTGACCACAAATATATCGGACAAACCCGCAGAAGAATTGAAACCAGAATAAAGGAACATTTTGACTACGTAAGAAACCATAGACCAGAAAAATCAGCTTATGCTGAACATATAATTAATACTGGACACGTTATGAAGACAGAAAACTTCAACATTCTACATGTGGCTGATGACTACAAAAGACTTAATTTCTTGGAGTCCCTGGAGATTATGAAGTGCGAAGAACAAAAACTCCTGAATCATGATGCTGGACCTCTCGATCTATCACGATGGGACACATTGTTAGCCCCATGCTAAATAACGGTTTTCTTGGCCCCCTTTTCTCTTTTTCCCCTTCCTTTTGTTTTTTTTGATTTTTCTTCTGTATTTTCTGTTAAAACTCTGTAGAGCTCTCTCCTAGGTCCGCTAAGTTGGACCAACCACTCTTGAGTGGCAATTTCTTTTGCGCCCTATTGGCTTCTTACTCCTATATAAACCTTCTCCTTGTTTGTTACCTCGACTCATACTGATGATGACTACCTGGTAGTTGAAATGTATACATTTATGAAGATTATTAAAATTCTTTTGTGGAAAAGTGGCATCCTTCCTTCATCTATACACAAGTATCCACAGATCATAAGGTTAGTTATATTTTATATATTTTTTAGTTTTACAGCTTGGATGATATATACAATGCTGACGAAACTGGGTTTTGTTAATGAGATTTTGCCACATAGAGCATTGGCTCTTAAAGGTGAAAAATGTACTGGAGGAAAAAAAAAATAAATCAAAATCTCGATTGACAGCATTGCTATGCTGTAACGCGTCAGGAACTGACGAAAGAGTTCCATTGATTATTGGCAAGTCTTTAAAGCCACATTGCTTTAAAAATGTGAAATGCTTCCTTGCGATTATCATGCCAACAAAAAAGCTTGATGACGATTGTTTATTTAATGAATGGTTGAAAAAAAGTTTGACAATTCATTAAAAACGGGAAAAGTGTAAAGTATGGCTGTTAATCGATAATTGTGCAGCACACAAGATTCTTGTATGCTTAGAATGTACTGAAGTTGAATATCTTCCACCAAATTGTGGATGGTGGCATAATAAGAGTACTGAAAACACGTTATCATACACGTCTGTTGCAACGAATCCTTGTTAACTTGAACTTAGGGAAAGAAGTTGGAAAAATTGACATCAAAATGACAATTGCTATGATTAGTGCTGCCTGAAATCATAATAAGTGTTGATAAGCAATCAACTATTACGAAGTGTTGGAAAAACACTGTCATAGTAACTGTATCTGCAGATCAAGGAGATTATATTGTAACTCACAAAACAGAAGAGAATGTAGTTGCCTTACACGATCTATGGGACAATCTTAAAACTCGTTCAAGTTTCCCTACTGACATTTCATTGCAAGATTTTGTACAAGTTGATGATGATTTGTTGACATGTCATGCTTTATTTGACGAGGAAATTGTTGAAAATGTAATTAATTTTAACAGCATTAATATGATGATGAATCAGCTGAAGAAACAAATGTATGTGATGATGACGAGATAGATCCTGTAATTTCTACTACTGAAGCCTTTAAAAATCTCGATGATGTAATGACATTTTTGGCTTCAAGGCAGAACGTACCCTCTGACCTCATAACGAATTTGCAAAAACATTTATGATTTTATCACAAATGAAACGGTGAAATCAATGTCTGAAAAGAAAATCACTGATTTCTTTACAAATCGTTATTGCCAAGGCTTTTTTGTTATAACGAATTTTCAATATAACGAAAAATTTCATTGACCCCAAAGAGTTCGTTATATCGAGCTTTCACCTTAAAAGCTTTAAATAAGAATAATAACCTACCAGGCAAATGACATAGCTAACAGTGTCTCCCTGACGCAACTTTTTCCCTCCTTTCGAATTCAAACGAAGAGCTACATTAACGTGAGGGAGCGACTTCTTCTCTATGTAATCCTCTGGATTTTTGGTTAGTTGCTGTAAAGGCAAAAGAAAAATGAAATAGATGCGTTTTATTTCAAAAACTTTATACGATTTTATTACATAATGATCTTATATCTCAGAAACGATAGAAAGTAAAGTTTACTTTGGTAATAGCCAGCTTTTCCAATGGAATTGCATTCTTAGACAAATCAAGGGCAGTCTTCTCCAAGCAGGTTATAATCTTTTCAATGATTTTCTCTCTGGGTTTGTTGGACAATACTTCATCGATTACGTACCTGTGAAAGAAGATTAGAGATGCTAAAATGACTCAAAGATATAGAACACTGTTTTAAAATTTAACAGAGGAATACTCATCAAGAAGTTGAAAGTTGTCTGACTTTACCCCCCCCCCCCCAAATAATTCCAGTTGGACTTTCAACGCATTTCTTGACAATAAAATGAGAAAAAAATACAGTAGGCCTATGTCTAATTACAATGAAGGGCTTGAAGTAAAGACTTCCAATGGTGCACGTGAGTCGGAAACTAGAAGCCCACGTCTATATTTTGTTTAGACCCACTGTCCTCATGTTTTGTTTCCTTCATCAGAACTGTCCCCTGAAAGCTTCTGCTTTGATCGTTTCAGAAAACTGTCCATAATTCTTTGGGAACCCAGGCATTGTAAAACATGTAATTTTTAAACAATATCACTAATGCGCATTGTTCTACCGCATCCACGTCACAAATGACGAAACCTAACTTGACTAAAAAAACATGCAAGAGTATGGCACTTTTGACCGATGCGCAACTAACACTCCAAGCGGCAGAGCTGGGAATCAGGTGGGGCAAATTCAAATTTACCTAACAGGTATAAAACTTCACATTTTGCGTGTGAGCTAGATGGTGGGTCTTTTTGCGTGTGTGGATCGGTGTTTTTTTATTTTATATCGCTCAGATCGTCGTGGGCATATCCCTGCCATGTATAATCAAATTTCCATTTAATTATGAGAATCTGAGATACTAAAACTTTAATCTTAAACTTTTATTGTCGATGGTGTTGACCACATATGAGAGGCAATCACAAGTTGTGACAAGCAAATCAAAGGAAGAGAGTCAGACCCGTGTATTGCTATAAGATTTGGTCCTTTTATACATATACACAAGATAATTTGTTATACCTTTCAAGGGATGGATGAGCTGTTGGAGACCATATTTGAAGGTCTTAAAAGGGGGGGGGGGGGGTCCGTAACCTGGATGAAGGAAACAAAACTGGGAACAATTTTGCTGTTGCCACTCTAACCAATTGAGTTATCATGGACAATGAATTGCAATGCTGTTATTGAACACTGCGGTTCAGTCCATGATAACTCAAATGGGTAGAGCAGAGACAGTGTTGTGGAATTTTTCTTTCCGCTTTTCTAATAGTCATTCTGCAATAAACATGAGTTTTTTGAAAGCAGGGAGTACTTTTTATTGAACCAATGAGGGATGTTCGCTGTGTCTTCAATACTCTGCTCTGCTTGACACTCAATACTCACACATCCAGCACTGGTATACTGATGTTTCACTTGACCACAAGACCCATATTGCTGGCATAGGTATCTGCAATCCTGATAATAATTTATATACAATAGTTCTTATAAGTTATAAAACATCCAATCATCATTTACAACAAAAGCTTGGGTGATCACCAAATCACTACACATACTCTACCAAGTTCACAAAGACCATAGCCAAAAAGAACGAAACATCCTACAACGCTTTAAAAGTATTCTAATCATCTCGGACTCCAAAAGTGTATTAACTGCCATCAAAGCAAAATTAATCCACTCCCAACATCGATCAGCATCTCCAATTACCCATATCTCCACTCAAATCATTAACTTAAGCGTGGTTCCCACTGGCAGAAAACAAAAGAGCAGAAACCAGGGCGTATTTTTTTCTGCCTTTTTACTTTCTGCTCCTGCAGGTGTCACACATGGCAGAAACTCAAAAGGATAAGATAGCAGAAATTTTGCCCAACACAAATGCACTGCACCGAAGCCATCGATCGATCTAAACAGTCGGCTTCGATGCACAGTACATACACAGTTCGTTCATTCCTCATCAATCATCACATCGAATTTTTGCATTCAATTGTTGTTTATTCAATTTACTTTGACTAATTAATTAATAAATATATATTTCGCACCTCTTCTATTAGCGCTTCTACATCAATTTTCTTTCTCGGCCTCTTCACCTTTGTGAGCTGAGTGTCCGACATTTTTATTTTGTGAGAGAGAGAGGACGTCACTGTGACGTCACTGCAGAGATAGTTTTCTATTGGCTGAGCAATCGTTTCTGCCCTGCTTGTGACACAAAAGTTGAACTCAACCCAACTCTAAAAAGCAGAATTTTTCAGTCGGGCAGAAGAGACGAAAACAGGAAGTGACATCATACAATTTTTCTGCTTTGTCGTTTCTGCCGTTGTTTTTACGCATGTGGGAACCACGCTTTACTCACCACAAAATTTTCAAAAAACGTAAAGGGCAACGTCATAGCTGCCTTCCTGGATGATCATGGCTGGCGATATGGCGACACAATAGTCTTCCCAGTTCCCTCGTGCGATATTGCAAACTCAGTAAAAAATAATCTTATACAGCTATGGAACTTATCCTGGAAAAATAATACTACTGGATATCACTTAAAACTACACCCTCAGACCCTAAACAAAGCCTTCCTGAGAAGAAGTCACTTCTGATCACTTCAACTAACCTCTCCAAGAAAAATTCAGCACTTCTGATCAGGATGAGAAGTGGTCACTTCCCCAGCAGGAGCTACTTGCATAAAAAAAATCTCTAAACAGCCCCAACTGCAATTGCAGCCACCCAGAGCAAGAAGATCTAGCCCATATTATTTTACACTACTCCCACCAACGTAAAATTCTCAAAAACAGATTCCAAAAAAGAAATTACCCCTTTACAATCCCCACAACCTCCTTCTGATTACTAATCTTCACCCCAGTCATAAAAGAAGCACCCTTCTCCTAACTAAAGCTTTTTTAATCACAATAAATATATACAGGGATCGTACATTTTCCTCATGAAAAAAATAAGCACCCCCCCAAAAAAATTTTAAGCACCACAAGTCTGACGCAATAGGCAAAGTTTAAAATAAAAAGAGAAAGACAAAAAAAATTTAAAACGTTTTATAACACATTTACTTATACGAGGTAGGTTCAAAAAGTTCCCGAACTTTGCTTTGGAAAAAAAAAAGATATATGAATAATTTTTAAATTCATGTTTTTCTTTTAAACTGAGCTGCCACTTTATTAGGTAACACCTCACAAAATAAGCAAATTAAGTGATCGCCTAATTTGCATGTGACATTATCACAAATCACGGTATAAATACCAAAAAGCCATTTCTCTACTGTTAGTTGAGCGTGAACCCATAGCAAAAATGGGGGAACCAGTGATATGACTGACTTCAGCGTGGCATGGTGGTAGGTGCAAGACGGGCTGAAATGAGCATTTCAGAAATGGCGACTCTCCCGAACTTTTCATGTACCACAGAAAGGTTTACCAATATTTTTTATATGTAGCCATTGTCACTCCTATGGACGGAAAACCCTTGTTGATGGAAGAGGCCACAGGAGAATGTCAAGACTTGTGTGCGAAACCAGAAAGTCAACAATCGCAAAAATTAATGCTCATTACAACTCAGGTAGTCAGAAGACAATATCAGAATGGACAATTAATCGCACCTTGCTCGAATGGGTTATCAAATGGGTTAGCTCGGAATCAAAGTATTTTCCTGTTATTAAACAGAAAAAGAAACAAAATATCCTTGATTTTGTTTTTATATGAGGGTGGGCTGAAAAGTAATGCCTCCATGGCTGTAACTTTATTTTTTAACCGATTTTCAAAATTCTTTTTGTATCTGATACTCA
>JAHWFO010047173.1:919815-980353 GCA_023313115.1 Rhysida immarginata | reverse complement strand
ATCCTTCGAACAACGAAGGATGAAAAATCAGGAATTCCTATAGAAATGGATTCGCGCCAGGTTAAACAGGTTAAAGCAAACATATATTTTAAAAATTATGGGTTTTGTAATGCTAGAATTCATTAGTACATCTACCATCATAAGTATTTTATATACAGTCGGATGCAAAAAGGTTTTGACTTAAGTCACAGTTGAGCACCTGAATAGCACATCCAATAGATCTGCCAACTCACCCGGATTTTGACAATCTCACCCAGTCACCCGACGGATCATAAAAATCTCCCGGCGAATAGTACTCTAGTGAAAGAACCCCTAAAATTTTCCCTTCTTTCCCTATGATGCACCAGCAACTCACTTACTGAGTACTTATTTCACGCACGGTATAGTGCTTACTCCCTTACTAGTGTATAATATGCCACTGTGTATATTAAAACGCAAAGCGCTTTTTTTAAGAGCAAAATCGGCACTTCTGCGCATACTGGATCATTGTTATCGTCGTTAATTGTTGTATGTAATTGTTGTCAATTTGATCGTGAATGCTAGCAAAGTTCCTGATTGTGACGGCTTTGTGACGTTTATGAAACCAATGAAACCACACAGTTATTTGCAGTCAAATTTTGACGGGTTCCATATAGTGTAAAATTAAGTCCAAAAGTAAAATGTAAGTGCACAATTTTTGTAACAATTAAATATGTTATCGATATGCATATTTTACCCTACAAAAATTTACTATCACCCGGTTTTCCCCCAGAAATAGTTGGCAGGTCTGCATCCCTGCTACCCTATTTTCATTCAGAAGGAACAGGTCCAGCATAATCTGCCTTGACTTTCAGTAAAAGCACCTGATTTTTTGCAACCGATCAACATCCAGTAAGCTCAGTTCTGTACTGTACATAGAATTTTTGCCCCCGACTGTACATAGAATTTTTAAAAAAATTAATTTCCGAATTTGCCTGTTAAATTTTACACCATCATATTATTTTAAAAATAATATTTTTACAGACTAAATATTTATTCATAATCATTCAAGTTTTTCTCATTTTTTTAACTAAGATACTTAGGTCAGTTCAATAACTTCTAAATTTCTTTTCTTTTAACATTGAACATTGTCGTTTGCTATTATAAAATATTTTTAAACGAGTTCTAGTTCTCATTATAGCATTACAAACGAGTTTGCACGCTCAAAAAAAAAAAAAAAGTCTCCTTTGCACACCGAAATAGAGGCGAAAGTCACAGAAATAAGAATTCGGAAAAACTTGGAAGGTGTCTTGTTACAATTATACAAGTACTGAAGGCAGGAAAAGTTTAAAAATTTAATTAAAAACTTAAAAAAAAATTGCAACCGAAATGAATAAATGAATAAATTTAAATAAACCGACACTTGTATTTACTATTCGTTCTGTCTCCTCTCATTAAGCTACATAATTCTAAACAATACGGTGAAACCTCCGTTATGTTAACGACCACCTGAAAATTTGAATGTGAAAGAAATACTCGACATAGATCCAATCGATCCAGAAGATGTGTATTATGAGGAAATCCAAAGTAATCATTCACAATCATCGTCTATATCTGCTGACGAAGATGGCTACTTAAAACCAATCAAGAAACAATCCATTGCAGTGGATGAAGACAATATATAAAAGTTATCTTGTACATTCAGTGATTAGAGGATTTCTCAAAATGGATATAATTTGATAAATAAAGTTCTTCCCTTAACGAACTGAATTTAGTTTCAAATTCAATGTAATGTTCGTCTTTATTCCGTGAACAGGTATTTTGATTTTATATTGTGAATGAATAGATCTAATAATCTAAAGTTGGTTTCTCTACTTACCTGTAAGAAAAAATAAAATTTCATTCGAGTAAACATCATTGACCTATTTTTCTCGATTCCACGAAAATTTTTTGTTATTAGATGAGAAATTTTGATATCACTTGCTTCTACTGCAATTAAAAGTTGAAAGTGGAAAAATCTGGCCGAAACCAAAAACACTTCGATAGGGGAGAGGAAGACAGTGACATCCAAGTCATTTAGCGCTGACATGGTGGAGTTAATAGCAAACTATGTCTTTGTTGAAATTTAAATTTAAATTTTATGAATAAAGAGATGGTTCGTTTCCAGCACACCCTTTTATTCAGTACTGAGGGTCTCCTTGATCGGGATCCAACTGCTCGAAAATCGACTCGGCCAACAAATTATTATTATTTTTTTTTTTTGCCGACTTTGAAAAACCTCCTTCCGAGACGAGGGACTTTCTGCTGAGCCCGATTCGGCACATCTACCGCCGTAGGTAGCGCCTTTCCGTGTTCGGGCAACAATGTAGCGTCATTTTATTATGCAAATTTTGCCTTTAGTTAGGACTAGAGTCCCTGTAAGTAAAACGAGTAATGACACTCCATTCTTTCCTATGGAAAGCGAATTCAGCCAATTAAAGCCGTTTATCAAATCACGTGACAACCCACAAAATGGATGCTCTCAGTATTTACAGGTATTCACGAACGTCGTAAAGAATGAATTTTTATGATCTTAAAACGGTAAAAACTGTGATATTAAAAATATCAGATTTCTCACATCATTTATCACTTTACAAGTTCTTATTTTTAGTTGAATTGAATTTTTAAAATAAATTTGTAATAAAAAATTTAACAAGAGCGTTAAGGCGCAGGTCGAAACCAACGAGTCGCGGGTTCGAATCCAGCCGAGGGCAAGGATGTTTTTGTTTTTCCCTTTTCATTATCATCCTTTCATCATTTTCATCCATACTCTGGAACTAACAATTCCAGTTTCAAATTTAATCAGGTATATACAGATTCTTCCCCTTCAAATTTCAATTAACACAGTTTTAAATTACATGCTCTCTAGACAGCCAAAATCGAATAAGAAGAAAATTTTTAACAAAAGTGCAAATTTAACAATTTGTAATAGCTATTGCTTTCAGAAATTAAATAAATACAGCCTAAACATTTGTATGGAATTATTGATTATGTAACTGAGCAAATTGATGTTCAAAAAAGAGCAGTTTTTCTCATGGAATTTTTCGGAGGAAATCCATCTCACACTTAAATAAAATATTTTTTAACAATTTTCATTTGGTAATGAATTTCCATACATCTTTAGAAACAGAATTATTTTCCCTCGTAATTACAAAAATTCTCAATCAAACTTGCAGTTTTTCCCATAGGATAACATTATACATGTCTGCCATATACACCCAAAATGGCGGCGTGTCATTACTCGTTTTACTTACAGGAACTCTAGTTAGGACCATTATCTGGCTAAGAAAGTCATTTTTCACTATTGCCAATGCAAATTTTAACAGTAAATACTTCAGTCTGATAACCTACCTGAATCCTGTAAGTATTACACATTAATGAAAACTGGCATCTCTTCTTTAATAATAATTTTAAACATGAAAGCCCCTTATTTTTTATAACAAGCATTAGCATCGAATCGAAAATTAGGCTTTTCATAAAATCTTCCATCGTTCAGTGAATAGGCCATAATTTATCTAGCCAAATGAATAATTCGTTAACCTATGTTTATACACGTAATTATAGCCGATCCTGCGAGAGTTGGACTAGATATCAACTAAATATCCAATTGTTTCATAGTTGACTCTGTCTTGTTGTTGCAGCTCAAACAGTTTTCTCATTTTATTGTAGTCTCAATTTACAGGGTCGGGACACATTAATATGACCATCTGCTAGTATCCAGAAAGCACCACAGCTAGTCGACGTGGCAGAGAGTCAATAAGTCCTCGGAAGGTGGTTGCAGATATCTGGGACCATTCGGCGATCAGTGCATCCCGTAATTCCATCACCGTGCGGGGTGGAGTGTCCAACTTGCAGACATGGCAATCGAGATGGCCCCACAAATGTTCAATGAGGTTGAGATCCGGAAAGTTTGGTGGCCATGGGAGTAGCTTGAATTCATCCTCATGCTCCTCGAACCAGTCGTGGACAACTTTGGCAGTATGGCAGGGAGCACTGTCCTGTTGAAAAGTGCCATCACCCTGAGGAAACACTGTCGACATGAAGGGGTGTACCTGGTCTGCGACGATCGTCAGGTAACGAACAGCATTCAGTATACCCTCCAGCGGTATCAGTGGACTCAGACCATACCACGAAAACATCCCCCAAACAGTCACACTTTCCCCACCAGCCTGTCGTCTGCCAACGATGGTGTCGGGATGCCTGTTCTCAGATGCTTCCCGGCGAATTCTCCATCGTCCGTCCACTCTCTTCACCAGAAACCGCGACTCGTCAGAGAACACAACCCTTTGCCACTCGGCTGAAGTCCAATGGCGACAGTCCATTGCGAATTGGAGGCGTTTTTGGCGATGCACAGTCGTCAACATGGGTGCTGTTACTTACTATATGCCTGCTCCGGAGCCCCAACCTCAAGAGGGATCATTGCACTGTCTTGGTGCTGACACACCCAGTGGCCCCACTGTTCATTTGCTGTATTAGTTGCTCAACAGTGGCACGCCGATTGGTCTTGGCCAGGCGTCGTAACCGACGCTCGCCTCTAGGGTCGACGGCCCCCGCTGTTTCCTCTTCGGTTGCTCGAAACTGTCTGCTTCGTCCACTCGCGGTACACCTTCACAACGGCAGCCTTATAGATCAGTTCACAAAGGTAACCGTTTCTGAAACGCTGCTCCCTTGGACCGATAGCCAATGGTCATCCCCTTTTGGAGGTCTGACAGGTCACTTGCTCTGCCCATAACGGCGACAATAGCTGTGTTAACGGATGCTACTACACGTCTGCTGTTGTCAGCTTTTAATGATATGCAATGATTTTTTATCTGCTTACCATGGGACGTTCCAACATGTTCGAGGAGAGGTGGTCATATTAATGTGCCCCGACCCTGTATTTTAGGGTTTTGAATTCGTAGAGGTTACATAAATTAATCCGTTTAATTAATATTAATTTATTAATTATTAATAAAAAGTATATTATAATTAATTAACATTAAAATAATATTAATTAATTAATATTAATTTATTTTTCTGTTATTCGTTGTGGTTAAATAGTTTTCTTTCATTTATTATAGTAAATTAATCCGTTTAGAGAAGGAGGGTCGTGTTGTTTATTATAATAGTTTAATTGATGGTTTCTATTAGCAACATTTATCTTTCTATATCTATCTATCTATCTATCTATCTATCTATCTATATATATATATATATATATATATATATGTCGCTTTCCTGATGTTAACGGAGTTCAATGAAACGTAGAATGGTGTTAGCTTATATCTGAGTCAACATTTAGGGTAATTTTGATCGCAATGAATCATTTTTGCCATATATCTTCTGTCTTTCTTCTATCTATATATATAAAGAAGGATGTTTGTGGGTGGGTGTGTCTGTTTGTCTGTATGTTTTTTTATACAAATCTACAGTTTTATTCCGATCTTGATAAAATTTCGCATACATGACCTTCAAAGCATGAGGAAGGTCACTGTCTACCTCAGATTTCGAAAAAATAATAATTATTGATAAAAAATCGATATTCATGTTTATGGCAGGGCATATTAATGAGAAATATCTCATGACCAACAATGCAAATAAAAGTTTGTGCAACAATAGATATCAACAATGGTGTCAACACGCAATGCACAAACACTATGCAAGGATCAACAATATATGTCTCATGACCAACAATGCAAGGCAAAGTTTGTGCAATATACGAGAATTCAATGCATAGAATTCTGTTATTCAGGCTTTTCTTAGAAAAGAGAATTCGTAGTACTTAACAATTTCTTGAAAATCTTTAAAAACGATCAGTAACTGGAGATAATGAGTTAGCAGACTATTGAGAAAGTGAAAGACGATAGAGGAAGCACTCCTTTAGCCCCGTGCTGTATTGAGCAAATGGTAAGCAAGTAAATAGAAGAATCGGCGACCGCTAGACTATACAAAGTGATGAATGGCCAATTTTTGCTTCAAGACATCGAAAGAAGAAAGGAAATTGCAACAACATCAAGTGTACATCTAAAGTAAGATTACGTGAGTTTAAAATTATTTAGACTAGAAGGCATCCTTGGAGAGGTCCATCCATTGTGAGCCTTTAACAATTTTTTTCCGGTAAATCAAGTCCCGGTATATCACCTAGAATGGATTTTTTCAGTGAAGAGGTAAATTTCTGTCTTTCGGATTTTTCTTAGAATGGATAGTCCCTTCGCTCTATATTGTAGTGATTGAGTTATTATTTAACCAATCTGGAGGTTTAATTTAGCTTTTTGAGGTTGTTCTGTGTACCTACAAGCGTAATTATCCCGGGCAACGCCGGGTCCTCTGCTAGTCTTTCTATATATATAAAGATGTTTGTGGGTTTGTTTCTTTGTTTGTTTTTTATACAAATCTACAGCTTTATTCCGATCTTGATGAAATTCTTCATACTTGACCTTCAAAGCATGAAGAAGGTCAATGTCTACCTCAGATTTCGAAAAACAATAATTATTGATAAAGAAATAAATATTCATGGTTTAGCAAGGCATATTAATGAGAAATATCTCATGACTAACAATGCAAGGCAAAGTTTGTGCAACAATAGATATCAACAATGGTATCAACACAATTCACAAACAGACCAACAATATATCTCATGACCAACAATGCAAGGCAATGTTTGTGCAATATAGATAGGTTTCCATTTGTAACAATGCATAGAATTCCTGTTATTCAGGCTTTTCTTAGAAAAGAGTTTTTAGTACTTAACAATTTCTTGTAAATCTTTAAAATTCATCAGTAAATGAAGATAATGCAGAGCTAGCAGACTATTGAGAAACAGTGGAAAGACGACAGAGGAAGCACTCCTTTAGCTCCGCGCTGTATTGAGCAAAAGGTAAGCAGGTTAATTGAAGAATCGGCGATCGTTACACTATGCAAAGAGATG
Organism: Rhysida immarginata; assembly: GCA_023313115.1. Taxonomy (NCBI): domain Eukaryota; kingdom Metazoa; phylum Arthropoda; class Chilopoda; order Scolopendromorpha; family Scolopendridae; genus Rhysida; species Rhysida immarginata. The sequence goes on along the minus strand of JAHWFO010047173.1, from coordinate 973,449 downwards.
AGTGGCCAAGTTTTGATTCAAGACATCGAGAGAAGAAAGGGAATTGCAACAACATCAAGTGTACATCTAAAGTAAGATTACGTGAGTAAGATATTATTTAGACACTGACTATATTCTGTGGAAAATTGTATATTATGGAAACTGAGATGCTGATAATGCGATGACTGAATGTTCGTTTCCAAGAATTATTGATAATGAGCATAAAGTGAAGATGCAGTGACAGAACATTAATAAGGCAGCGTCTAATGATTAAGCATAGGAGTCACGCGTGTCTCCCTTGAGCTCACTATCAAACGTCCAGGCGATTGGCAAAAATTTATGTGTCTGGAAAGAAAAGAGAAAGAACGAGTATTGGTCAGAGAAACACAGCAACTAAAACAGAAAAGCTATACGGGCATTTGAAACATTTGAACAACGGGAGTTTCGATTAGAGCAAGAGGGTATAAGAGCTACTACGTCAAGGGCAAGAAAAACTTGAGTCTAAAGTATCTGGTGATGCTCCTCAGTGATGAGGCAAGTCAAGAAGGGTTTAGATAAAGTCACCTATAATTTCTGTTTTTCGTATTTTTCGTAGAATGAATAGTCCCTTTGCTCTGTGTTGTATTGATTGAGTTATTATTTAACCAATTGGGAGTTATTATTTAATTTTTTTAGATTATTCATTTTACCTACAAGTCTAACTATCCCGGGCAGCGCCGGGTACCTATTCTAGTCTCTCTATATATATAAAGAAGGATGTTTGTTTGTTTGTTTGTGGGTTTGTGTGTTTGTTTGTTTGTTTGTTTTTTATACAAATCTACAGCTTTATTCCGATCTTGATAAAATTTCGCATACATGACCTTCAAAGCATGAAAAAGGTCACTGTCTACCTCAGATTTCGAAAAAATAATAATTATTGATAAAAAATCGATATTCATGGTTATGGCAGGGCATATTAATGAGAAATATCTCATGACCAGCAATGAAAGACAAAGTTTTTGCAACAATAAGCAACAACAATGGTATCAACACGCAATTCACAAGCACTCTGCACGGACCAACAATATATATCTCATGACCAACAATACAAGCAAAGTTTGTGCAACAATAGGTACCAACAATGGTGTCAACACGCAATTCACCAATAACAATGAGCACAAAATTATTCAAAGAATTATAACAATGAACATAAAATGATGATGCAATGACGGAACATTCGTTTCCAAGAATTATTAATAATGAACAGGAAATGGATATAATAGACGATATAGATAGGGCAGTCTCTCTCGATGAGGCAGAGAAGGTACACGTGTTTTCCTTCAGCTCCCTAACAATCGTTCAGACGGGATTGGGAAAAGTGTGTGTTTGTGTGTGTGTGTGTGTGTGTGTGTGTGTGTGTGCTTACAAACGTAATTATCCCGGGCAACGCCGGGTCCTCTGCTAGTTGCATTATGAATTCCGCATACAGGTTTCGGCTATATAGACCAAAGAAAACGTGCTGAACATGGCTATGGACTTCGCACGAGGCCAACGAGAGACAGCTCAGGGCAGTCAAAAAGCACATGATCATCGGGGTCCGGGCAACAAACAATCCATCTTTCATTGTTTCCAACAAACGAAAAAATACTGATTGTTAAAATCCAAGATGGAGACAATGAAGGATGAATTGTTGGCCGGATCCCGATGATCACATGACTTTTGAGTACCCTGGTCTGTCTCTCGTTGGCCTCGACTTCGCACGAGTGACGTAACAGTTAGCTCCACGCCTTGGCAACGCGCCTAATTGGTTCCACACATATGGTTGCTAAGCATTAGAATGCCGATTCTGACACTAGTTTGGCTACATAAGCGATCAGAATGTCTGCAATAAAACTATATTTTATTGTTACGTTGTTTATGACGACCCAAAATTAATTTCAAAATGAGAAAATGATTTAAACTCTTCCTAGCAATGGCTGTGTGGAACCAAGATGGCGAATCACTAAGGAAGTGACGTTTCTTTGTGCGAAGTCCATAATGCCAAAACCGGTATGCGGAATCCAAAATGTAATAACTGTTGTTAAGAGAAGCCATTAGTTAAGTAAATTAAATTACATTAGTCATATTTAGTTATCAAATAATTCCCCAAGATGTAAAAATCAAATGCAATTAATGTTGTTATTTATTTTATTTATTCACTTCAATTGCAACGTAAGAAAAAAAATTTATTTTAATAAAATAAACAAACATTCATATTTCCCTAATGCCTTTATACATATATTGTGTTCACTTATTTTAAAAATTTTATTGACTCTGACAATTTTCCAATCAAATTAACTTTTACGGTACATTCTTTCTCGTAAGAGTAGCTAATAACAATTACCTGATCATTATTGCAATATCATTTATATAAAATCAGCGACGGTGGACGTTGTCACAAGAAAAAATCTAACAATGGGTTATTTCCCGATTTTACAAACGGATGGGTTCGATTCTAGTTTGTTTATATTATTTAAAACCACAGTTAACAGTAATGAATTGTAGTTTTTCCATAGAGTATTTTACTTAAAAAATGGTTAGTAAAACAATGAAATGAGAAATGAGTTAATTATTCAGTTAATATTATTTTACGGGTGGAAATTAATGTAAAAAAGTAAATTTAATTATGAAAAATAAGTATATTACATTAAGAAATGGATTTATGTTTAGACAACATCAACAAATCAAATTTCATCATAAGGTTATTACTATATACAATTTGCACTGTATACAAGAGGGTATATCCAGCATTAATTTTTTTTTAATATTTTTTTCAAGAAAACTGCAAAATTTATTTTAAAGTCTCAAGATAAAGAATTGTTTATAAGGTAGATTTCCAGAATTCTATTCATAATTATTTTTATGAAGATGAATTTCAAATATAAGTTGGAAATTAAGTTATTTTTAATTCCGATGCTATTTTTAACATGAAGTAGTCAGTATTTTATTAATACAGAGGATGTTTATAAATCTTCAATTAATATGTGAAATAAATCCCGCTATCAATTTAAATTCATTGAAATTTCCATGAGTTTTAAAGATATTTATTAGAATCTCCTTACACAGAATCAATAATTATCTATTAAGTACGAAATGCTGGTATTTGTTCATTAAATATAATTTTAAGGTAACAGAATGAATACTTTTCCTCTAGCAATTCGTTATTTTGAAACTTCACGTGCAAAAGGAAAGACTAATTATTCATGAACAAATGTGATCCTGTAACTGCTGGGTGAAAACATCCATCGATAACACCACTGACTGTAACGAGAACCCGACGGATCGAACCCTACCAGTACGACTTCAATTACGAATTTCTCTTCCACTGGAAAAAGAGATCGAGGAAGATTGCGTGGCATCTTCCATTCATCATCAACCCAAGAGAACCGTTTTACGAGATTTCTTCGCAACATCTTCTGAATGCCTTTAATCCCCTTCGACTCTCTGAAAACATCCCAATCGAATTTCTTTTCTGCTTTAGCAAAAAAGATCAGGAATTCATCCAAATGAGGAGCGCCAGCTTGCGTCTCTTCATTTATTCCCTCCAAGCTCTTGAGGACACAATTAACGAGCGAATCAAAGAAGGAAATATTAAGAGGAATCCAAATCAGCTGAAAGCTTTTCAAAGAAGTAAATAATTCACTGAAATTGAAACCAAATTCAGATGGGATACTTTGGATTTCGAAGAAATTCAGAATTAAAACTTGTAAGCGTTTCAAATTTGAAACTTTAGGATTCACTTTCATAGTAGATTGCTTAATCCTTAATGATAATTCTTCCAAATTGTTTATAAAATTCCACTCGTTTTCAGCCAAACAATCAAAACAATTCATTTTACACTCCAACCATTTTAACCCTTGCGCATTAGAGATGAATTCACAGCTCTTTTTTTGATCCCCCCAAAGCAGAATTATTAGTTCCTCAACAGCAAATTTTGCATATCTGTTGATGTTTAAAAAAGCCACAGAGCCACCGAATTTTAAAGATTTGAATTTAATTTCCTCTTCATGTAAACGACTAAAATCAAATGTTAGAGTGAAATTAGAGTTCTCATTAAAAATGCAGAAATCGTAAATAGTTTTAGACTTGACAAACGAATAGAACAATTTCTGTACATCAACTTGAATAATCTTTTCTTGCTTTGAATCCGATCTTTCTATCCAAACTTGAACTCCATCTCTGATTTTTTTCTTATTCACAAGATCGTCCAAATGACGAAAACACGATGGTTCATCTTTCTTTTTGAAAGTTAAGTCTACTCGATTGATTATCTTCTCTTTCCAACTTCCTTCAGTTAATTCTTTGTGGAGACAACTTAAAAGAGACGAATTTAATCCTGCCTCTCCACTGACGAATTCAAAGCAAATCTCATCTGTCTTGATGGAGTCAATAAAACTGAAAACATCTATCCAACACTCTTCTCTAAAATCTTTTAAAAATTGTACGGAAAGTGTTCTACATTTCAATTTCAAATCCTGGCCAATTAAATTCTCGCGAGTAAAATTAGTATCTAAATTCAAACGAAGATCATTGATTGTAATATTTTTGTTTATGGAAATCGAGTGACAAGGATTCCATCGGAGGATCTGAATAAGATTCCTTTCAAGTGCAAAATTTAAGAGAAATGAGTGAATGGGGGATGAACAGAAATCTCGACCTATGAAATAGAAATCACCAAACGTATAGAACGAAGGTACGAAAGAAGGTAAAAGAGATTGAAACAAAGTTTGAAAAGAGTGAATGTTTACAATTTCCATTATAATCTTTGTGAAATAAACATTTTCCAAATTCAACCAGGTTGATAGAGGGAGAAGAGCCTCGAATAGAAGCCAGGCTCTATCGTTCAAGAGTCCACCAAGAAATACAAAGAAGAGAGAGTCGCCAGTAGGAAGTAAGCCTTCTTTCACTATTGTTTCAATTTTCTTTTTGAAAGCAGCTTTCCCTGAGTCAATAAATACCTTGAATATATGAAATGCAGCCAAAAATTCGATAAAACTCCTATGCAAGGGTTTATAGACTTTGGACGCCTTGAATAATATTCCAAAATCCAAAATGCTATTATCTTCACCGTTCGAACAAAGGTCATTTTCGTGCACCAATAAAATATTATCTATAAGTTTTCTCATGGCATATTTTCCGAAGTCATTCAATATTTGGATATATTTATCTGCAGGAGATGTAGAATGAAATTCGTTGCAAATGTTCACTTGTTTTGTTGATGACAATAATTTCTGTATGATAAAATTAAAATAATCTATAAACATAGTCGTCTTTGTTTTTGCAGTATCTTCTACGTTTTGTATCATTATGGATAGGGAGAGAATAAATACAGGACATTCAAAAATTTCATTTCGTTCATTCTCAATGAGCATCTTTTGCAATTTAGTACCCATGTCTTTATGTTTTTTATCTAAAACAGTGTCAAACATTTTAATTAAAATTCTCGTATTGAAACACCACTGTAGCTCTTCATTTGTCTCGTTTGCCGTGAGAGTGGGTGTGCTTCTTTCAATAACTTTCATTAAGTAGGAGTTTCTATCTTCATAGATGATAATTATAGACATTCTTGGAAACAGCTCTTGCCGAAGTAATCGGTCCAGGCAGTTTATTACATTTTCACTCATTTTATCGAAACCTTCGAGAATGAGCAGAATTTCTTCTTGGTATTTAGTTATGCAGGTGATGATGTCTTCGTTGGATATCCCTTCCACAGGACATTTCTCGATAAACAGCTGGTCGAGTGAATGTTTGTTGTCAAAATCATTTGCATCCCAGTAAAAGATCATTTTGAATTTTGATCTGATGTACTCCTTATTCGCTCCCCAGTCTTTTAATAACTTGTAACAAAAAATATTATTGACTAACCTGGAGGAGCCTTCAACAGTGATCCTATAGGATTCATTGACGGAATCGGCAATTCCGTCGAAAGATTGCTCAATGTTTATTGATCTTGATTGGTAGTTTTTATCATTTTTTAAGGAATTGGTCACTTGCAAATGGACGTCGAGATTATCAAGAGGAGTATTCAATGACAACCAGGTTCCTAGAGGTATACGCAGTTTTGAATACTGATTTATCTGCCATCTCTTGATTTCATTCATTATTTCTAAAAAAAAAAAAAAAAAAAAAAAAAAGAAAAAAAATCAAAAAAAAAAAGGTTCTTTTTTATTTTTCATTATTGTGATTCACTTTCAGAAACAAAATTGAAAAGCAAAATGTGCAAATATATATTCTGAATAGAAACCAAGATAGAAACTCTGAATGCTCAAAATGACTTCTGTAAGAAGTACACTGTGTTCTTGTCTTGTTATCTCAAGGAATTTATTGTTTTCAATTTCCAATTTAGCTGTTCCCAACATGAATTAATAATCATCTATTATTATTTTTACGAGGATTGTTCAATAAAAACACGTTTAGAGGCTTGGAAGCAAATTTTATTCAAAGAATTTAAAAGAAATCTGAGAGGATGCACCAATCTATATAGGGTGTTGCAAAAATATACAGAAAAGTACTGCTGGATATCCTCTCAAAATGATATTTTCATAAAATGATAATAAGGAAATTTTATTTTGTTAACCCATTTACGCCGAAATGGGTAAAAATGGAAATTGAGACTTCATGTCTTAAATTTATTTTCTGTAGCATGTAAAGACATAAAAAATAATTTACAAAGACAAAAAAATTACATCTATGGACGACAGCATATAATTTTAAACAGGAACTGTCGTCACTACTTAGTTTTTCTTGTTAAGTGAATTAAAAGTAAAAAATAAAATTAAAATTAATTTTTAAATTTTATTTTTATTTTTAAGTTATCATGGAGCATGTTTATTTTCTAAGTTTCATGAAATAATTGGCTATTTATTGGAGTGCATTTTCATTTCATCGAAATTTTTATTGTGATATTTTCGGACTTTTCGGACATTAATTTCAAAATTCAAATTCTTCAACACCTTTAAAATTGAAAATTTTTCATCGTTATCATCGTTTCATTTCATATTGTCACTTCTTAAACAAGTGCCGAATCAACATTGAAGTCCGTTTCTACGAGGTGTGAAAATTATTGCCAGGACAGTGGACATGAGATTACTTGGACTGTTAAAATCTTTATTATTAATGTTTTAAATTTTTTTAGTTTAAGTCCCATTTGAATTATATTCTTGTAATTTATTATTCTTGTAATAATATTCTCATCTGGTAAAATTGCTGTAGTTGGCGGAATCATTGCGTGCGTCGGAATTGAACCGCCGTCCGTTTAGTGATTGTTTTAGAAGGCCAAAGACATGGAAATCGTACCGGGAACAAGTCGGGACTGTAAAGCAATTTCAAACTGTCTTGTCCAGCATGAACACCATTTTCCAACTTAATCACAACTCTTAGAAAGAAGCAAAGAGATAATACTTAAAGTATAAGGAATCCAAAAATGACTGACAAGAAAACTTAAGAAAAGAATTAGCGGATACACAGAAACAAGCGGTTTTTAACACTTAGTAGATTGACTCAAAAAGACTTTATTGGAAACGTCGTATTCACGATCGCGTTCATAAAGGGCGCTTAACTCGTCGTCGAATGCAAAATGGCGTCACCCATAGAAACGGCGTTTGTGGTTCAACGGCTGTTCCGACAAAAGCACCGACGACCATCACCACATGTCAATTCGTTAAAGGCTTGGATGAAAACGTTTCTGGAGACTGGATCTGTTCAAAAGGACGGCCTTTGAGGAGCGATGAACACTGGGGTTATACGTGATGAACACTGGGGACTAAAGGTTCGAGAGGCACTAGACGGATTATTTCCTGGTCGCTGGATTGGTCGGGATGGGCCTATTCCGTGGCCGCCGACATCGCCGAACATTGCACCATTAGATTTTTTTTTCGTGTGAGTATGTCAAGGACGTTATGTACAGATCTGTGGTACCGAATACAGCAACTCTGAAAGACCGAATTGTTGACATGATTAGAATAATCACTGCGTAGATGTTTGAAAATGTATGGTGGGAGGTGGAATATCGATTGGACATTCTACGCGTAACAAAGGGTGCGCATGTTGAAATTTACTGATGGATACATAAACGTTGGGATTCAATCTATTAACTGTTGAAAACCGCTTGTCTCCTTGTGTACCTGTTGATTTTTTATTACATTTTCTTATCAATTAACTGTTTTACGTTACCTAGGTAACTCAAGGTTGGAGTTTGTCAACGGAGAGTTGCACACCGAACCCAGTATTACTGTAGGAACGCGTAAAAATGGTGTATTCGTTGGAGAAAGAATGTTTATTGCATTGAATTGGGTGAAAGTACAAGGGCGACAAGAAGGAGCTTCCGGTGCAGATGAAATGTCAAGAACAACCTGCATGCGAATACAGTAAAACAGTTGTATGGGAAATTTACACGAAATAAATTCCTGACCTTTGACATTAATCTTCTGCAAGAATAATTTTAATAACTGTTACCGTTTGCTTGTTATTCCATTTTAAAACTTGTATGTTCTTTTTAGGACACCATATATTTAACATATATATATATTTGTAATCTTACCTTCCATTCGCGAATCCAAATCACGTCCTTCTGACAAATGCCTTGTTTCTATTATAAAAAGACGAATGCAATTAAATATATATTTAATATAAATTACACAGACCAACAAAATATAACCTTTTAAAAACTGTTTTAACGTTAAGAGCTGATTCTTATGCTTTTTGTGCTGAATCCGTATCTGTCCTCAGTTTTTTCTATCACCCACAGATTTCTTGTTTTTCAATGAAGCATTTTAAATTATTCAGAGTTTGGGACCTGATAAATTTCTTTATGGCCCAAAAAGATGGATACTTTAATAATGCAGTCGCTTCTCTTCAAACCCATTACTTTAACATTGCAATCTCTATGTGCATAACTTGGAAACATGATATAAAAATCTAAAAGCAGATTCAGATTCAGCACACTTAAAAATACAAGAATAAGGCAAATTCATTCATAAAGTTTTTTTCATCGTTGGTCTGTGTTATTAATATAGCATTATTTTGTTACAATTGCAGAGATTAAACTTACTCAAATCATCGTTATCAATGTTTTCTTCAAAACTTCTGATGACATCAGGCGTTAGAGAAAGATCAACAGGCACGTAATAAATGCTTAATTCTTCTAAACTTAAATTGTCCTCTTCCTCTTTCTCCTCGGATAATTTTTTAAGGAATTGAATTGTATAAAAGTGATCAGTAGGTTCCATATGATGATCAAGGCGCAGGTGTTTTAATAATGGCAAGGACTGAACTGTTTCACACATGGTATCAACTGATTTATCGTCAGTAAACTTAAACAAATTAATAGTCATCTCCTTTAGATTGGGGAACATTTTCATAATTTGGAGAAACTGCTTGTCAATTTCTGCTTCTTTTAAGTTTAGTCCCTCGACTGTTTCTAGTTGTGTCCTCGTGTTTTTCAAAGAGTCATGGTTTAAGATTCCGGAAAACAGATTTGGATTTTTACAACTTATTTCCCTAATCATTTTGCATTTGGACAGAAATTTCAGGATCAAATCATCTTCATCTGAACGGAAGCGAGAACAGTCGAATTGTTCAATTGTAAATGGCTCCAACTTGTTTATATCATTTTCACTAGTGAATGTGCCTCGCAATTGCATTTTCTGCCATCGTCTCTTCTTATTAAATAAGACCGCCGGTAGAACAGAGGCTTCCTTGATTTTGTCGACATCGTACGAGAACGATTGTAAATGGCTTTCAGCGACGTCGTGCAGAAATGAATTATTTTTCAAACATTCAATATTCTTATGTTTATCGAAAGCAATTTTAATCCCCCATTCGATTCTTTTATGCTTAATGAATTCTTTAATAAATGGAGAATACAATTTGAATAGCTCAGGGTCCAGGTTTAAGCAAGACAGTTTATAAAGTTTTAAATCTTTCAAATCTCCTCCCTTCATTTCTGCATAAAATACACGAAAGAGATCACTTGCATCTCTTGTGTTAGAGACACAGCAATTTAAGGTTAAGCAAAAGAAATCAGATTCAAATTTTGAGAGCACATGCTTTAAACAGGTAGGTTTCCGGAAGAGGCTTCCATCTTCGTCCACAACGGACAGCATACCACAACGAATTCCTTTTCCTCTTAAATTGATAATATGCTCATTCACATCTTTCACTTTGAAAACCAATCTATTGATTTTATAATTACTCGGAATCCAATTAAGGTAATCCACTTTTTCTAATGACTGGATACTTATTTTCCATTCTTCAGAAAGAATTTTATTTTCATAATAGGCTAGCAAAATATTCATCCAGTTTTGTAAGAAATCAAGCGGAGGAGGGTTGTTATAATCAAATCTTACACGATCTGGCAGAAATGGTTCCAAAGCATCTAAGATTTCAGTTTTGTGAATTACTTCGTCCAGTAATGGGTATAAGTAATAAAAATAGAGGCAATGGCCTGTGTCGAAAAGTCCAATGTTAGTGTTCACTGATGACAATACTCTGAATAAATCTTGAGACTGTGACTGGTTTAGCCCCACTAAGAATGGATACATTAGATGATCGTCGTTAAAATTTATTTTTTCTTTGAACAGACTGCTTAATTCTTCCTTCAGTTTTTTCCCTTCCAACGTAGATAAATATAATGCTGCCAAAAATCCGACAAAGCTGCTATGAATAGGTTCATAATATTCTCTCTCTTCACGATTGACTTCTAAACAGGTCTTTGTTAGAAGCCCCAATTTCTCAACGACTTCACTATCCTTGTTCATATGATTGTCCAAATCTTCACTAGTGAATTTAAAGTCTTTACCTTTCAGTTTTGCCAAACAAAGTTTACCGAATTTAATCATCATATTTCTATAAGGGGAACTAATGATGTCTTCTGTATTGAAGATATCGAAATCTTCTTCCAAATCTTTATTTATTTTGATTAAATTTCGTAGTAGAAGATGATTGAAGTACTGTTTGTATAATTCTGTTTTTGTGATAAGAGAGTGGTCTTTATTTTCTTGTATGACAACTCCTAACAGAAGTAGAAATAAAGGGCATTCGTAGATATCGGACATTTTTATTGTTGAAGCAGAAAGTTTCTTTTTTAATTCCTCAAGATCAAGTTGTAGGAATTTTTTAAGAAATTCATTTATTTTCTCTTCGGATACACCTAAGATTTGAAACCTTTTCTTCCATATTTTCCATTCTTCTATTCCTTTGCCTCCTATTGCCTCCAAGTCATCAACTTTTTTTCTTTTAGGTAGTTTATAATATCCTGTTTGACTAGTAACGACGACGGTCATATCAGAAAAAAATTGCCCGTTAAGCAGAGGAACAAGGGCATTTTGCGTCTTCTCTGTTGCCTCATCCCATCCGTCCATGAGAAGTAAAGCCTTTTTCTGAAAGGTTGTCACTATATTCTCAGTCTCCTTTTTGGTTTTTGTGATTTCGTGGCATTGATCATGAAGATGAGACCATAAGTCGCCTTTGAAGTTTCTCAATAAAACGATAAACGCCAAATCAAATTCGGTGCTAATATATTCTTCTTTTCTAGACCAATCTGATAAGAGTTTTAGCAGAAGGGTTGTTTTTCCATAGCCTGGATGTCCTTCTACGAGTACTCGACATTTGTGTTCATTATTGTCTTTTTTAAGTATTTCCTTCAATGTTACTGTTCCAGGTTTTCTTGTCCCTTTTTTGTCCTTCTGGCACAGCGTCAGTTCTACAAATAGTTCATCCAATTCTAAAGTTTTCTTTTTTAGCCTGAGATAACGAGGTAATTGTACACCACTAAAATACTCCATCTGTTTACTTTTGATAGCAATGAGTCCTAAAAGAAAATATAACATATGCTAAAGTAATAGCTTGGTTCCTTATTAAATGATGAACTGCTTTAAAAATAATTTACGTTTATCCTTTAAAGCACCCTGAAGACAACTATTAATTGTAAAATGCTTCTTCGGAACTTTTCACAACTGATTTTAGAAACTGAATTAACTTGAAAATTGCTGATAAATTTAGGTTAACATAACCTAATTGTAATCAACAACACCGGAAACAAGCTTATTTACTATCTCGAATTGAAGTGGAGGCCAAATAGAAGGCACGGATACAGGAAGACAGAAAATGCCGTCATTATTTGTTAAGTACCGATTCTGTCCAACCCGAATAAAGATACCCTTACACACCACTATTCGATTGCCATCCAGGTTATTTCTCTTTATAAGGCTTGATTTCCACCTGAAATGAGTAAACAAGGTTTTTTTTTATCTTGTTATGGGAAAAAGGGCATTTCTCTCTCCAACAAAGACAATGGAATTGGTACTAAATGAACGAAGAGTGCGCAGAATAGATCCAACTTCCATATCGGAACTGGAATCAATTGAAGTAACAATGAGTGAAGATTGCGCCGCACGCTGTATATCCTAGGCTAAAGTTAGTCGATGCCACTGCTGGCTGCCCATCATCGGATATTACGCCTCTGAATGGTCCGAATCGTATACAGTGTGGCCAGATGAATCTCGTTTTCAGTTATACCGAGCTCATCGTAGCGTGAGCGTGTGGCGTAGGCCTCATGAAATGTTAAAAATGATTGATTCTGTGATATTTTGGTAAGCTTGTTCATGTTACTTATTAGATCCTTTCTTGTTTCTGAAGAGGTATTTAAAACGAAGGCTTTCACTCACTTTACAGGAGAATGTTTGTTTCAACAAGATAACCACCAAACATCTAAGTTCAGGACTATCAATATTCATGCAAGGTTAAAACCTAATTACTAGTTGTTATATGGTATTGAATAAACATAAGAGCCATGACTTTAGAATCACGTTTAGAACGGACGTGGCAATGGTAAGATCACTGGCTGGTACTACCTAAGGTAACTGTTTCAATGTCACGATGTTTACAGGTCGTTGTTATTCGTGCAAGAGGACTGACAGACAGTATTAAGAGAATATTTCTAATGTGACATAAGTTTGTCTAATATGTTGTCTTCTCGGCATATATAAATAAACTTTTAAATTATTTTTTTCTTCGATTTACTATCTTAAGTCTCTAATCATATTCCAGGATTCTATTCAAAACTGAATTAAAATAGTTAAGGATCATTTACTTTTTTGTAGGTCTTCCATTACGATGGTCACAGCAACTATGAAAAACAAAAAATCCATTAATATAACCAAATTAAATATATAAAAATTTAAGCGGAATATTTACTGATATTGTAATAATATAATTAATGCAGGAGTATCATCAGTTTATACATTTTTTGATAATGAGAGAAGTTCTCTTAAAAAAATATTCTGGACATGGGATCATAAAACATTAGCTATATGCATTTTGAATCATCACAATCACTACAAAACATTATACAAGACTAGTTCCTCCAAAAATATTCAGCAAACAGTAATTCCCAAAGCATCAATCTACAATCTTCCACAAAATCGAGAACATCATCCACCCTAAACCAGATTCATCCAGTCCTTCAACTATATCTTCAATCTTTTTCTTCAAACTTAGTTTCATCTAGATTTTCAAACCCAGCTCTAAATCGGTTTCCATATAAAACTTCATCACAACTTATAATTTGTACTTTTAGTAATTCATTTTCTTTATAATTACTTGATTTACGACATTAACAATTGAAAAGGAGATTTATTTAACTTAATTATTGATTATCATACCACTCCTTTTCTTATATAATTTTATTAGCTGAAAACCCGGCTTCGCCCGGGACTTTATTTATCCCCCTGTTAGGTTGACCTGCCTCAGATTAAAATACATGTATCCGTTTTCAAAACCGGGAATATCCCTGGGATACTTTAGATCTCATCGATCCTTCGAAGTTTCCCTTATCCTTGACGTTGAAGGTCTTATACCCTCCTGCTCTAGACGAAGCTCCTGTAGTTCAGATGTTTCCGATGCTCGGATAGCTTTTTGTTTTTTAGCTGCAGAGTTTCCTGACGAATATTCGTTCTGTCTCTTTCTCTTTCCTTTCCAAACACACAAACTTCTGTCAGTCGTCTGGACAATTGTTATAAGGTTCAAGGGAGACACGTGTACCTCCTTTGCCTCCTAGATAGACACTTTCCTATCCTTATCGTCTGCTACACAGATTTTATGTCTAACAGCATAAAACGAATCTCCTGTTATTAAACCTCCTTGACAGACACAAACATACAATTTTTGATTTTATATACAGGGTGTAAATTTTAAGTTGACAAAGCAGAATAACTCGAAAAATAAGCTTCACACGAAAAAATGCGTATAATCCAAAGTTGATTATTTTCGAGGGGGCATCTGCTGGTGCTAAAATTAGCCCACCCCCCCCCGGCCCCTGGGGGTGGGGCGGGGGGCAACTTTAAAATTTCAAATGGGAACCCCTATTTTTTATTGCAGATTCAGGTCCTACATAAAAAACTACGTACATTTTGTCTGAAACATTTTTTTTATTTTTGGTAGATGGCGCTGTAATTCAAGAAAATCCATTTTCTCATTTTTGCGTGGAAATGGTTACGGAGAAATAAAAAATACTTATTTACTTCGTAAATTTTGCCGCAAAGTTATTATTTTATTATTTTTTGCCGCGGATTAGGATAATTTTGTTTTGTTTCGTGGTCATGAGGCCACACAACTTTATAATTATCAAACAAATCAACTGATTAGCTAACTAACCGAACATCCTACGTACTAACGAGTGAACTCATTAACTAACAGAGTAAAAAAGTAAAAGACTGTGTAAAGATGAAGTTATTCCCGTTTAAGATTTGGTGGTCCTTAAAAGGACCGATTGTTTTCGTTTTATTTTTTCTTATTTGCAAATACTTGCAAGTAAATGAATTTCGGGGTGCTTGTATTTCCAGTGAGTCCCCTCGCCTCTCACTTTCGGCCTGCTTGTTGTCCTTAAATCCCTTGCATCTCGCCGTTTTATGAAATTAAATGTTCAAATTGATGACCTCCAACTTCGATGCATTTATTGACTCGTTTTGTAAATTCCTGAACACATCTTGATAACATGTCTGGTGTAATTGCAGCGCAAGCATCTCTTATTCTTTGAATCATGTTTTCGCGAGTGGTTGGTGTTTCCTTATAAACGATATCTTTGAGGTAACCCCATAAGAAAAAATCTGGCGATGTAAGGTCAGGCGATCTGGCTGGCCAATTCACAGGACCTTCCCTGCCGATCCAGCGACCATGGTAAAGTCGATGTAGTACTTCGCGCGCTACTAATGAATAATGCGCTGGACAACCATCATGTTGAAACCACATGTGTTGTCGAAGTTCAATACTCAGGTCTTCAAGTAGATCTGGTAGTTCATTTTCAAGTAGGTTACGATATTTGTTGCCATTCAAATTACCGTCTATAAAATATGGACCGATAAGTTTATCGCCAATTATCCCACACCAAACATTAATTGACCAAGGTCGCTGATGGTTGACTTCTCGAATCCAGTGTGGGTTCTGTTCACTCCAGTAATGCATGTTATGTCGATTAACTTCCCCGTGGTTTGTGAATGTTGACTCATCGGAGAAAAGAACTCGTGCAAAAAAATGTTGGTTTGTTTGCATCTGCTGAAGTGCCCAGTGACAAAACGTTAGACGGTTTTGGTGGTCATTGCCATGTAGTTCCTGATGCATAGATACATGATATGGATGAAATTTGTGGAGCTTCAGCATTTTCCAAACACTCATATGTGAAATTCCTGATTGCCTTGATATTTCTCTTGTGCTCGCATGTGGATTATGAGCCACAGCAGCTAGGACTGACACTTGATTGTTTTCTCCACAAACAGTAGCTGCACGGGTTCTTTTTTTCTGGTTCACACTACCTTCCGCAGTAAATTGTTTAATAACTCGAACAAAAGAAGACCGTGATCGCGTTTGGCCAGGAAAACGCTGAGCATAAAGCGCGACTGCATTATCAAAATTTCTCCCACTTTCTCCATAAATGTACACCATCTCAATTTTTTCTTCCACAGAAAGATAATTCATAATGTAAATTCAAAAGCAATACGGCGTTGTACACTCACAAAAACAGTTGAAAAATTACAATCTTTTCTTCTAAAGATCAGAATTTAAAATGTAAACATTCTGAAAAAAATGCCAATGTTTACGTTATTTGTTTGTTGACGAAATGTCTTCAAATTACATTGTAGTTAAAACAATGTAGGAATCGAAATGAATAATAAATTAGTTATTTCCACGCAAAAATGAGAAAATGGATTTTCTTGAATTACAGCGCCATCTACCAAAAATAAAAAAAATGTTTCAGACAAAATGTACGTAGTTTTTTATGTAGGACCTGAATCTGCAATAAAAAATAGGGGTTCCCATTTGAAATTTTAAAGTTGCCCCCCGCCCCACCCCCAGGGGCCGGGGGGGGTGGGCTAATTTTAGCACCAGCAGATGCCCCCTCGAAAATAATCAACTTTGGATTCTACGCATTTTTTCGTGTGAAGCTTATTTTTCGAGTTATTCTGCTTTGTCAACTTAAAATTTACACCCTGTATATAGATTACTAGAAGAGGTACCCGGCGTTGCCCGGGATAATTACGCTTGTAAGTAAACAGAACAACCTCAAAAAGCTAAATTAAACCTCCAAATTGTTTAATTAATACCTCAATTACTACAATATAGAGCGAAGGGACTATCCATTCTAAGAAAAACCCGAAAGACAGGAATTTACCTCTTCACTGAAAAAATCTATTCTAGATGATATACCGGGACTTGATTTACCGAAAAAATTTTTTTAAAGGCTCACAATGGATGGACCTCTCCAAGGATGCTTTCTAGTCTAAATAATTTTTTACTCACGTAATCTTGCTTTAGATGTACACTTGATGTTGTTGCAATTTCCTTTCTTCTTTCGATGTCTTGAAACAAAAATTGGCCATTCATCACTTTGTGTAGTCTAGCGGTCGCCCATTCTTCTATTTACTTGCTTACCATTTGCTCAATACAGCACGGAGCTAAAGGAGTGATTATTCTATCGACTTTCACTCTTTCTCAATAGTCTGCTAACTCATTATCTCCAGTTACTGATCATTTTTAAAGATTTTCAAGAAATTGTTAAGTACTAAGAATTCTCTTTTCTAAGAAAAGCCTGAATAACAGAATTCTATGCATTGAATTCTATATTGCACAAACTTTGCCTTGCATTGTTGGTCATGAGATATTTCTCATTAATATGCCCTGCCATAACCATGAATGTCGATTTATTATCAATAATTATTATTTTTTCGAAATCTGAGGTAGACAGTGACCTTCGTCATGCTTTGAAGGGCATGTATGCGAAATTTTATCAAGATCGGAATAAAACTGTAGATTTGTATTAAAAAACAAACAAACAAACCCACAAACAAACAAACATCCTTTTTTATATATATAGATAATTGAATTTCTATTGTTGATATTAAACAACACTTGAATAAGTGCATAAGGTACAGGTCTTCTGCTAGCTTGTTTAATCCAAGCAGTCAATATCCTAGCAATTTTGCCTACACAATCAGTGTGAACTGGTTAATATAAAATTTGCGTCTCGCTTCTGTTTACTTCAGTGTTTACTTGTGTTTCAATAATTTTTGACTATCACTACTAAAACACTCGGTATAGTATTTAGAGCCGATAAAACTAGAATGGCCCAAAATCTTCGTTATAGGTTCGATTGATATCCATAGACTCCATATTAAATATAAAAATTCAAAAAATAAAAATTTTCATATTTTGGGGAAGGTTTAAAATACGAGGGCGATTCAAAAAGCCCTCAAAACACATGTCAACAAGGAACAAATGGCGTCACTTTTCGACATGGTCTTTCTGGCGTTCAATATACGTGTGCCATCAATTTGGAGTGCTTCAATGCCTGCAGAAAAAAAAAGTTTTTGAGACGTGTGCGGAGCCACTCACGCACCGCCTTTTGAACTTCGTCATCAGACCGGAATTTGCAGCCGCTAAGCATTTGGATTCCGCCTCCGGAACCCCATTGTCGATACATGCCCAAAGGAACCACCATCAACAGTGACTCGTATTCGGACCTTCTGAGGTCCAAACTTAAACCTTCCATCCCCAGCAAGCGTCGTGGACTTCTCACAAAGGGAGTCCTACTCCGCCGGCCAGGTGGCCGAGAGGGCTAAGGCGTAGGCTCTGTGTTTGTCCTGTGCTGTGTACAGATAAAACTTGTGTAAAGGGCACAAAATGACCTTAGTAGTCGACGCCTTAATTTCTAGACCCCCCGCCCCTAGCGTTCCTGCTCCAACATGACAACGCCAGGCCCCATACCTCCCGTGTCACAGTTGCCACCATAAAAGACCTGCAATTTGAATGCCTGGTCCATCCTCCATACTCACCCGAAGTTCAGGAGACAGTGCGTCAGTGGCTCCGCACACGTCCCAAAAACTTTTTTTTTGCAGGCATTGAAGCACTACCAAAACAATGGCGCACGTGTATTGAACCCCAAAGAGACTATGTCGAAAAGTGAACCATTTGTTCATTGTTGACATGTGTTTTGTGCGAAATAAAAAATCTTTAAGGTTACTTTTTGAATCGCCCTCGTACAATCAGCAAATAGTATTTGTCCACTGTAAAGCTCAATAAAACACGTGAATCTTGGACCCAACGAAAATAGACAGTCAACAAACAATTGTTCAGTACAGAGCCATAAAAATGCGTGGTTCATGGGGATTTCGAAAGATAATCCCTTATTTTCTGATCGTTAAATTCGGATTCCTTAGTATTGTTTCTAGCAATGAAATTGTTAGAGATTTTCAAATACAATAACGGGAGAACAGAGTTTCCGACTAGTTTCGTCATTTATTCCCGACTAGTCGGAAACTCTGTTCTCCCGTTATTGTATGCAAAGTCTCTACCAATTCCTTAGTTTCACTGTTGTACACTGATTTAGCAAAACTCATGGGATAGCAAGCACATTGATTGATGGGCATGGCTCACGAATTCACATGGGTAATGGATTCTGGGAATGGACCATTAGACGTTGTGGGAAGAGCTTGGATAAGTGATTAATAAGAAATAGCACGTCGTCGCGAGTTGACGTCTTTTGAACGGGGTATGATAGTAGGTGCCTGACGCATGGGATGTTCCATTTCGGCAGTGGTGCAGGAATTTGGCTTTCCCCGCTCAACTGTCTCCAGGGTGTATTGGGAATGACTGGATGAAGGCATCACAGTCCACAACAGGCACCATACCGGGCGTCCAGCTGCCCTGAATGATCGTGACCGGCGATACCTGGGACGAATGATTCAGAGAGACAGGAGCGCAACAGTGCAGCAAATCACAGACCAGTTCAATACTGGCCGCACTAGAAACGTCTCTCGGTGGACAATCCGTCGGAATCTGCATGCCCTCGGGTTTGGCAACCGTCGCCCTACACTCGTCATCGGACACTCCGGCGTGCATTTGCCACCAACCATCTTGGCTGGACTCTGCAACAGTGGCGTAACGTCATATGGTCAGATGAGTCACGATATCAACGGTACCACGCTGATGGGAGGCACCGTGTGTGGCGCAGACCTCACGAAACGATGGATCCCGCATGCCAACAGGTGGTGGTGCAGTGATGGTCTGGGGTGCATTTTCCTGGTTTGGAATGGGCCCTCTGGTTATCCTGGACCAAACATTGAATGGTCCACGGTATCGTCAACTCATCCGAGACCATCTGCACCCGTTTTTGACATTTCAACACCCTGACGACGTAGCAGTCTTTCAAGATGACAATGCTCCACACATCGCTCCAATGTCGTCCGCGAATGGTTCGAAGAGTATGAAGGAGAGGTCCAACGACTGAGCTGGCCAGCCCGGAGCCCTGACATGAATCCCATCGAGCATATCTGGGATGCTGTTGAAGTCAGGCTCCGGGCACTGCATCATCCGCCCACGAACGGGCAGCAACTATCTTCGGCTCTGCAGACTATCTGGTGTCAACTGCCTCCAGAAGTTAACTTTTAAAAAGCAATTGTTGGTTTCACAGGGATTTGCCAACACCACTTAGATAAAGAAGGCCTATGCACTGAACCGTCAGTTATTCTTACGTCACACTAAAAAGGCAATTGTTAATCGTATTTCTACCAATAATAAGCCATAAATTTGTTCTTCTAATGATGATATAACAGCATAGCCTACGAGAGAGACAGGCCCTGGCCAACGCCTCCTAAAGATAAGGCCTGAGCGCGAAATCGTCAGACATTGTTATTACATCATCATCCGAAGATACGTTTAATCGCATTTCAGGGCTTATTATTGGTAGAAATGCGATTAAACGTATCTTCGGATGATGATGTAACAATGTATAACGTTTTTACCCTCAGGCCTTATCTTTAGGAGGCGTTGCCCTGGCGCGGAAAAGTCAGCTGATCATCTTAGTCCAAGTAACAATGTAACCTTCACTGTTTCCAACAAATAAAAAATTGCTGATTATTAAAATCCAAGATGGAAACAATGAAGGTTACATTGTTATTCGGACTAAGATGTCAGGTGACTTTTCCGCGCCGGGGCCTGTCTTTCACGTGGGCTACGTATAACAGCGAGGCTAACGAGAAAGACAGGCTCCAGCACTGAAAAGTCACCTGACCAAGATAGGTCTAGCAACAATTCAACCTTCATTGCTTCCAACAAACGAAAAACTCATATTGTTAAAATCTAAGATGAAAACAATGAAGGTTACATTGTTGCTAGACCTATCTTGGTCAGGTGACTTTTCAGTGCCGGAGCCTGTCTTTCTCGTTATCTCGGTATAACAGTATATGACGTTTCAGTGCGCAGGCTTTCTTTATCTAGGTGGTGTTGGATTTGCACTTGCTCTTGCAATCGTAATGTTTTACATTTACAAAAGGGTGTGGATAAAACATCTGCTGGTTACAAACAAAATAAATCTATTTATTATTTATAAATATGTATTTTTTATTTTAAGAGACACAAATTCTTTATGCTGTGATGATGTCATATATTATAAATTTTTGGTAGAAAACTCACTTTTGTTCGCAATATCTTGTCTTTGGATTTTTCGGAGGGCGTTTTCAATTTGACATATCTTTTTGCTTTCTTCTCTTATTTCCGATGATGCAGACCATTTGTCCAACATGCGACGTACTACTTCCTCATGACTATAGGCGTGAATGTTTTTGTTCATTTGTAATTCGTCCAACGCATTTTTACTTAATTTAAGTGCTCGCCCCAAATTCCAGAATTCACTTACACCTAATAATTCACTGATTTTACCGAAAACGTCGTCGAGGGCTGAAAGGATAAAAGGAATGTTAAATATGTTAATGGCCATATAAAATTACCTGACAAAATGCGAAATATATTTTTCAAGCCAATTAATATCAGTATTTTTTACTATAAGCTTACAGTAGGTCTCCGCCATTCACGCGTTATTCAAAAGTAGCATACATTTAAGACCCTTATTGTAAAAATATCTATGAACGAGGGCAGTTCAAATTTGGCCTAGATTATTTTTTTAATACTTTGTAAAATAGACAAAGTTCATCAGTTATTCTTCAATGTAGACTACTTTTGTTCTGTTAACATATTTTTCCAACATTCTGGAAGCTTTCTCATACTAGTTTCATGGATATTTTGGCTGATGTTGGAATCGTGTCAGGGCTTGGATTTTTCACCGTTTCATTCGATCCGAATTACTTCCTTCCCCAATACTCCTTCAATGGTCTAAACAGGTAGTATTCTCATGGAGACATATGGTATTTGGTAAACGTCCCATCTTAGCTAATGTGTCCAACAAAAATATTTAACCTTAGGGGGCAGAATGTAGGCACCCATCTGCCACACTTCCCTTTTTTGAAACCTTTTATATAAAATTTAGAGCTTTAATTTGCAATAGAAAATCTGAAATAGGCTGACCATCTTAAAAAAAAATCCTGGCATATATTCAGTAACTATGTACGCAAACTTCGAAAGACTCCAGTTTCAGCTTGCAAGGTTAGATTTTGTATATCAGTGTTTTCCAACCTTTTTCGAATCGTGTCCCCCCATCTAAAAGTTAAATAACTTTCGACCCCCTATCTCAAAATTTGAATAAAAAAACCATTTTATCAGAATGGCATCAGAATCAAAAATCTCAAATTTCATGTGAAAATAAATGCAAATAGAAATCCGCTTGGCGACTTGCCAGACAATCTTTCACGACCCCCAGGTTGGGAACCGCTGTTGTAGATACATGTATTTGCTATTACAGACTATCTTTCCAGGTAAAATAGGGTCTCCAGAATACCAAGATATCGCTGCCTGAAACATAATTACGCCTCCACAAGATAGTGCTAGTTTTAAGCATGGGACAGTGGTCGCCACATGTAAGGAAGTCTAGTGGTTCGGAACAGTAGCTCGTTACAATGGTCGATAGTTTAAGATATACGGATCATTCTTTCTCTTCTTCTGAAAATTATTATCAGACATTAGAAGTTTGGCAATTGCAGCTGACCGTGAATATTTTGCTCAGAGAATACCTTATTCAGTTTTTGTGTACCGTGGCTTTGGAAGACCAAGACTGACCTTGCAACTGTTATAGCAACTGACTTCTTATTCCGCGTCATAATCCTTCTCAATCTCCTTTTGCCTCTGTAAGTCAGTTTACCATATCGTCTGCTCTGTAAGTCATTTTTCCATCTCTATAAATACCATCAAATACCATGGCATCGAAAATAAACATAAACTGGCAAATTTACAGGGGTACCAGCTAAGCGGACAACGATAATTTGCCCTCTCGGAAACTCTGAAGATGAAGAAATTTATGTGAATATAACACCTATCTAATAAAGTAAATATACATGTATTAGAAACTTACATCTACAAACAGAAGAGACAATTGGTTATGTAATTTATATTGACTTTGATACTCCTCTAGCTTGCAAATCCTTTATCATCAAGGATAAGTAGTGCTCTTCATAATGAGTCCTTCCCTGTCTCACTTTCTTTTGAGACTTACCATAGCAATTTTCTTTTTATCATAACCTTCAAATCGTTCATAATAGAAGGGAGAAAGGATAGATCACATCTAGATTTATTACTTACATTTTAGTCGTTCTTGCTGTAAATTCTGCATGGAACTCTGATCCTGTGGTTGGTGGAGTGGAGCTGCGCCTGATACATAAAAGTCATTTTATTCATCAACACAATGACTCATTTGTTCTTATACAATTAAATTTAAATGCAATTTCTTATACATTTAAATTGAAAGTACTCTGACAGATTTTTATTTTAGAAGTTAGCCATTGGTTCACTTTAGGTGAGACACCCTTTATACTAATTTCTTAATAAGAAGCAGGAAGTCAGAGAAGAGAAATCAATCATTATAATAAACAATTAATAATTAAAAAAATATTTGCATAATATATTATTTTATTATATCAGGTTGGTGCAGATTTAATGGCCGATGTGTACTGATTACTTTTAAATGCAATAAGTCGTTTTAAATAACACTTTATTAATCGAAGTAACATCCAGCAAAGTTAACACATTTTTGCCAACGAGACACACCATATTATTCCGGTGGCGTAGAATTCTGGACTTCTGGAGGCGCCAAGCTCCCACGGAGCATCTCCCACGCAGGAAATTGTCGAGATGCTTGAAAAAGTGTTAGTCAGTTGTCGAAAGATCAAGTGAGTATGCTGGATCAAGTGAGTTTCGTAGCCAAGATCGTTCAACTTCTATCAGGTGACAATTGCGACGTGTGGCCGAGCGTTGTCGTGAAGCAAGATGGGACCTTTCCGATTGAATAACGGTGGTCGTTGTTGTTGAACTTGCTGGTACATGTCATCGATTTGTTAAACATATGACCGGGCAATAATGGTTTCACCCTAATTCAGGAAGTTTTGATGAATGAGTCCTGTTGCTGCTATCCCTTCTTTTGGTGCAACTTGGGCTTTGGGAAGGAAGGTTGAGGAACCTCTTCGAAATCCAACCACTGAACGCTTGTCGTACATCTATTTCCCATCACATCTCATAGGTAGTTTTTGTTGCGCAAAAGAAGTCTGGAGTAGACATCAAAACGGCGATTTTGTTGCACTTTTTTCAGCTCGTGTGGCATCCACTTATCGAGCTATTCCACCTTTCCCATATACTTCAAGAGGCGGACGACTGTAGAATGGTCTACTTTGAGCTATTCGGCAACTTCTCGTGTGGATTTACGCGGGTGGCTTCGATTAATGTCTTCAATTGGTTGTCGTCGACTTTCGATGGACGGCCGCGACCATACTCATTTTCAAGTTTGGTATTGCCTCCACGGATTTTTTTCAAACCATCTGCGCGTTGCACGTTCAGAAGTTTTCGTGTCGCCCCAAGCTTTGATGACATTTCGAGTTACTTCAGTAGCATTATGGCCAAGTTTGAACTCGTGCAATAAAATGATGCGTATCTCCTGCGTAAAGCGTTTGAACAAGTTTTTAGCTTCAGATTAAATAGAAGAACTGTAGCTTTAAAATGATGTATTACATGACTGTATTAGTCGAGGAATAATTTGCATACCGACTCATCTACATCTACAACATGCAATCGGCCATTAATTTTGGACAAACCTAATAATATTGATTATAGAGAAATTTTCCAGGTAACATTCACTGTGACATGAATATTCTTTTTCAAATTCGAGCATATGCTGAAAGTTTTCTTTTATTCCTTTTGATTTATATAAAAAGTCATGTACATGAAAATGACAGGAATAAACGGGAAAAGATGTACAATATAAATGAACTTTAATAGAAATAATATGTATGGAATTTTAAATGAAATAATAGAGATCTCAACTCTAATTTTAAATGAAATAATAGATTGGTGAAGGATGCTCTTTAAATCTAATGTTAAAATTCCTTTTAGTTTGCCCGAGATAAACTTTGGAGCAGTTATTACAGCCAATTTCATAAATACCGAATTGTTCAAAGATTGGAATTTTGAGATTGCCAAGAATATTTTTAATTGTGTTTGGAATTTTAAAGGCCAAAACAAAGTTGTCGTTATTGAAAACTGAATTTAGTCCTTTTATCAGCTGATTGTTGAAGTGCCAGATATTTAATTTAGTTTTGTTCTATTTTTATTGTTTAAAGTAGTGATATCGGAGATAAATCTTTTGAATTTTCTTCGCCATAGAAAGACTGTAATCATCTTTTGATTAAGTTGATTTCTTCGTTGAAACTTTCTTTGGTGAGAGGTAAACTTTGATCTGTGATTTGTTTGTTGACTTGCTTTGTTTGCATTTATCGCTGCTGCTTCACCAAGCCTCAATCACAAAAAACATTCTCAGTCTTAACAAAATGAGGTCAAACTTTCTCCATACAGGAAAACGAATAAATGTATAGTTAAATTGAATTTTAAATATAAAATCACATGAAAATTGATCGGGCAACATATACATTTACTGCTCTCACTGCTCTTTTTCAATAAAAAAATGGTCTTACAGTACATTTACAGGAACCAAGTCTATAGAAGGTTCAAGAGACAAAAATTTTGGATATCCTAATAAATCTAGTCTATTTGTTATCATTTCGTTAATTTTGTAAACACGTTTATAATGATATTTTCCATTGTTTATGTTTTAGGAAATTGTACGAAAATGAAAGTAATAATAACGTATATTGAAGATATGTTTCTGTTAAGAATGTTATAAGATGCTTTGCATTCATTAATTCTTTGCAATCATTAATCTGTATATAATAAAATTTATTCTATTTTGATGGAAAATTTTAATATTCTTAATATACTGTATTGTAATCTTACAGTGATTCATAATATGACTGATCCTTGCTTGATTACTATTGCTTACTTGGTTTTTCATTGTCTGGGTTTTGGATTCGTAAATTCGTCTCCTTTTTTTCTTGTGGTTGGTCCTCGACTAATTTCTGGGATTCTTCCACTTCACCTAAGAAAACAATTAAGTGATTTGTTCATTCGAGAAAAATATTTTATGTGCTTGTTGTGCTAAAGTACAGATTGTACTTATAAAATTTATATATTTTTATAAATTCAACACTTCCATTATGAAATGGCTGGCTTTTTATAGTGTTTAGTTTTTATAAACTATATACATTAAACTGTATGGAATATAAGCTTAGTGTTATATCTCAAATAATGTCCATGGTTTGTTTTCTGTATAAAAGATAAGTCCACCAATAAAGAGTACAGGAGAATGAAACTAACTCTGAGTGACAATAAAGAGAAAAGGAGGGGAAACAAGTAGAGAAGTTCATAATAGGACATAATTATAAAAAAATTTAAATAACAACCACGTTGAAGTCATTTTTGTAGTAAAGAAGCAAGCTAAACAGATGTCAAAATATACATTATTTGTTTGAATTGCCAAAAACTAGAGCATGTAGCTAGAGATAGTAATGAGTCGAATGATGTCAAAACCTTAGTGATATAATTGTTAACAGAAAGATCACTTGCTAGGGAGTATAGTAGAGAATAAGACATTGTGGTGTACACTGAACGACCAATTTATTAGATACACCTCTTACGGAAAATGAATCGGCCTCCCAGTGACACCCAAACAATGAAACAGGCTGAAGCGGTGTATAAAAGGGATGCATTAGATCACCAATTGCAGTCAGCAGCAGGCGTGG
Source organism: Rhysida immarginata (assembly GCA_023313115.1). Lineage (NCBI taxonomy): Eukaryota > Metazoa > Arthropoda > Chilopoda > Scolopendromorpha > Scolopendridae > Rhysida > Rhysida immarginata. The sequence goes on along the minus strand of JAHWFO010047173.1, from coordinate 946,894 downwards.
ACTGAATATGGGTAAATCCAAGGATTTGACCGACTTTGAACGAGCATGATCGTTGGAGCTCGACGAGTGCAGTCGAGCATTTCGCAAACCGCGAACCTCCTCGGCTTTTCCCGTGCAACAGTGTCAAGGGTATTCCGTGAATGGGAGTTATGCCAAAAAACAACCTCCAACAAACACAACTCCGAACGAAACAGGGCCGTGGATGACCGAGGCCAACGGTGACTGGCACGAATCACCCACAGCAACAATAAGATGGGAACAGCCCAACAAATTGCAGCGCAGTTCAATGAGGGAGCATCCCAACCCATTTCGGAGCACACGGTGCGGGTTTAACAACAGGCGGTCAGTACGGATACCGTCGCTGTCAACCGAAAATAGGAAAGCGCGCCTGCTATGGGCACACAGGCATCGCTATTGGACACTGAATGAGTGGAAGAAGGTCGCCTGGTCCGATGAATCGCGGTTCCTACTTCATCATGCGGACGGCAGACCGCGCATCTGGCGCAGACTGCACGAGGCCATGGACCCATCCTATCAGCAGACAAACGTACAGGCGGGTGGAGGAGGAGTAATGGTCTGGGGTGTCTTCTCTGTGGACACACTGGGTCCTCTGATATCCGTAGACACATCCCTGAATGCGATACACTAACTGAACATTGTTGCCGATCAGGTGTACCCATCCATGATGATTGCGTTCCCTGGTGGTGACGGACAGTTTCATCAGGGCAATGCTTCCTGTCACCGTGCTCGGATGGTCTTGGAGTGGTTTGAGGAATATGACGCGGACTTCCACCTGTTTCAGTGGCCAGCTCGGTCATTCCACATCGAGCATTTATGGGATGAAGTAAAGAGAACCATCCGACGCCTTCCCACACTACCGTCCAACATGCACCAATTACGGGACGCTATGATGTCAGCCTGGGCTGCTATTCCTCCGCAACGGTTTCAACACCTTGTTGAATCCATGCCAGCACGTATTCAGGCAGTTCTCGCCGCTAAAGGAGGCGCTACACGCTATTAGCGGGGTGTCTCTAATAAATTGGTCGTTCAGTGTATGTTTGAATAGAAATTGGTTTAAAATGAAACCGCCTCCTCCCCACAAAGGATAGCAGGCAGAAAGTAAGAAGAAATTTATAGAAGTTTAATGTCCTCAAATTCTCTTAACGATTCTCAAAATATATAACATATTACATATGCTGAAGTAAATATTAAATTTTAAATAGAGGTTTGTTGTAGACTTATATATAACATTCTTGATTATTTTGGTATTATATTATATAATTTGCGGTTGAGGGTAACTTATTTCGTTAAAACTCTTTATATGCTGCAATATAGGTCCAGTATAAGAGTAAAGCTATGTTAATGGGAGAAAACGTAATAAACAAAATGAAAGCTGGAGTTTATTCCATGAGAAAGATAATGGCCCCAGATTTATATTTAACTAGTGCAAGAGGATATGAATTTTCAGTATTATAAGTGTTAAGTAATAAACTACAGGATACTCTTTTACCACAACAAGGTAAAAGAGTATCCTCTAGTTTATTACTTAACTATTTCTATCCACATAAGATTTTATTCCATTATTGAATTATAAGTCTATTTAATATGAGTGAACATTGTAAATCAGATTAATTAATTTAGTAATCTTGATATACTGCTATATGTTGCAATACGTCATTTAAACAAACACTGATTCTTAATAAGGTCCCAAATTTTTCGTTCTGGAATTTTGTTTCAATGAATTGAATTGATTGACTGCTGATTTTATCATTCCTTACAACTTTCCTACTCCAGCTCTTTCTGATAAATCTCTCCTTTAGAAAAAACATACAGTCCTCACCATCAATGCATATGTTGTCCTGTTTGAAGTGAATGAATGCTAAAGAAATCCTATGATTTCGTTTTATAAATTATGATAAAAAGATTACCTGTGGCAGATGGTGTATGCCTCTGCTCAGTAAAACTGGCTTGAGAGGTTACAGCTGGACTATCTATTAGCTCTTGTCTCTGTATCTGATCCTGACTTGGAGTAGCTGAAAAAATACAATATTATGTAACTATAAAGCTACACCTTTATTTTATGTTATGAAATGAATTAATCATATAAAATTTACATAAGGTCATGCAAAAATTTACATAAAATCACAAAAAATAAAATGTCGTCATTGAAAAAAAGAAACGAATTGAGTAAACAGTTTAGGAGTTGGTACTCCAGTAGGCAGTAGCATAAACTACTAGCTCAATCTTACATTGATTTGCTACAGCCTCGTATAGAGCAGAAATTTAGAGGGTCCGCTTTTCATCTCCTTCCTATAATAATAATAATAATAATAATAATAATAATAATAATAAGCCAGAAAGCCACAATTCTAAACACCTGTCACATATTAAGGAAATTCCTACACCCAAACATCAATACTTCCACGAGTGCATAACTTTCCCTCCCTCGCATTTGAGTCCCTTGGGCTTTGGCCCTCTTTTGGGTCCGCCTCTGGGATTGGCTTCCGGACTTGATCCGAGTTTGGCTTCCCCAAACAATGACAATAATAATAATAAGTCAGTATATTATTTATCCAGGAAATGCTAGTAGGTGCTCGCATTGTCCCTACTATCAAGTTTCATGTCGATGTGCGAATTTGTGGGCTTATTTCTGCAGAGAAGGACTCAATCCATTATTTCTAATGTCACAAGTTATAAATACTTAAAGATTCAAAAAAATATTGGACAATTCAGAACTAATTGCAATGTGTTTATATAACATATTTTGTCTCGGGTACTATTTGCTGTAAGCTAGTCTCTTTACCAAATTCCAAGATCTGTCCAAAATTTCTATAGTTTTGATTTGCTGGTTCAAATTCTCAATCTTAACCACATGAAATATTATGGGATAAATCAGATTACTGAATCCATTACTGGACCGGAAGATTTTAATGAAAAACTGTGTTTATTACCAGTTAAAAATTATCAAGTGGAAAATATTCCTGAAAGGTTTCCTGTATTCATTACTAGCCAAGGGTGTCAAGAAAATATTTCTTTTGTACTAATAATTAATTTTATTTGTCCCCAAATTTTAGGGACTGCAAACTGAATATCTTGAGATAAGGTACTAATGATCGGAAATAAACGAGTACTTCAGGCAACATGAGAAATTGAACGAATAATACGTGTGAGGAGCCTTTTTTGTAAGCTGCTTTCGTTTTCAAAGCAAACAACAAAATACTAAAATATGATATTAGAAAAACAAATATTGAGGTAACTAGTAAATTACAAAGAAATTCTAATTTTAATTTATCCATAAATAAATTACACCCCAAAGCATGAACTTACTGCTCAAAGCAAGTACCCAAAGAAATTTTTTCAATATCTCTGGTGTCTGTTTTCAAATAGATAGGCAGTTTAGATCCTGGCTAGTAGTATTCCATCACATTCTACTAGAGTTTCATACATCAACGACTTGAGGTCCTCCCATAGGAAAAAAATCAAAGAGAAGTGACGCCCGGTGACCACGCTTGCCATAGGACAGGACCTCTCCTTCTAGTCCAATCTTTGAGAGCAGTGTTTCTTATAGTGGGGGTCGTAGAAAATTCATAGAACACATAAAATATATTAGGACATCCATGGTTCGGAGGTTCTCTGGAATGGTTCCAGGATCCTTTGTAAGGTTGCGAGACCAAAAAGTTTAAGAAATTCTGCTTACGGAGTCTGTTGTATAAGTGCTCGCGGGCACTAACATCGAACTTCTAAGCAAGCAAAATACCGTCGTACATTTGCAGATACCTGCAATATGATAAATTATATTAAAAAATTCCTTTTTTGATACATCAATGCTTTAACGATAAGATTATCACATCAAAATTAAGAGTACATTATTCAAATTTAGATTTATCTCTCCCTCGACGGTTTCACTAAAAACTGAACAATCAATCAAATGTTTGTTAATTATACATTTGTATTCCTAAGATATTTTTGTAAGCATTGCATTTAGCAAATTTAAATAATTTATAAGTAATCGGAATTTATTAATTTCATCATCATTTCAATGGAACCTTGAAAAATAACGTATACCATTCTGTATTTACTTACTTGACTTTTCAAAGATTTGATCTTCGATTTGTGGTTCTGTTTGGTCTCGAGGTTGGTCCTTCTGGAATTCTTGGAGTGCAGGTTCACCTAAGAAAGCAATTAATGATTTGTTTATTTGTATCATGAGAAAAATATCTTTATGTGCTTATTGTGTTAAATTACAGACTGCCAAATCAACGGTAGGTTGTAAAATATCAGGTTGGTGCGAAATAAATGGCCGATGTATAGTGACTAATTTAAAATGCAATAACTTGTTTCAAACAATAATCTATTAATCGAAGTAACATCTAGCAGAGTCAACACACTTTTGCCAACGAGACAGGCATATTTATTCCGTGGCGTAGAATTCTGGACTTCTGGAGGCGACGAAATTCGTTGAAGGCAGCTTTTGCAATGCCGTGGTTTTGGAAGCATCTCCCAGCAGGAAATTGTCGAGGTAATTGAAAAACTGGTAGGCAGTTGGCGAAAGATCAGGAGAGTATGCTAGATGATCAAGAGTTTCGTAGCCAAGATCATTCAACTTATATCGGGTGACTATTGCGACGTCGGGCCGAGTTGCAACTTTCTGATTGACTAATAGTGGTCGTTGTTGTTGAACTTGCTGGTGCATGTCGTCAATTTGTTGAACGTATGACTGGGCAGTAATGGTTTCACCCTGATTCACGAAGCTGCGATGAATGAATCTAGTTGGAGACTTCGAACTTTTGATCAAAAATGTGTTGCACTTCAAATTTTTACACTTTACCGATTTGCTACATGTGGCAAACGACTTCCGAACTGTCTCCCTTGAGCTTTTCGGCAACTTCTCGTGTGGATTTACGCGAATCGGTTTCGATTAAGATCTTCAATCGGTTGTCGTCAATTTTCGATGGACGGCCGCGACCATCCTCATTTTTAAGGCAGTATTGCCGCAACGAAATTTCTCAAACCATCTGCGCGTTTTACTTTGCAAAGTTATCCTGTTACCACATGCTTTGATGACATTTCGAGTTGCTTCAGCAGCATTATGGCAGCATTAAGTTTTGAGCTCTTGCAATAAAATAATGCGCATCATTTGTGTAGTCAACATTTGTAAAATTGATTTAATCTTTCACAACGTAAAGCATTTGAACTAGTTTTTACCATCTGTTTAAAGAGAAGAACTACAGCTTTAAAATGATATGTCAGATGGCTGTATTAGTTGAGAAATAATTTGCATACCAACTCACCTACATCTACAAAATCCAATCGGCCATTAATTTTGCACCCGCCTAATATATAAAGCAATTCCTTGTGCAATGGCTGAATTTTTTACATTTTATATAATAATTACATAATAGTCTCCGAGCTATTCTTTATAATAGGTAAGTTCAGCAATAAATAAGTAATTTAATAATATGTGGATTGATACACTAATATGTAATTCCTTTTCCTATACGATTTCCCACTGAGCTGCACAAATGAAAAAAAAACACACCTGTATCACCTTCACCTTTAGGAAAGATACTGAAATTATGTAAAAGATACAAATAAGATATTAGGATATAAAATTAAGGCGCTTAATTTCCCCACACATTAATTAATAACAATTAGAATGCCAAAACCCGCAATAGTATGCCCCTTTACCATGGGATAGGAGTTTATCTGCTTCAGGAATTCTGTCAACTATCCTAGCTGTAGCAATGGTACTTTATGTTCACCCTTACCTGAAAGGTCATGGTTGAGAAGGAAGATGAAAAGCATCCAACCAAAGATCTCATAATGTCGACAAATGAAAAATCAAACTGCGTCAAAGTGGCGGGGGTTAAAGTCAGCCGCGTTGAGGAATTAGGGAGAGGCTCCCGTTCAAAAAATATCCTGAGAAGCTATCCCCCTCACCCAGTGCACAAGCTATGTCTTGAGGAAACGGTCAAGGGTAGCGCATCCCATTACTCCATGCATGGAGGAATAATGGGTAAAGCGACAACGGAATAGGAAACTGTCAATCAGCACATGGAATGTACTCTCCATGACAGAAAAGGAATCTTAGTTAGCGGAGGAAGCCAAAGGATATTGACTGGATATTGCACGTATAACTTCTACAAAACACTAAGGTGCTGGAACTGTGAACCCTAGAAGGAGGGTGGAAACTTTTCTGCTCGAGTGTCGACCATAGCATGACTGCCCAGGCGGGAGTGGGGATACTCACTAGCTCCCCGCTGGCAAATTATGTTGTAGATTGGGCCCCGATCGATGGAAGATCTATGTCTCCTAAACGGGCTGTCTGTCTGTTCGTTGCATATGCTCCGAATTCAGTCACAGAATTTCAGCAGGAGCAGGTGTGCAGATTCTATTATCCTAATGCGTGACTTCAATGCACATGTAGGGACTGATGACCAAACGTGAAAGGTGTGATTCGGAGGAATGTTGACCCTGTTTATATGTATGTTGGATTTCTGAGTTAACAACAGACTTTCTTTTATGAACTACTCCTTCTATCACAGTGATTTTCTTAAGTAAATGTATTACAGGGATGCCAAGTTACCATTGCTTCATAGTGGTGGTGCTGATGATCAGTGTATTTTCACTCTACTCTTTCTTTAATCTCGTTGTAAACAACCCATTGGTCGTGGCATTAAAGAAACTGGGTGGCAGTTGTTTAACCCATTAATTCGCGTCATAGGATTACATAAACAAAATCAGAAACAGCTGAGGCGGTGACCGTGTTTGTATTGGTGACTGCTTAGTGCAGAGGATGTTCTTTGCTGATGACCTAACCTCCTTGGGTCCTCTTGCAGTAAACTTCAACATGCACCAGATCGTTTTGCAGCCAAGTATCAACCAAGGATTTATGAGGTTATGAATTATGGCTTTATGAGCTATGATGTCATCATAAAATTTTGAATTATTAGTTATGAATTTTTTATTATAATTATGATTTTTTAACTATGATATTTTAAAAAAAATTATGATTTTTAATAGGGGTTGTGGTCACTATTTTGAATTATGAATTAAAGTTGCCAATTTTACCACAGGGGTTGTGGTCACAAGGGTTTGGATGATGGCGATAGATGTTGGTGTTGATATTGTGGTAGATAAATGCACCAGTTTTATGAAAATTAAATTCAATATTTTTTTGCAGCGGTCCATTCAATACAGATGGAAAAGTATAAGTATATCACGACTGCATTAACGACTGCTCAGAGAATTGTATTCTATGGTAATGAAACGTGAGGTAGGCAATAAAGCCAAGCAATCGCCAATCACTAAATTAGAGAAGATCTACTTTTGTCCCCATTCTCACCTAGGGTCATGAGTCTTGGGTAATGACCGAAAAGTGTGATCGCGGTTGCAAGAGGCTGAAATGAGTTTCCTGAAATGTGTGTCAAATGTTATCCTACTAAATAGAGAGCACAATTGCACAAAAAGGGGTAAGAGACCCAGGGGTTGACCTAGATCCAGGTAGCTAGATTATATGAAGTATCTGAGTTCGAGTCGCATGAGCATAACCAGTGAATACATCTACCGTATAGTGGAAGATCGCGAAAACTGAGATACTCCATAATGGATAAGCTGGTTTCAGAAATAAGTAAATATTCTAAAGAAAAAGTTAAAATTCAAAATACTTATTAAAATTATATTTTCTAACCATTTTTAGATTTCTTTCGGTTAAAATCCAAAATTATGATTCAGTTAAATTATGATGTACATATTTTTGGGAAGGGGAGTTAGCTGGTTAGCCTCGGTTCGAGACCTGTGTTTCTGATTGGTTGGCAGTGAGATGGGGGAACGGGATAGGGGATGTGAACGTGCATAAAAATTAAGATTGCATTATTCAAATTTAAATTTATCTGCCCTCTTATGGTTTGACTAAAAACTTAACCATTATTCCGAGATTCGTGTTATTTGCACATTTGCATTCACTCATTGATATAAAATACCCATAAAACACAAGATATCTTTGAAAGCACTAAATTTATTAATCATAAATAATTCTTAATTAATTTAAATTAATTTCAGTTCCATCATCATCATCATGGAGTCTTCGAAAAGACTATACCAATCTATATTTATAACTTACTTGATTTTTCAATGACAGGGCTTTGGATTCGTGGATTCTGCTCTATTTCTTGTGGTTTGTCCTCCACTGACTTCTGGGATTCTTGGGGTTTGTCCTCCACTGACTTCTGGGATTCTTGGGGTTTGTCCTCCACTGAGTTCTGGGGTTCTTGGGGTTCTTTTTCATCAAGTTCACCTAAGAAAGCAATTAAGCGAATTGTTCATTTGTTCAAATATTGAGTAGAATATTTTAAGTGCTTACTGTGTTGTCAAATAAAAAGGAAGTTGTGAAATCTATATATCTACATGAAATCGGTAGTTCTATATGAAATGGCTGAGTTTTTAAGAATGTTTGGTTTTATAAAAAATTTACATTAATATGTATGTGTGACGTTATTACGTTTTGTGTTAAAAATCCATTTTGATGAGAAACTTGGTCACTGGAATAATTGTGTGTATTATTCAGTGAATACAATTATATAGATGTTTTTAGGATGAGAATTTATAGGGTTGATAGAATTGATAATTCTAATGTTGGATATAAATCAAGATCACACAATTGTGAAACAGTAGGAGGGGAGGTATTGTGACAGGAAGAGACTGTCTTTTGAGATTTACTTGAATTGAAATGGAGTTAGTCATTGGTGAAATGAAGTATTAAATTAATTACAGGATAATTTATATCATGGATTAATTAAAGGATTTAAGATTATTATGATTTTCTTGGTTATTCTAGTTGGGTGTTAATAAAATGAGAAGAGGGAAGGGAGACCGGATGCGCTTTTCGTATAAAAACGAGCGTTGAGAAAACGAAAGTTATGAGTTCTGCTAAGGCATCTGAAAGAGGGAGGTTGAGCGCTCTCTGCTTCCTAGTTGGAGAATTTTTGATGTCATGATGGAAATTTGGAGGGGGGCTAACTCGATGTAAACGGCTGCTGTGAAGTATACACAGTGAGTTACTAAATCTATTAGCTTCTTCTTCTAAATTTTTGAATATGCAGACTCATCATAAGTATGGTAGTAGACTCATCAAAAGTATGGTAATAGAGGAACAAAAGCATGATTCTATGGAAATTCGAATGGGGGGTGTCAGGTAGAGCTCAACCTGGGAAACCTAGCCAGGTAGAGCTCAACGCTCTGCACATTCCGCCCAAGCCCACTGCATTGTGAGTGACAGTGAACTGCGTTGTGAAGCATTTCCATAGAATGGAAATAAAGGTAATCAGCATATAGCGGAGTCATCATTGGACATTGGAATTGGAACCTTAACATTTTCTTCAGAGCGAATTGAAGCAAGAGATGGAATTTTCTTCAAGCGATTAGCATGGTCAAGAATCTAACGTGGTGAAAGGAAGTAGACTTCGCATCTTTAAAATCTTCTGTTGAACTTAGTGGGGACACTTTGAGACCTCCAGTGGACTTACTCACTAATTGATCCGGATCATTTTAAAGTGTGTTTTGTGCTTCAATGTGTTCAGTGAAATATTATAATGACCTGTTTAAAATAAAAGGTGTTTAGTGCCCAAGATTGGATTAAATGTGATCACAAGTCTGCAGATGTCTGAAACTACATAATTGTAAGTAGAGAGAAATATTTTGACTTATAAAATTTCTTAGGTTGTCATGACAAAAATGTGATGAAGGACAGACTGAAGGAACTTTATTAAAATTGAGTCTTTAGTAGTATTATCTCTATCCTCAGAGTGACTGAAAGAGTTTGAACTTTTCTTATTGAATAATTACCTCATTTACATTTATTGAATTTTTGCATGATATCATAGCTATAAGTAATTGGGGATTTAGGATTAACTTTCTTCTTTAACGTTAAGTACTATCATCTTTCTTTTCTTTAGATTTAAGGCTTATTTTATTGCTTGTATCTCATTGGTATACTTTTAACCTTGAATAAAAAGATGCTTATTTAATTCTAATCCTTGCCTATCTTATTGGAATAAATAAGACACAACCTGCCACTTCTTTAAAGAACCCGATCTTTGTCTTTGATTGAGCCTATTAATGAATCAATATTGAGCTAGCTGTTAATCAAATCTTTGGCTTTGATTTTTTTGGTTTTATTGTGAGAAGAATGATATTGAAAGGGGGGGTGGTCTGATCTGACAAGTAAAAGGTCCCATTGCTACCCAACGTTTGGAAAAGTCTTTCAAGGGGCAAAGGTCTCATATGTTTAAGACTATCTTGTATCAAATAATAGTTCATGAGCTGTTCTCTGTAAAACAGTTAAGTCCTGCAATAAAGAAGAAATTTACAGCTTTTTCCCCCTATATTAATTCCCACTTGGAGACTGTACTAAACAAACGACACCAAACACCTTTATTAGTTTTGGGAAAGATACTGAACATTTGTAAAGAATACATGCAAAATATTAGAAAAGAAATTAAGAGTCTTAATTAATTAATAAGTAGAATGCCAGGAACTTCATAATTGGACAAATGTCCAATCATAATTGGAAAAATTTTTACAATTTTATACTTCTCAATTTTTATCGTCTCCCTAATAATAGCATCAACTTGAGATAATCTTATATCCTGATTTTTAAATTGTGTTTTGAAAGCACTTAAAAGAGGTTCATACCTCTAAAAATCTCATAAAATCAAACAAAACAGAAAATAATACATAAATAATTCAAAGAAAGAGGCAATAAAGATTTCCAAGCTATACGTATTAACTTATCGTAACGAAAACAGGGCAATAGACCCCGGATAAAAACAAATAAAAAAGAAAACAAAGTAATCCTAAAAAACAAAAACATATCATAACCCCCAAAAAATAAAAGTCTAATAACCATTCTCATTATCAAAATTCTAGCATATTCAGCTATAAAAATCAAAGCAAAACCACCACCACTATACTCAATATTTAAACCAGAAACCAATTCAGATTCACCTTCAGCAAAATCAAACGGGGTACGATTAGTCTCAGCTAACATAGTAACCACTCACAATAAAAACAAAGAGAAAAGCAACATCAAATATCAGAAATCCGATTGATATAAAGTCAAAAGATTAAATCTATAACCCAACCCCAAGATCATAAAACAAACAAGGCTAATAGCTAATCTAACCTCATACGAAATAGTTTGGGTAATAGAACGCAAGCAACCTAGAAGCGGATGCAACGTGAATCAGCTGCGGATGAACAGAAAGCTTATCATTTAATCTTAGTGAAGAATGAGGGAAATGACAGAAGTGTACGGAACAAAGAATGCTAGTGAAACTAGATTAATGGACAATAAAGAAAAAAGGAGAGAGGATATCAACATAAGAAATAATTATAAAAGGATAACTCAAGAATGGTCTATGAGGGTTTATCAGATGTTTAAATTATTGATGAAAATAGGAAAGAAAATTCCACAGCCTGGAATCGAACAAAGTTTTTTTTATTATTTCTTCAATTATTTTAAAAGGATTTAAAACAGCAATCTCGTTATAAGCACCTTTGCAATAGGAAAGCAGACTAAGCAGGTGCCAAGAATATAGGGTTGATTTTTTTAATTGACAAAAAATAGTGCGAAAAGCTAAAGATTGCAAGAATCAAATATTGTTAAATCCTGAGTGCCGTAACTGTTAAGAAAAAAGATCGATTGCTAAACAGTATAGGAAAGAGTGAGACATTGTAATATGTGTTTAAATAGAAGTTGGTGAAACGTAAATCACCTGCTCTAAGCCAAAGGATAATAGGCAGGAAGTAAAGAAAAATCTGTAGAAATTCAATGTCCTGAAATTCCTTTAATGATCCTCAAAATTTATAGCTGGTTAGATATATTCAAGAAATAAATATAGGTCTTAGATCGTATTCATAGAACATATTAATTTAACATTCTTGGTATATTGTAGTATAGGTGTAAAATTATGTTAATAGTTGAAAATGTTTAAAACATACTGAAAACTGGAGTTTACGCAATGTGAAAAACAAATAAGCCAAAGTTTTTAACTGGTGTAACAGGACCTGAATTTTCCACATTAGGAGCCTCTTTAATAGGAATGAAATTTGGAAATCAGGTATATGAATTTAATGTTCTTTATATATTGCAATATGGTACAGTGATTCATTTATATAATAATTATTACTGCTGCATATTGAAGTCCCAGTTTGTTAAATATGTAATTTTGTATGAATTAATTTGATTGCACATTTTATCATTTCTTATAACTTCTTTTTCCAACACTTTCTAATAATCTCTCCTTTAGAATTGCATACAATGCTTTCTATTAGTGCATATGTTGTTTCATTTGAAATGAATGAATGCTAAGGTAATCCTATGGTTTAGCTTTATATGCTAAGAGAAGGAAGTCTCCTAATTACAAAACTAGATTACCTATGACAGAGGGTGTATGACACTGATCGGGTAAAGGTGGATTATCCATTGTCTTTTCAAACTGTGTTTGATCCTGACTTGGAGTATCTGAAAAAATACAAACATACACCTTTACACCTGGTTACAATAATCTTTCTTTTTTCTTTTTTCCAAATGGAAGATAAAAAAATTTAATTTACTCATATCAAGGAGATTTATTTTGATTTAAATCAAGAAGTTAAAATTCTAATTAATTTAGCTAAAATTGATGAGGAACGAGGAAGGTGAAATTCACGTTCGCTACTTAAGATTATACCGTATTAGACAAAGTTAAATTATCTCTCAGCTTAGAATAAAAACTGAACCAAGTTTAAAGCATAAAATTTACCGAGCTCTAAATGATTTTTAAATAGAGCTACTTTTATTTTAATTCTATCACAATCCACACTGAAAGACAAAAACAAACAATATTTAATAATTCTAATGCCACTATAATCTGTTCTTTTTTTTGTGATTGGTACCCAATGGATGTGCTAGGTTTCCTCGACTCAAGTGCAATTTCACCTAAGTAAACAAATAAACAATTTGTTCATTTTTACCATCAGGAAAAAATTTTATGAGCTTACTGCGTTAACATATATGAGTAGTGTCAAATTGGAATAAAAAAGAAAATTTATATCATGTACAGTGATGGTTCATATAATACATGTATACGGCTCCCTTTCCTGTATGAATTCAAGCTCGGAAGCATTAATGGGAAAAACACTGAACACATCTTGAGGTACTCATTGAGAAATTTCTTTCATGAGATATGAACCTTTGGAAGCTTTGTGATAAAGATTTGAAGGTGTTTAAAACTCGTCTGAAACTGCACACCATTGAGTAACTGGCATATAAACAGTTAACTTCTCCCATACCTGATGGTGTATATAAAGAAGTATTCTATGGGAAGAATTCATTCCTCACAGATAACGTTTTTCAGGAATTCGAAAATGATATATAGGGTCTGGGTTAGTTAAAAAGAGTGTGGCGATTAGGAAGTCGTGGGCGCAAGAGATTTGGGATATCTCCATTCTCTGAACAGGCAAAAGGGGTGCAAGAGACTTTCTACTCATCTTATATAACCATTTTTAAATAGTCTAAAAGTATACATTGTGCAACTAGTTAAGTGATAGCTACAGTATATCGCCATTAAAGAAAATTTTCTTTAGCGTGCCTGTAATAAATGCTCATTTTAAATTACCATATTTCTTTGAATAATAGCTGCCTCCATATTATCGCCGCCCTGAAATAGAAGCCGCGTCATAAAAAGTTAAATTGAAATAAACGTGCCCTCAAACAAACTTCGCAGCTTTTATTATTGGAAAATTTATTACTAATTTATTATTATTTTTAAGAAATTTTTATTATTAAGGTAAATTTAAAGTAATTTTATTAAGAAAAGAAATGGGAATTTTAACTATTTACTCAAAAATTTAAAAAAATGAAGCAAGAATGTGACGTAAATCACAATGTATCGTGGCCAACGTATTTATAGTTGGCCTTGCAATGAATGCATATAACGCCAGCTGAAACTAATACCGCCCTAAAATAATTGGCGTTTATTCAAAGAAACACTCTATAAAAACTACAATTTTCTTCTTAAGCAGTTGCCAAGTAAAAATTTGGTCTGTCATTCATGCAAATCACTTTTTAGATGCAATTGAAAGCTATGGGGACCGGAAAATCCACTTGTCACATGCAAACATAATACGTATCCATAGTTCCATATCTCGAATGTTCTTTTGTAGTTAATTCCTAAACATCGCAAAATTTAATTTACAAGGAAAGCTCCAATAACATGACAGAGAAGATTCAGAGATTCAAATGTCATAAAATATATTAAATTCAAAAAGGCTGTAGGAAGATTTAGGAATAAGAAGAGGGGGTGGCCGTGGCCTGGTTGTCTCGTCGGTTGGCTTGCTAATCGATGGAGTTCAGCAACTTTAGGCGCGACCAGCTGCTGGCTGGGTGACGGCCAGGCCCTGAGGGCCGCTGCTGGCGGGACAGCTATTTGGGGCATGGCTGTTGGAGGACCTTAGTCTGACCCATTTGCCAAGTGACCATAGCTGGTTTTCCAGCAGTTGGTGATGGCCACTGGTTTGTTTGTCTGCCAGCAGCTCTTCCATCATGAAACCCCCCGTGCTTCGGAGGGCACGTTAAGCCGTCGGTCCCGGCTGCTACTGTCATCTCGCAGTCGTTATTTACTGGGATGGCGCAAAACTCCCTCGTAGGAGTAGATACTACTAGGAATAAGAAACTGATAGCTAGATTCCAAATAGCATTTGATGATTTTATATAAAAACATAAGTAAGACGTAGTGAAATGAGCAAAGCAATATTCCACACAATTGCAAGCCTTGGATAGGAAATTTTTTATCAGCTTAGGGAGAAAGAGAAGCAGCAATTAAAAGGGGAATGTGAATTAAATTACAATTAAAAGGGCTAATTAAATAATAGAAAATATGATTAAGGAGTGAATTGTTTAGGGGTTAATTTAACCTATACAATGATTAATTAGACAGCCATTGGAGCAATCAGTAAAAGAAAAAAGAGGAAGACATTGAATTGCCTTCCCAAGAAGATTTAATTCATCAAGCTTTAAATGATTTTTAAAATAAGACAATTCTATTTTGATTGCATGATTGTTCACAGTGGAATCCAAAACACACTATCCATTACAGATTCATTACTTACTTGGTTCTTTAGAGATCGAATATCGCGTTGGAGGATTCGTCTTGGGTGTTTCTTGTACTTGTTCCGTAATTGATTTTCTAGATTTCTGGACAAATTCACCTAAGTAAATAAAATTACGTATTTCTTCATTTATACAATTTTAAAATACAGGCCATAAGATTAAATTATTGTCATAAAACTTTTCAGATTGTTCCGTGTGAAATAGTCTTTTTTTGTAAAGGCTAATTATACAATATATACAAGTGGTTGTAAACCTTTTTAATATTCACATGCCAAAATTTTTTTAAAAAAATAAAAAAATCTCATTACATATTTTTATTCATATCAGATAGAGAATTAACCATTGAAATTTCTATTATTGGTATATTTCTAGCGAACGAAACGAAAGATATGAGCAAAGCTCCATTCTCACCATGTAAATTGTTGTAATTGAACTCCTCTTAGAACGTAAATCAAGTAAATTGAAAACTCTTCTGAGTATCTTTCTACAATCGAGTGTAACTGCTCGAGCAACATTATGTGGTGTACGGATGACTTCTCAATAATATTTAAGCCATCACTATGTTCGCCATCAATAGCAGCGACTTCCCCTCGAGTGGTAAACTTTCTATTTTACTTACTTTTCATAACCCGCTTATCCGTTAGGGTCGCGGGGGCAGCAGCTCTATGGAGGATCTCCAGCGATCGCGATCTTCTGCCATCAGGCATATGTCCTCCCTGGTAATACCCAAGCGACTCGAACCCAGATTCTCCATGTGGTCTACCCACCTGGTTCTAGGCCGACCCTTTGGTCTCTTACCCACCGGCTTGGAAAATAACTGCCTAGGAAGACCAGTTTGCGGCATTCGTATCACGTTGCCATACCTAGCGCAACTCAGATCTCTCAATGCGGAGAAGTAGCAGCTCAACACCTAAAGACTCCCTTATTGTGCTGCTGTGCACTCTATCTAGTAGGTAATACCTGCCACACCTCTGGGAAATCTCATTTCGGCTGCTTGTACCCGCGATCGCATTCTTTCGGTCATTACCCAAGCCTCATGACCATAGGTGAGAATGGAGACAAAGATAGATTTGAAGACGGAGAGCTTGGCTGTGTTACCCAGCTTGCGTTTCGTTACCACGAATCGCCAAAGTTCACGTCTGACACAGCTTGCTGCACCGATCCGAGCATCCAATTTCATCTCGATTATTCTGCAGACCTTGGCTCACTCCAGGTATTTGTAACCTGATTGTTCAAAGGAATAAGACCGCAAACTTTGGCAACGCTATCGTGAACTTGGCTCAAGACTAAATACAACAGATTAGCTTGAAAGGTCCATAAAAACTCTTCTCAATAAAATATGGAATGATAAAGTTAAGAGCTGAATGACTCGCGATAACTCTATTTGGAACATGGTTCATTCTTTGTGGAACAAAAAGAACGACATTACTACCACCACTTTATACCTACCAGATGATTAGGTGCTCTGTGATCTGGACAAATTGCATCTTATTGCGGAATCACTTGTGGAACAGTTTGTCACGCTTCTGAATATTTAACGTGGGAATGATGATCTTATGAAATACTATGAAGCGCCACAGCAATTATTAGAGACAACATCGAAACTGAAGAGATCAGCAATATCATTCGGAAGCTGAAGACGAAGGCCCCAGGCAGAGTCTACGTGAGCTATCGTATTCTGAAGAACCTCTTGAGGAGACTTATTTGTGACTTCACCGTGACTATTAACGAATGATGGAATTTTTTTATAACTTTTCAGGGGCTTGGAAGATATCTCTCGTCCTAAATATCCCAAGACACGGGCAAAATATGGCGTTTCCTGTGGGTTACAAGCTTATAAGCTTGCTGACGTCTGTCGCTAAAGTTGCAGAGAAGAAATTCTTGAGCAGTGTTCAGCAATACGGTAGTTCCAAGAGCCTTGGGAAGATCTGAGTACCAATCATTCCTTCCATGTGCAAGTTTGGGAATATCGTCGAAGATTTGAGTACCCCGCTTAATCTATGTACTGCGGAGTAATTTCAGTAAAGCCTTTGATTAAGTTTGGCCTGAAGGACTTGCCTAGAAGATGATTAGAGACGACTTTCCCTCGGACTTGGTACATTCCTTCTTTTCCAACGGGTAGTACCAAACCAAAGTTGGCCACTTTGTTTCCTCACCACGTGATATGAAAACTGCTATTCCGCAATACTCTGTCCTTGAGCACCAACTATTCAAGTACTTTGTACATGAATTTCAATGCAAATTATCCTTCTTGTATATGATACGGCTGTGTTGATATGAGTATGACATACTGCCCACTTTTAACTGGTCTAAAGAAGGCCTAAAAACGTCTTCTGGAGATTGAAATTGAACGTCGATAAGTGCATGTACTTAAAAAGAGCAAAAGGGTCCCCGAAAATCGCTCATTTTAGTTCGATAAGTACAAATACTTTGCTGTGATTATTGATTCAAAACTATGCTGGAATCATGATATGACAGCATTTCGGTCTGATTTTCTCTTAGTTCACAATAGTGCTCTTAGCAATCTCAGCAAGCTACTCTTGTACAAAACAATTGTTCGGACCATCCTTCTTTATGGCATACGAGCATTATTGACCATATGAGCAGATGGAGATGTATTGAGATTAGTCATTTCTGAATGTTACTCTGAGGACAACTGCCCAACTAGCCAGCAGAACCTTGAAGAATCGCTCCATAAGTTCCCTTCAGAATAATTGGATAATGTGATGTCTCGTTATCTGGTTTTTGCTTCTTTTTTGCCTTTGTTTATTAGGCTGACAAGCGTCAATTTTGTTCTTCCACATGCATTTCGTGAATGACATTTTTGTTTATCAGGCTTCTTACGCCCAATTTTGTTCTCACTTCGTGTATTTATCTTGGTATTTTTTGTGGTAGCGAACTTTCCATTCCATCCGGTCAAATGTACACTCCACTGTTCAATAGTCGTCATATTATTTGTTATGCTGTTAATTAAAACCCTGTCATCTAAATGTAAAAACGTAGTTCCTTGTCACTCAGCATCCACAGTTTCAGGCAACCTGCACTTTATAATAGAAATGTTCTTTACAAAAATGAATATGATGGATACAAAGCACTACTATATACAACCCTGAAGACACCAGAAGTGAAAATATGATGGAATTCGTTACAACTTCCTAGTAATGGTGAAATTATTACGAATCAATATTGTGGTGAATTGTTAGAATTTATGAGACTTCACATTCTTTATTAACTTGTATATAAAAATTAATATAATACATAACAGACAGAAAATCTATTTCGTAACACCAGTTTCCAAATTCCAATATCTATTTATGTATAATATTTCAACATGTAGTGCATAGTTATCTCTATGTCATCTTGGGATTTCCGAATACCGTTCTACAAAATCCCCAACAAACATGGCAAAATATAATAACTGCGTGATGGTAAGTACAGGAAATTATAAGATCTAGAGTAATGCAATATAGTATAAACATATTTGCCTTGGCTCGTGAACATAGCCGTTGGACTTTAGATGATTGGAAATACATAGCTTGGTCCAATAGTGACAATTCAAGAAAATGCAAGCTGATGGTAGGTTCGAGCGTGGCGCAGACCCCAATAGGCTATAGATACCAGTTCTCGGGAAGTTGCTGTGCAAGCTGGTGGCGTCTCCATCATGATAAGGGGCGTGTGTATATGGCCAAGTTTGATACATCTGATCAAAATGGACCTACCATTGATTGGGAATCATTATGTCCAGCTGCTTGGTGATCATTTGTAGCCCTTCGTAGCCTTCATGTACCCTAACAAAGATAGGATGTTCCAGGAGGACAATGGGCCATGCCACTGGGCCAACATTATTCGCGATTGGTTTGAGAAGCATTCTAAACAATTTCAACGAATGAATTGGCCACCTAGATCGCCAAACATGAAACCCATCGAACACGTTTGGGATATTATCGAACGATCGATTCGTGCACAAGAGTACCTGCACCTACAACACTCAGGCAGTTATTGAGACAACATGACTGAACATCTCTTCAGAGTACTTCCGTCGACTGGTAGAGTGTATACCACCTCGAGTTGCTGCACTTCGCCGAGCAAGAGGAGGTATCCCATGACTTTTGGCACTTCAGTGTAAATAACCTTCTATATTGTTTGTAATACAAATTGATAAATTTAGTCATTTAGACCTAACCTACACTAATTGCTCTTTATCTGCCTATTCTGTCACCAATTACAAGAAAAATGATATAGTAATTTTACTTCTTACCTGAAGTACTGTAATGTTGGGCTAGTGAATTAATTTGAAAGTTCCCTATCGACTTCCTACGATTAGGTTGGTAACTCGCAGATGTACCTAGGGAAAAAGTTCAAATAAAGTATATTTTTCACCTTCACTAACACTAAAAATTTCAACGCATGTTCGATTTTCAATGGTGCTAGCCAATGTATAGACAAATAATGTTATTTAAGTTTGGAAACCACTGGATATTATTCTTACATTGACTTCTTAAGTAGATGACCTAAGAGTAATATCCAGCGGTTTCAAAATACTTTATTGAATTAAGCTACTTTTAAATTTGAAATTCGATTAAGATGGAAATTATAACTCATCTTTTAGATTAATTCTACTTTTAATTATCAAAACTCAATAAGTCCAATCATTGGTGTTTCATTACTTTATATATTTTATTAAGTGTCCTTATAAGTTTAATTAATTCTATTCTATCATTACATACAAACAAAAACAATATCATAGTATTATATTATTACTTGGTACGAATGGGGCTTGTGGAAGGCTCGCCATAGATTTTCTACGATCTCTGGGTTGGTGAATTTCAGTTGTACCTAAGAAAAAAATACACAAGTGTTTTTTTCATCTCCAGTAAGCTTCAAAATTTTACTTCGTATTTCATATTGGGTAAGTAAAAGTAAAAGTGATTAAAAGGTAAAGATTTATTGTCACATTAATTTACAACTAGAACTACAAATTAATTTTAAATTTACAAATAGAATATTAAATTTTATATATGAAATGCGTTGAGATAAGGCAAAGGAAAGCTTTCCTAAAATTGTTCAGGTGAAACACAATGAAAGGTGGATAAAATATTTTCTTAAGAAAATATGCCAATTTTAGTTGAAGACATTTTGCTTTACAGAAAAAAAAGACATCAAAGATGAGGTCTAAACAAAAAAAATAAAAGTAAAATTTTGATGGTGGAAAAATTAAACGTTGAATAAAGAAAAGTTATATTCCATATTAGCTGCATTTTACAAGGGATGTTAAGTAAGATAATGCTTAACTTCTTTCAGTCAGAGTTTGTGATATTGAAGGTTTGACACATCACTTCTGTGGTTATACATATGTTGGGTTTTTCACATGCATCTTCTTTTTACATAAAGATGTACACCATGTAATCAAACGTTTAGGAAACCCCCTCATAAAACATGGAATGTGGCAAATGTCGCATGAAAATGACATATACGGTAAATTATTTAAATAGCATCACACTCCTTCGACACATATCTGCTTCGTATTATTAAGATATGGGCCGTTCAAAAGAGCTCAGCGACTTCCAACGTGAAACCATCATAGTATGCCACTTGTGCAACAACTCAGTTCGTGAGATTTCCACCATTCTACAAATACCCCATACAACTACAGTTAATGTGATTGCGAAGTGGAAGACCCAGAGAGCAAAAACAGTGCAACCACGAACTGGCAGACCAAAGAAATTGACAGACAAAGCTCGTCGAATGGTTGCACATGTGACCCGGAGCAATCGAAGGTCATCTGCTGAAATGATTGCTACAGAATTCAGAAATTCTGCTTCCTGTGATGCTAGCACATTCACCATTAATCGGGAATTCCATTCCCTAAATCGTAGTGCTGCTTACAAGCCCTTCATCACTGACTACAATTCCAGCCAGACCACGCCATCCTTCATTCGTGGCTGAACTAACCAGTGCTCTGAGGCAAGAATGGAGGGAAATTCTAGCTTCTTACTACAAAAACTGGTGGAAAGTCTTTCTCAGAGGGTGGAAGCTGTCATTAGAGCAGAAGGCAGTGCCACCGCTTACTAATTCCTGTTATCGGAAGCTTGAGAAGCAGACATGCTGGTGTCCCTAAACTTTTGATCACATAGTGTATATAAACATAGAATTTACCTTTAATCTATAAATTATTTATAAATTTGTTTGGAGACAATTTCTCCTGCAGTCTTCCATTTTTATATGCTTATTTTATCTGGCACCAGATTCATCTCCACATCCAGTGAATATATTGCCGGGAATAAACTGCGAAACTAGTTAGAAACTCTGTTCTGCAGTTATTGTATTGCAAAGTCTCTACCAATTTCATTGCTAAAAACAATTTTATCACAATTTAATGATTTTAGTCTCTGAGCCTCAGTTTTCTTCCGATGACGATGGATGATTCGCCCACTGGCTGAACAGTTCTGCAGTCTATTGCCAGCTTCCCATAGACATTTTTAAGGTTTGTGATAGTTTTATTTATTGCCAAAGAGCATCTATTACAGTTCTTGTTTGAGATGCCCATCACTCAACTCCATTTTGATAATTGTTCTGCTACTACCTAGAACCTATTGAAAGGACAATAATATCTTATTTATACCTCACCTGTATTGTGTGTTTCTCTCAGTTATATATGGATTTTCAAAGCATTGGCCAAAGATATATCGCAATTAAATTTTTGTTTGTTTCGTTATTATGTCAGTTATTATTCAGGTCATTGTTATCAGTGACTGAAGTTTTCACTTATACATACTTTTCATAGACTCCTTCATAATGAATTTGTTTTTCGGAAACAATCTGTTTCTCTAACGTCTTTCCTCATTTTCTTATTAAGAATGTGCTATATTTCTTCCCTTAATGCCTGAAACTGATAGCCTTATATCTTCATTTATAAAGTTAGTGGTCTCCATCTTAACAGAGGAAAGTTCATTATGTATTTTTTATTTTTATTTTATTTAAGCTTTGATTGTCAAACTAACTTAGCAAATCCAATCATTGATGTCTCATTAATCTGTATGATATTTTATTACCTTTTTAAACTGATTTGGGCTTAAAAATAAATTTTCAGTCTTGTGTCTCTGTCATTTACACGTTCAGTCAGTGAGACATTACTGTAGGTACGGTAGCGTAAGAAGCTTAGAATAATTTTATTTTTCCAGTAATGTGTTGCATTATTATTGAACAACTTTTATAGTAACCAATTGCTGGCTTTAATCTTATTTTGAACCAAATATTATCCTTAATACCGTTTACAAAAGCACAACTTCTGTTTATAAAATGGAGAAGTTGTATATTTTTAAATTAGTTGCGCTAGGCTGTATTTAAAAATTTGAATTATTTAATTTTGATCCGTGAAATTTTATCTTATTTTTTTGGTTACATAAAACCAGCCCCAATTTTTATAGCCTCTGTAACGAATAATGTCTTCAACTAAATCAGATCGCTGTAGATTTGTAGGAAAATCATTCTTCTTCCTCCATGTAGAGTATTTTCAATGAAGCTGCTTATAGAGAGTACTTCCATGCTCTCTGTTTTTACACATTCCTTCATCATTTTCAGAAATACTAAAATTTTAATTACATAAAAAAATTAAATATATGAAAGTCGCTGTCATCATCTGGGATTTGCTACATACTTAGATCATCGACGATAGAGTTTCGAGGTTCAGGATTCATCTTGGCTGTTTCCTGTGGTAGCTTCTCAATGGATTTTTTATGAGGCTGGGGTTCATTTGCACCTAAGAAAATTAATAAGAGATTTAAATTATTCGTAAATTAATTCCTTTTCTTTCAGTAAAAATTTAACATTTATAAATATCTAATCAAATTTTTTCCCATAAACTTTTGTTTAAATTTGATGAATATGAAGAACGAGAAAGTTTTCTTCAGCGAAATCACCAAGAAGTATGTTTCATCGTCAGAAAACTGCAGCTTTTAAGATAAACCTGCCATAAAAAACGATTTGCAATTATGCTGAGTTGTATAAGAATTTTGGGAATACTTTTTTGCGGCTCTGTAGATGAAGGTTTGCGAAACGCATCAGCCACATATAGAAATAATATTTGAATGTAATATGCCATGTTATTTTTCCCCTTAACATTTGAGACAGCAACACAAGATCCTTTAATAAGAATTTTAATTTTAATGTACTATGCCAATGACGAAAACTGCATTAAATATTTCTATTCGTTACATATTATTAATATTAAACGAAGCTCGAAAAATCTATTTTTCTCATACATTGTATTTCGTATTTTTCTTTCGTTTCTCGTCCTTCCAAATTGAATGATATATCACGACATATGCTGCTATTTTAAAATTTTTAATGGGTTTTTAAATTTTTTTTCACACTTAATGATAGCCCGATTTTCAAGACATTAATACCAATTAAGCTGTTAGACCACCATTTGATATCTGCATAAGAGATGCAACAACGCTGGTAATTGCATCGGGCAAAAATGAGCCTGATTGAACTTCCTGAGCGAGTAGGATAAGAATGAATATTGAATTGAGAGCAGATTTCCAAAGGAGAAGAGAGAATTAAATGACGGTTGATAATTTTATAGATAAACAAACAAAGTTGAAATACATAAATTTGGAAAACATTAAGATACCTAAACATTTAAGATAATGGGAACCCGAATTAGTTTTACGGATACGGAACAAAGATCGCAAAAACCATTTTTAAGTGATAGGGTCGAAATAAGTTGGCATTTGTAGTGGCGCCCCAGAATTGCATGCCATAACAAAGAGCAGAATGGATCAGAGAGTTGTATAGCAAAACTAAAATGTAAGATGGTAGAAAATTAAAAGAAGAAATCATACCTTGTCTTTTGTTGAGAATGGATAATAAAGAATCAGTGTGTTATAAATGAAAGGTCATGGGTTATAAATGAGCCTAAATATTTAAAGGAACTTGTGGCAGATAACAAATGGGAATTGTAATAAATGGGCAAAAGAGAAGGAACGTAAATTTCGCTATTAAAATAGAATTTTTAGATAGTAAAACGAGTCATGCGCATAAAAATCATAACAGAGCCAGTAAGCAAACGCAATGAAAATTGTATATGAAGTATAAAATGAAAAAAAAATCAATAATCAAATTATAACAAGAAATTAATTTTCCCGAGGAGGTTATAGGAAGGTAGGTGATGAACTGGACGATATTCACGACGAATACATTTACGGATTCAAATTTCGCAAAGAAATGAATGCACAGAACATTCCATTGAATATCTACGTCCTGACTTTCGAGCATAAAAATAGAAGATCCTGACTGATTGGCTGGACTGAATGGCGTTATACTTAGCGTCTACTTTACAATCCCAAACTGTTTGAGATGCTCTTCAATGCAATTTTAATGGCATTGTTCACTTCGTTTTTGTTGAGATTTCGTAGGAACCTTAAACCCCATCATAGACTTTTTGTTAGAAATGTTACTTACGAGATGTGTCCGCGGGAGAGTATCGAGATCGTGAATTCATCTCTTCTCTTTTCTCCATCGACATCTTACGATTTTGGGTTTTTCCTAAAATCAGAAAATGTTTTTTTTTTCGTGAATTTAAAAGTTATATGTGAGGCCATAAATGAAATACAGCCACATCAGTTAGACTCGACATGGATCAGCCACTCCATTAGAGATTCTAGCTAGCACGATAATCAATGGATTTTTTTTTTATTCTTGATAAAAATAGATGTAGTGGAATTTAATTAGCCTATGTAAAAATAAATAAAATTTATCCGAGTTTAAGGAATGAAACAAATGAGAAAAGCCTGAGAATTTTGGATCAAAATGTCATTTTAAGAAATGATTTACAGTCCGAAACAAAAACAGATCACCAATTTTTTCTATTTTATTTAAAAAAAAGTTTAGTACTTAAAATACCATATTAATAATCTAATTTTATAATGTATAATAATTACACTACAAAATAAAGTTTGAAACATATTTTCAAACTAAATCAAATTTTCTTGACAAAAAAGTACCAAACACGGTGGGACAAAAGTTCATACCCAAAGAAAGTCATACAACACAATTTAATAGCGTATACAGGAACCCTTGTTTGTTGTAAACATGAATTTGTGATTTGGCATAGAATCCTATAAAGACATATTTGTAGACTGGAATTTCATTCCATGATTGAACAATTGTAGCCTTCAATTCATTGATTGTTGTGTATAGTTTTCCATTTACTTACACTGCATGAGACATGATACCCCACAGATTTTCTATTGGATTAAGATCAGGGGAAAGGGCTGATGATTTAAAATATCGAATTATCTTTTGATCAAACCAGTCCAGAATTCTTTGTGCAAATTGATACATTGCGAACTATTCCCTACCAGCCATTTGACGCCTATACTTGGAAACATTAGAACAGTCCTGGACACGGAAATACCCGTGCGAGCCAGCTAGCAAACTCGTGAAGCAATGACGAAGGAGACGGCACAATAGATAGGGTGAAAGGAATCTGAATAAACACAAACTGAGGAGCGATAAATAGCTTGAATAAATTTATTGAATTTTATTCTGAAATCTAAAAGTACTAGGCTATTCTCTTAAATACAGTATCTGCTATTCCCTTCCTATTTACATTTGGACAAAATTATGGAATAAGGCACTTAAAAGTGATTCCAGAAATTAAAATGAATTACTGGTTTAAGTACATTATATTACACTCCGACCTCTCTTTGCGAAAATGGAACCCAAGCCGCGAGCGCTCATTTCAATAGAAGCAAGCGAGCGGTTCGCTCAAGGCTCGTGCTGGCCAGGCCACTTTTTGCCCAGGGCTGCATTAGAAAGTTGTTTGACATAATCTTTTATATTTTGTCGTAATAAATTGTAATTCACATTTATTCCAGAAACCAGTCGCCCCCCCCCCAAATCATCTATGATCCTCATCACATTGCCTCCACGACATCATTTGCTCATTTATTCCTCAAGTCATGAGTCAACCAGTCTGGACCATGCAGATTAAATTTTTCCCCATCTGAGATGATGATTTTTCTCCAATTAGAGCTCCAACTTGTATGGTGTGGTGCATATTCCAGCTGTCACCTCTGAACAGTACGCATACCTGTTGATAAGCCTGATTCAGTGGCGAGTTAGCGGGCTGTCCTCTGAGAATTAGAGGCTACGCTTAACAGCAATCTTGCAGAACTCCCATGAATTGCACGAGGTCTTCCAGATCGTTTTCTGCATGATTTTGGATTAGGATTTTTAACAGCTGCATTTACAGCACGTGAATTGCGTCCAATAATTTGTAAAATTCGCCAGTTTGATTTACCTTCAGATTTAGTAGGTAAAATCTTGTCTCTCTCAAATTCTGTCAAATGTTTTCTTCCTGGTATCTTGCCTTTGATAACTTGAACAATATATTTATTTATATTATGTTCCTGATTCAGTATTATGTAAAGTACTCAAATTTGAGCATGGAAATATGTAAAACGGGTTAATCTATTTCTTTAGATGGCGAACTTAAAGTTTTGTCGCATCCTGTTTGCTATTTTTGTCAATAAACTTTGATTTAGTTGGAAATCTGTTTCAAACTTAATTTTGTATTAATAAAATTACATTATTAATTTGGCATTTTTAAAACTAACCATTTTTAATAAAGTATCAGGTTGTTCATAAAGTTCTGTCGTTTGTTTTGAGGGGTTGCCTTCACATCCTATGTAGATTAGAATGGGAACGACTCATTATTATCGGGGGTTTGAATAGTAATTAGGAAGAGCTATTCTTTCAAGCGGTGCAGTCCGTTTTTTCCAAACTTGTACCATGTCTATGAAATCTGGCTCGGAAATGGAGTCCGAAACGTTTCAAATTCGAGTTGTTTTGTTGTATGAGTTCCGGAGAGGCACAAATGCTGCTGAGACTTTCCGAAATGTTTGTGGAGTGTTTGGATCT
>JAHWFO010047173.1:883187-914815 GCA_023313115.1 Rhysida immarginata | reverse complement strand
TCAAAGTTATGTTTATTATGCATTATTACAATATTGAATTTTGTCTAAAGCAAGAAACGCCAACAGATTTTTAAAAAAAATCAACAATTAAAACATCTAAGAATATACAGGGTCTTAATAATTAAAGTTACATTTTGACATGGCCATAAAAAAAAACTACTGGACCAAAAGCTATAACACTTGGTAATATTATACAAGAAGGCATGGGAAGTTCAAAAAAAATTAGTTCAAAAGGTCACCACCTGCATGGAATAGCGCTCTATGCAATATTTGTACACGAAATTAGACACGAAGACACCGGTTAACAAGTCTTTAATCGTTACTAAAATTAGTTAATGACTAAAATTATTTTTAGTAACGATTAAATACTTGTTAACCTGTGTCTTCGTGTCTAATTTCGTATACGAATATTGCATAGAGCGCCATTCCATGTTGGTGGTGACCTTTTGAACTATTTTTTTTTGAACTTCCCATGCCTTCTTGTATAACAATATTACCAAGTATTATAGCTTTTGGTCCAGTAGTTTTTTTTTAATGGCCATGTCAAAATGTACCTTTAATTATGAAGACCCTGTATAATGGGCGAAGCAAATATATAAATTTGGATTTACAACCTGTAAATCGAATTCCTTACTCTTTAGATAAGTGAAACAAAGCTTATAAATTCAAAGTTTTTAATGCTGAATAAGAACCAGAGAAATCTACATATTCAACTGAAACAAACCTAAAAACTAAAATATGAACCGGTTCCCCTGAGAATTACGACCAAATTCTAAAACTCAACTAAGAATGAATTTGAAAGCTCCAAATAAAGTGGAAACCAAATCCTATAAACTGTATATCTAAAACTTGCCTGTGTCCTAAGAATTTAATCTAAAACCAGTAAATGCCTCAATCCTATAAAACCAGTAAGCTCCTGAATCCTATAAATTCATTCCTCGCAACAATCCTATAAAACGATACGAATTAGAATTCTCAAGTTCTTATTCAGCATTAAACCACTTTAAAAAGTTTAAGTTAAACGATAAAGTAAAGAGCAAGGAAGTACATTATAAATAACCATGAACTTAATGTTTGGTTGTTATGCTGTTGTCTTCTATGAATCTTATAGTCCAAATTACGCGCTGGAATAATCAAATTAACCAAAAGTCAATTAATAAAAATGAATGCAATAAAAAGGATAGAAATGAATTTTTAATACTCGTTCTCTACTTTACTAGTCCATTTTCCTTCCACACAAGATGATCCTTTCTGTACGTTGATGTCAAATTGGAGGTTATTGGAAGTGAAATATCCGACGATGAATTAAGATTAAAATGATCGGAAAAAATCCGTTATTTACCTCTTGAGGGATCAACTTCCACTGCTTAATTACTGTACTGCAAAAGGCAACATCTGAATTTCACGGCAATCTCGTCATGTTGTTATATCTTCCAAGGCCTTTGATATAGTGAACTGCATAAAATATTACAGCACATGAAATATTTCTAAACAAGAAAGTAGGAATTTCTTGGTTATAAATATCTTCAATGCAGCTAAGATCTTAAGGAGAAATTAACTAAAAAAATATATAACATGCACATTTCAAATGCATGCATGAGCGGTAATATGAGTTTTACCTCGTGGGAAGTCTTTCAGATAAATTACTCGACGGGATGGATTATTGTGCAGATTCCTCAGTTTCTTATTACAGCCTTGATTATATTTCGAGTTTTTCCCATTTCAAGTTGGAAACATGCTCCCACAGCAGCTTACTAGGAAAAAATTTCACAATAACAGTTTCTTGTCTAACTTGAAAAATGCTGCTTATATGTTTGCGTTTGTCAAGTTTAAAAAAAACGTATCAAGCATTATATTTACTTAAAATCTTGAATGCAGAAAAGTTTTAATAGAGTATAATGTTCACCTTAGAGATGTTTTTTACTAGATGAAACTACTGCATTACATTACGACATAGAGCCATTTCATTCATCGGTAACTTCAGCTTTATCTCACGTCTACAATGGCTGGGATTGAAATTTAATTCAAATAAAATCTTGTAAACATTCCAAGGAGGAGCTTTAGTAGTGAAGCAGAAATACATTTATACATTTATTAAAAAGAAATTAACCAGTGGCAGATCCTGCGGTCATCTAATTTTACCCCTTTATCTGCACTTTTTACCTCTCCCCAAGTTTTTAATCAAGAAAATTGATTTTCTCGAACGTAATATGTAGAAAATGTAAAAAACCTGGTAACTGCTTTCCTTTTTCATCATTTCCGAACGTATGATATATAACATGCCATATGTTGCCATAGTTCTAAGGACCAAGTGACTGCCACCCGCGCAAATCCGACCCCCCTGGAACAATTGGGCCTAAACTCCATAGTACTGTAGATCTTGCCTAGAGGAATCTGGATACCGAATTTCACGCCCTCCCTGAATCCCATCCCCGTAATTCCGACCCCAGTGTACCAATCAAAACCAAACTGAATAGTACAGATGGGGATGCCCATAGTATTCTACATTCCGAATTTCAACCTTCTACCTCAAAAAATGTAGAAATTATGAAGGGGTACACAGTTAAGACATTATAAAACCAATACGTAGCTCCATAGGAAACTTGACACTATAATTATTATGATTTTAGCGCCACCTAGTATTGACATTTAAAATTATTATATTATAAAATGGCAGATTCTTCAATAGAAAATGCTGTAAAACTGTCACTAAAAAGGACGTGTGGCAGCATGTATTGCTGCATCCTAGGATGTAATTCGAATAGTTATTCGATACCAAAGATATCTATGTTTAATTTGCCAAGTATAAAAAAGAATTCTGAATGGCAAAATAAATGGATTAAAATAATTAGGCAGATAAAGTATTAACTCTTTTTAATACTTACACAAATGCATTAATGGTTTTATACATATTTACATTTTCGATAGTAAGGATAAAATATGGAATTCAAGTAAATAGATCAAGATATGTGGAAAACATTTTTACTGTGGCCATCCAATAAACCATCCAAATAGTGCTGATTACATGCCATCTTTATTCCACCAATCTAAAAATATTTCCAATCAAGCAAATGGAAATCTTTATTTACAATATAAAAGTATAAATTTTACACACTAGATGGCGCAAAATGTAAAGCGACTGCAGCGCCCCTGCCAGGTTTCTTAATGCCTATTCTTCGGCTACTTAATAATATAGATTATGAACCCTTGAGCAATCGTGAGTCGACAAAGCGATTTCACGTGCGCGCGCCGATGTCAGTAATGCTTAAAAGATGAACAGAAAGTAACAATGTATTTCTTCTTGACAAATCGATTGTTATGACATGCCATTATCTTTGTATTGTTTACACTCACTGTTTTAGCACGTGAATTCGACTTGAAGGGGTCCACGAAAAATTCTGAAAAGTTGATACGGCCGAGCTAAGACTTTGATGGTCATATTTCTGAAAACAGAATTTGAAAAAGTTAATTCGTTTTCAAGTTATTGTGCAAACGGCGGACGGTCGGATAAACGTACAGACCAAGGGCGCATTCTTATAAGTAGCTTTTATGCTAAAGCTCCTAATAGCACATTAGATTTTAAATCTAAACTATTTAAAGTAATGATCATAAACATACAAATGAATTAAATTTTTGAAAAAAAATCAAAGAAAAAATGCGATTCAATTAACACACCAGAGATGGCGCTGATGTTTGTAACCAGATGGTGGAGCATTTTGAAACCATTTTTTTTTTAAGTGAACATAATTAATTTTTTTTTATCTGTCACTTAATTTACCTCATTGTTGATGGAAACCTCAAAAAACCTTTCAATATTATCTAAAAAATGCAACTTTTCGAAAGAAATTTAAAACCCCTTTTTTTTGCTCAAAATTAGACATGATTAAATCAGGAAAGGCATTTATAGTATAAAATTTACATTTTGCACTAATTTAAACCTTCATACATATACACAATTCTATATAAAAGAAAACAATTATAAAAATAAAAGTTAGCAATCATTTCTCAGAGGATAAAAAAAGCTATTTTTTATTACAAAATAACTAAAAAATATTGTTTCTGGATATTTAAAATTATCCTATTCTAAACTAAAATAAACAGAAGTATATATAAATATATAAATAAATGTATATGAATTTATATCTATAAAAATGTTTTATTGCTCTTGAAATTCAGAAACGATATTAGTATTCTTGCATTCCTTGCATATTGCAATTTCTCCAAATATTTGTTTTCAAATAAAAGTTTCTAAATAGGAAAATATTTGTAAACTAAAAGTATGTTGGGAATTCACTGGAAAAATGTTTAGGTAATAAAAAAATTTTAAATAAGTAAAATAAATGACATTTTAGTAACGAAATTGGTGGCGCGCAGTCTCTAAGACTGCATGGCCTGTTATATGCAACAACATGCACGCAATCACGGACTCAGACACACTGATTTCTAGATGAGTCCAAAATGGAGGAATATATTCATGAGAATATATTCACGAAAATGTACTGATGCGGTCCCTGAGACTGCGCGCCATCTTCGGAGTGTCAAGAAATACTTACCAGATCATTCGTGATGAAAAGAAGTCCTCGGTTTTAATTTTCCTAAAACATCAAAGATGAATCACTGAAATGTTGGTGCGAAACCTATATCACTGAAGGAGAACTTTCCAAAGATAAGGAAACAAAGATTCCATTTATGGAACAATTTTATTGTAAGATTTTTAAGATATTTTATTTTATATGCTTTATTTTATAGACTTACCTCATCATACAACAATATATATAGAAAGTCTGCATCCGAATTTAATCCAGTACATTATAATATCCATCTCATCGAGGGCTGTATACATTATATCTGGAAATGTCTGGTATTATAAAATAGGAACAGTATTATGATCCACCCTTCTACCGATATTATAAAATAAAATGAAACCCGATTATAATTATAAACAATATTTTAGCTTTTTACAAGAATCCCGATCTTAGATTAAAATTAAAAATTAGATCTTTATAAAATGATACTCACTATCCTTGATAGCAGTAGCGGCTTGTAAAAAATTTTTTGCACTTGCAGCAAACTGTTTATCTAGAATAAATTGTAGGAACTAGTGGCAGAAGACTTAAGTAACATTTTACTTACCAACTGATCATACTACCAAAATAAGATACGTCATATTTATTAACACCATAAAATTTAGAACATAATGAAGCAAATCTACTGTTAATATTAGAAGTGTTATGTTAGAAGGGGGGGATGTTAAATAGGGGAGTTAAGTAAATTTATACACAGATTCCCTTTTCCTTGAAATGAATAAATATTTAACTCCCATCTTAGAGAGAGAGAGAGAGAGAGAGAGAGAGAGAGAGAGAGAGAGAGAGAGAGAGAGAGAGAGAAAGAGAGATAAATAGAGAAAAATATATAAAAAATATTCATGACCAGTGTCTCTTCACGGAGGAAACTGCACTGGAAGAAATTCAGAAGCATTCGTCTTGAGCATGTGCAAAGAATCCGGTGACAACAGGATGAAAAATCTGTTCAGTCAGGCAAATCGAGAACCAATGCTCGCTCAAATAACATCCAGAAGGGTAGAGCTGGAACTGCAACAAGGGTTTTATCCACGTATAAGCTAATATTTCATCTGGTTCGAGATCGGAAAAATTCTTGAATCGAAAACGTTCTGTCACAGGCTGTTGTCAAAAAATAGATGGAATTTAAACCAACTTCTTCACTTAACTTCTTCATTTAAACTAAAGTGTGTTTATTTCTCTACTACCTTTCTGTGTCACAGCCATTCACTTATTATGCGAGCGTGCTTATAATGGCTAAAAAGAACCCGATAATATGGAGAATAAGCTTATATGCTGATAAGTCTCGGAGCACAAACTATAGGATCACACCTCTTTTGTAGACTTAATTGACGGTGCCTATTAAATAACAAGAAGCTAATCTTCCCGAGGAAGCTCTGAGATCATGTATTTTTACCCTTTTATCTCACTTTTTAACCCCCTTCCCAATTTTTAATCGAAAAATTGATTTTCTCGAACGTAGTAGTTAGAAAGTGTAAAAGAGCTCTATATTCTTTCGTTTCTCATCATTTCCGATCGAATGATATACGACATGCCATATATTGCCATAGTTCTAAAGACCAAGTAACTGCCACCCCCACAATTCCGACCCCATTGGGAAATTTGGCCCAAACTTCAGAGTAATCTTATGCTTAGAGGAATTTGCATACAGAATTTCACTCCTTTATATTCATAAACACGCGTAGACCTTTTGGTCCCCTCTAATTTCCGCCCCCGAAATTTCGACCCCAGTGGGCCAATCAAAACCAAACTAAATAGCGAAGGTGTACATGTCCATAGGAAGCTACATTCCGAATTTCAACCTTCTACCTCAAAAAATGCGGAAAATATGAAGGGGACGGATGTACGGACAGACAACATTGTGGAACCAATTAGTAACTCCATTCTTCCGCTACTTAATAAATAATAACTCATACAAGCATTATTGTCACATCTAGCGCCGGACCAGTTATCTGGCACTGTGACGAGTTGACCCGATATTGTCACAAAATTTCTCTAGAATTCCGTTAAAGGGAACACTTCTTTGGAGAATTGTAAAGTGCGCTTGGGTATGTTTTTCTCTCAGAAAACTGGAAAGTTCTGGGATATGGAAGTTTTAATTTACCCCTTCGATGATTCATATATAATTGAATAAAATATTTACACTACAAAAGCTTTGATGTTTCAATTCTACAATTCTATCTGAAAATACAAAAAATTTTGTATTCTTTAATTGTTTTAATTTCACTGGAAAGTACAAACTATTTTTTTTCTTTTTCCTTCTTCTATCTCCAGCATCGTATCCTCCTTTTTCATTTCTTTTCCAAATTGAGGCCATAATGATTTTTTATGTTCATGGCATTGGTCTTTAATTATGGTGCGTAGGTCGGTCACATCACGAATTTTCACACTCTAGAGGGTCGGGACACATTAATATGACCACCTCTCCTCGAACATGTTGGAACGTCCCATGGTCTGCAGATGAAAAACCATATCATTAAAAGCTGACAACAGCAGCCGTGTAGTAGCATCCGTTAACACAGCAATTGTCGCCGTCATGGGTAGAGCAAGTGACCTGTCGGACCTCCAAAAGGGGATGATCATTGGCTATCGGGCCAAGGGGGGCAGCATTTCAGAAACGGCCACCTTTGTGAACTGCTCTAGGGCTGCCGTTATGAAGGTGTACCGCGACTGGACGAACCAGACAGTTTCGAGCAACCGAAGAGGTAACTGCGGGGCCCCACGGGCCATCGATCTTAGAGGCGAGCGTCGGTTACGACCAATCGGTGTGCCACTGTTGAGCAACTGACACAGCAATTGAACAGAGGGGCCAATAGGCGTGTCAGCACCAAGACAGTGCAACGATCCCTCTTGACGTTGTGGCTCCGGAGCAGACGTATGGTAACAGCACCCATGTTGACGCCTGTGCATCGCCGAAGACGCCTCCAATTTGCACTGGACTATCGCCATTGGATCTCGGCCGAGTGGCAAAGGGTTGCTTTCTCTGACGAGTCGCGGTTTCTGGTGAACAGAGTAGACGGACGATGGAGAATTCGCCGGGAAGCATTTGAGAACAGGCATCCCGACACCATCGTTGGCAGACGACAGACTGATGGGGGAGGTGTGACTGGTTGGGGTATGTTTTCGTGGTATGGTCTGAGTTCACTGATACCGCTTGAGGTTACACTAAATGCTGTTCGATACCTGACGATCGTCGCAGACCAGGTATACCCCTTCATGTCGACAGTGTTTCCTCAGGGTGATGGCACCTTTCAACAGGACAATGCTCCCTGCCATACTGCCAAAATTGTCCACGACTGGTTCGAGGAGCATGAGGATGAATTCAAGCTACTCCCATGGCCACCAAACTCCCCGGACCTCAACCCCATTGAATATTTGTGGGACCATCTCGAACGCCATATCCGCAAGCTGGACCCTCCACTACGCACGGTGATTTAATTACGGGATGCACTGATCGCCAAATGGTCCCAGATACCTGCAATCACCTTCCGAGCACTTATTGGCTCTCTGCCACGTCGACTAGCTGCTGTGCTTGCCGCCAAAGATGGATATTCCGGATACTAGCAGGTGCTCATATTAATGTGTCCCGACCCTGTATATCCGTGAGTTCAGGTATTCCCAAAATGAAAAGTCCATTAGATTCAAATCTGGTGACCGTGGAGTCCATTCAGCAGGTCTTCTGCTACCAATCCAGTGTTCAAAAAAGGTTTCATCCAGCCAGGTTTTATTCAAACACAAATTACTAGAATTTCACCTATGTTGCGGACTTTTCGGATACCCTGTATATTCAAATTTAACTTCATTTCTTAAAGAATTTTTTATAGTTTTTTGTTGATTTTAAAGGTGTTGGTCTCATTTTTACCACTTTGCCATGTTCAATAATATTTTATCTGGTTTTTTTTGGCCTGTTTTCTTTGCCAATCTCATAACCCGCGTCTTACACTCGATCCTGGACAAGCCACTCATCGCTGATATCATTAAATTATTACAGAAGACACCCCGGAAAAATTGTTTGTGTCCATTATTTGGAGATGTCCACTTAATTAAATAAATTTTCTCAGAAAAGTTACAAAATTCGTTTTCGTTGATTTTGGGCTACAGGTATCCATCATAAATGTCCACTTTCCTACTGCTTTTGCATTCCTGGAAGAACAGGCAAATCAAGCATTTTGAAAGTTAAACAAAAGTGAAAGTTCGAAAGTTACTTCAATTTTGATAACGATACATGTACAATTAATTACATACTAGAAAATTCAATTCACATTTGCATCCTCAAGCCATTCATCTTTTTCCACATAATCATTTGATAAATATGTGTGACAGGTGCATCCTGCCACAGGGTCTTGATTTAAATTAATTTTTCTTTGATTAAGTATAACTTGTAACTTATTTTATCTTCCTGTATTTGTATACTGCTTGACAATTGCTAACGAAAAGCAACATTAATTTTGTCAAAAAATACTGTCCCAAGAAATAAACGTTACCAGAACTTCAGTAGACGTATTACAGTGACTTTACGAACAAAAAATGGCATGGAATTTGAACTAAGGAAACGGACATAATGGCAAAAGCAAAAGAGGTAACATGGAGCATCAATGAGTGACTAAAGAAAAATGTTGGTTGTTTGTCACCGGTTTGAAATGCGAGACCCTTAGTAGTGAGTACTGCCTCCTCGAAACGCAATGCATGTTTTGCTTCTCTTTGTCATGCTTCCCACCAGACTGTTCAGAAGAGCAGTCGGGATCTTATCCCATTCTTCCTGTAACGCAATTTTCAGTTCCTGCCTGCGTTCAGGGAGGGGGGTTCCTTTGTGCCACATGTCTACCAAGAGCATCCCAGGCATGATCTATGGGATTGAGGTCCGGGGAGTATCCTCAGTCTTAAGAACATCCGATACCATGTTCGCCCTGTCTGGACGGGCATTGCTGTCCATGAACACAAAATCTGGGCCAACTGCTTCACGGAAAAGACGAACGTGATCCAGAAGAATCTCCCTGCAATACCGTGCTATAACAGATCCTCCTGCAAAGATGTGAAGGGGTGTTCTGGCATCATGCAAGATGCCTTCCCTACTCCATGACTCCTTGACCAAAACGTTGAACTTCCCGAACGTGTTGTTGGTGATAACGAGTTCCTTTTCACGCCAAATCAGTTGATGCCCAGAATCACTCTGCGTAGTGAACAGAAAGTCGTCGGAGAACATCACCATGGACCACTCCTGATCGCCCCAAGCACGATGCTCGTTACACCACTCTAATCTCTTCTGTCGATGGAGATAGTGGAATACACTTGACAGGCTTCCGTACATACAGCCCAACATCATTCAACCGACGGGAAATGGTTCTGGCAGAAACATGAGTGCCTGTAGCAGCGGCAAGTGCGGCTATCTGTGTGGGTGTCTGATTTCTTCCTCTTTTTTCTGAAAGGGCTATGCTACGGTTCTCCCAAGCGGTTGTGCTCCTTCGACGACCACCCCCATGCACACGTAAAGCGGATCCTCTGGTGGCAGCAGCAGTTTTCAAACGAGAAATAACACTTCTCGCAACCCCTATTGCTCCCGCAACTTCAGTCACACTTTACCCGGCCTCAAGCCGTCCAACAGCTCGTCCACGATCGTAGTCACTCAAATGCAGACGGTATATGATAGAGGGACTGAAAATTTGCAGTAATATTCGCAAAACAGCTGCACGTGTATTCGCCCTAACACTCCACGGCTACTGATTTTCACTGAACCACAGCTCATTGGACACGTGACTTTTATACAAATTATGCAAATCGAACAACAGAGTAGCAATCAATGTTTTGACGCATCCTGCATCATTTTCCAGCGCCCCTAAATAACGGGATGCGCATGTTCCTTAGCAGTGTATCAAAAAATATTAATGTTATGTTCTAGTTTAAGCCTTTTCCTTTGTTTTAGCAGCTGAACTGCAATTGTTTGTCTCGAGTGGCTCGCCCTTTGCAAATGATTGTCAAATTACGTAATAAAGGAATATGTAAAAAAATTTTCGTCAGCTTCTGGGGAATTTGGAAGAAATAGAAAATACAGAGGACTTTGCTCTTGGCAACGATGGACTGAGGACGTGCGTTGAAACACTGGCCAAAGAGTCGTTGTTCTGATCAAGCAAGTTTCCGAGCTTGAAGTATAAGCAGTGTCGATTAAGTATTATAGACGACGTGTGAGACAAATAGTTTTGCTTTCGAACCCTTACCGCCATCTTGGAACGTGGACGTTCTTGCAGAATATATAAATAAGACGATTGCAAGGTAGGATTGCGTATTGGATGTTTATAGAAAAGATTGCATATTGTTTTAGACCGTATTATGTATTAATTGCTAATTGCGCTGTTATTTATATTATTTTTGGCAAGCATCGATCAGTTGAAATTGTAAATTAAGTACTGGATCGCTTTGAATGATAGCCGCTGCGATTATTTTTATGGTTCTTGCGTGACCATGTGTTAATTAACTGTTGAAAACTCTGATAGTGTTGGCTATTTATTTCATGTAGTTGATCAGTGTCGTCTCCATCACCGGCCGTGCAAATTAGAAGGTACCACTTGGACTTCTTCTGGGGCATGCTACAGGACAACAAGCTTAGAAAAAACAAAGAAGAATTTATTCTGTGATTCATTTAAGCTGCAAGCCTTTCAGCATTAATTCTTCCCTGTATTTAAAGAATGATTACTTATGTACCTTTTTTGTGGATATTTAATCTAATCTTCTATAATAAACAATTATAGGCAGTAAACTTTTATAACTTTTATTTTGATCATATTTTTTTTATTTTCCATATTAATGCGTGGAGCGTGAACGCCACCTAACCTTTGTGTTACATCTTTGGTGCCGAAACCAGGGACAGAACTCTTCCTGATTTTGACATTTGGATTGTAGACCTTGAGTGCTAAGTATTTTTTATATGTAATTAAATATTTTATTAAGTTCATAGCAGTCATTTCTTTTACGGAGGGTTGTTTACAATCTATGGTAACGATTTGTATGGCGCGTGACGTCTCAACCAATCAGCGTAGGTATGTAAATTTATGTAAAAATACAGGTGAGTACTTAAAAATTAGTGTGGCAGGCGGCGGGGTTTTTTGCTCGGAGAAATGCCGCCTAAAGTGTCACAGTTTTGGGAAGGGTACATGACAGCCCTTTCCGACGCGAAATTCAGTTATTCCGCAATAATTACGGCATGTAGGAAAAGAGGTTTCACCATTTCGAAGTAAGGAGTTCATAACGTGTTGGCTGGTGTTGGTTTGGCCCGTACAGGACAGATTTTCGGGACTGCAAAGCAAGCAAATCCAAGGACACCTACAAGTCGCACAAAGGCTGTCATTCGGAAAGTCAAGAAAATAGTGACGGGGAACAATCCAGCGACCCAAAGGACCATTGCTGCTAAGGTAGGAACATCTCTTCGTACCGTAAACAAGATTATCCATAAAGATTTAGGATTGCAAAAGAGACATAAGAGCAAGGTTCACAAGCTCTTGCCAAGGCACATTTCAGAAAGTAAGACCAATTGCAGAAAACTGTATGAACGTCATCTCGCTGGGGATAAATGGAAGTATGTGGCCACATTAGACGAAGCATATGTTTATCTGTCGGACTGCAATAAACCAAGGGCGATCTTTTATCGCCCACTGGGAGCCCAATCGTTTCCAAATTGGTACAGAGAATGTCGTGAAAGTTTTTCCTATAAAGGCAAGCTACAGATACGGAGAGTGGCTCAAAATGTAAAGGTGAATTCTGCGTACTATCAGGAATACGTTCTGACACCAATTTATACAGAGGAACTACCTCCTCTTTACGGAAACGACGTTGACAAGGTCCGTCTCCATCAAGACAAAGCGTCCAGCCATACGTCCAAATCGACACAGAATTTTCTGACACGAATGGCCAGCAAACAGGAATCCAGGCTATACCGTTTTCCGAGATACCAGTGAAGTCTCCAGACGCGTCGCCCATGGATTTTTGCACACTTGGACTATTAAAACGGGCCTTGGGAAGCCGACGTCCTCATTCATTGGATGGATTATGGAAATGTCGTCAGCAGGAGTGGCAACGTATAAGTCTTACCGCTCTTCGCAGTAGTCTACTGCAATGGAAACTGCGCTGCAGAGCGATAGTAGTATCCCATGGCCATCAAATAGAGCATGATCGTTGGTGAAGAAAGGGAATTTCGGGGAAATAAGACCTAATTCGTATCGTTACCATAGACTGTAAACAACCCTCCGTATTGTGCTATATAAAAGATGGCTCCACCTACTCAACGTGAGGCGGCAACAACGTCGAGGGATAGGGGAGTGGCCCCAATGGTAGTGGGCTTCTCTGGGGCCTTACCTATGTTCACAGATGACGAAGGGAGCATTAATCTCTCTGGCTTCCTGTGAATTGTCGACAACATTGGTGCTGTTGCAGGTTGGACCGAAAATATAAAATTAAGTATGGTCAAGGCCAGGGGATGGCCGTGGCCTGGATGTCTCGTCGGTTGGCTCGCTGATCGATGGAGTTAAGCAACTTCAGGCGCGGCCAGCTGCAGGCTGGGTGACAGCCAGTGGCTTGAGGACCACTGCTGGATGGGACGGCTATTTGGGGCACAGCTGTTGGGGGACTTTAGTCTGACCCATTTGTTGAGTGACCAGTGCTGAATGTCCAGCAGCTGGTGATAGCCACTGGTTTGTTCCTCCGCCAGCAGCTCTTCCCTCAAGAACCCCCCGTGCTTCGGAGGGCACGTTAAGCCGTCGGTCCTGGCTGCTACTGTCATCTCGTAGCAGTCGTTAGTTACTGGGATTGCGCAAAACTCCCTCGAAGGAGTAAGTGCCGCAGATTATCGTTCAAGATAAGATAAGATGGTCAAGGCCAAACTCAAGGGGTCGGCTGCGAAAAAGTCAGCAGAGTACGAGTTGTTTGACGAAAAACGTTCAATAACTGTGGAAAGCAACATAATAACAAAGGTTTGGTTTGTTTGGTATTAACGTCCTTTTCAACTGCTATGGTCATTTCAGGACGGCGTTATAGGGGCCGCAAATTTTGCCTCGCAAGGGTTCTTTAGCGTGCAGCCGGCAAACGACTACACGGGACCAACGGCTTTACTTCCCTTCCGAAGGAAGTGCGTGATCTCAGGATTTTCCCCCTGAATAAAATCCTCGTCGTCCTCGGCCGGGGTCGAACCCGCGTACTCGGGCATCAGAGGCGATCACGCAACCACTAAGCCACCGAGGCCGATAATAATAACAAAGGAAAACCTCTTGTCCACAAAAAAAAAAGAATTTTAAAATTCTTTTTGTGGACAAGAGTTTTCCTTTGTTATTATACGCGATTATACTGTTCTTTGTGAAAGACTGATGCAGATTTTTGAGAAGCCGAAAAATTCAATCAATAATAGCATTACGATAATAATTATATCAATAAAAAATGTTTCTTAGAACTTCAGATTTTTTTTTTTCAGAAGTCAAGAAAGTATTGAGCACCTGTTAAATAAGAAGATAATTTAGTAGGAAAATTTAAATTTGCATTTTGATGTCGAATTGTTAGTAATAAAGAAAGTATATCACTTCTGAGTCAATCACTTATGAATTACTCTAAAGGACGAGATGAATTGCAGAGGCAGCTGAAGTTGATACAGGCTTCATTATACAGGGTGAATCAAACGTTAGTGTGCAGTAGTGCATGGAAATGTGTACAGCGCACACATCAATGCATTTTCCGCGAGACGTCTTTGCTGATCGAATCATCTCGCGTGGCATCTGGCCTGCACGCTCGCCGGATCACGCACCTCTCGATTTCATCCTTTGGGATGTCTTGAAAGGTGAAGTGTATGCAAACAATCTGCACACTTTGCCTGAGCTGAAGGAAGAA
Organism: Rhysida immarginata; assembly: GCA_023313115.1. Classification (NCBI taxonomy): domain Eukaryota; kingdom Metazoa; phylum Arthropoda; class Chilopoda; order Scolopendromorpha; family Scolopendridae; genus Rhysida; species Rhysida immarginata. The sequence goes on along the minus strand of JAHWFO010047173.1, from coordinate 900,374 downwards.
ATCACCACTTAAGTTCAGCGAATCTCATCTGCCATATTGAGCAGAGTGTTTCACAACATGCAACTGCGTACTAGCCGATGTCATGAGGCCGATGGCGGGCATTTCCACCTCCGACCAGCCACTGTAGAATAACTTTTGAATCAGCCTGTAAACATGTGATTCAGATAAACGTACCGCCATATGATAATTTCTTATCCGTTTCACAGCTCTGGCTGAATCGAATCTATTCTGTAATCTTTTTTCATATGACTGTATCTCTTTCTTTGAAACGTAACAGAAATCGTATAAATCCCTTGGAGTTTGCATTTGATTTTCTGGGGCATGTGAAGGCTAGCTCTAGCAGCTAATCATTTTAGTGTTCCTTCTAATCCGTCACTTGGCCCCTTTCCAAGAAATGTAGCGAAATAGTTCCACTCTGCAGAAATTCCAAAATCTCGTTTATGATATAGTAGATTGTACACACACCGGCCAATGAATTAGAAACCTGCGTTCAATATGCTGTTGACCCTCCTTTGGCTGTAATTACTGAACATACGCGGTTTGGCATGGACTCTACAAGCTGTTGCAATGCAGGTAAGGTAATCGCAGACCATGCATTCGTCAGAGAGACCTTCAGATCCTGCAGAGTAGACGGAAGCGGAGGCCTTCGACGGATTTCTCTTTCCAACATGTCCCAAACATTCTCGACCGGATTCAAATCCGGACTTTGCGCTGGCCACGGCAGATGGTGCAATTCGGTGTCGTGTTTAGAAAACCACTCCTGAACAATTCTTGCTCGATGAACAGTAGCATTGTCGTCCATGAAGAACCCGTCACCATTTGGGTACCAGGATGGACTTGATCTGCAACAATGTTCAGGTAGTCTTTGGCTTTCACCCGACTGTCAAGGAATATCAGGGGATCCTTGCCATACCAAGAAAACATGACCCATACAATGACACCTCCTCCTGCAGCTTGAACTGTGTTCACAACACATGAGGGGTCCATCGCTTCCTGGGGCTGCCGCCAAATTCTCTGCCGCCCATCGGTGCAAAACAATGTGTAACGTGACTCGTCCGACCACATCATCTTTTTCCAGTAGTCTACTGTCCAATCACACCGTTCTTTACACCACTGCAGGCGAACTTTTCGGTTTGTTGCTGACACCAGAGCTTCCTCACTGGCATGAGACTTCCCGTCCCTATTCGCTTCAACTCTCGGCGCATTGTTCTGGAGGAGATGGGTTGCGATGATCCTTCATTGAAGTCTGCCGTCAGTTGCTCCACAGTAGACCTTCTGTTTTTCCGCACAATCCGTCTCAGACGACGTCGGTCCCTGTCTGTGTTGATTGTTTTTGAGACACATTTCTGCCGTTTCGACAACTCTTGTGGATTCAGTTTCCACGCATTGAACACCTTGAAGACCTGACCTTTAGAGATACCGGTCAGTTGTACTATCTTGGAAATCGTAGCTTCAGCTAGACGGGCTTCCACAATAACTCCTTTTTGGAACTCAGACAGGTCTGCTGTTTTCCTCATTTTGCTCAAATTGAGCAGCTGCAGCTTGTTCCTACCCTGTACCTGCAGCTTGGAATGAGCATGTACCTCACATGATTGCATTCATTTGCATATCACAATCGTTTCTGACCTGTGCCCCCCGTTTTACATATCAGTACAGTAATTCATCACGGGTTTCTAATTCACTGGCCAGTGTGTGTGTGTATATACAAGTATTATATTTATTATTATATTATGAAGCAGCACCATCAGAAAAGTAATGCCTCCGTGGCTGTAACTTATTTTTAACCGATTTTCAAAATTCTAATTATACCTGATACTTACTTGTGTACTCTATGTAATGCACTGTTCACGTTTCGACATACTCCCCATCCCTTTCCACGCATTGCGCCAAAGCGTGACTAGTCGGGTGAACCCGTCGGAGAAGAAATCCGGGGTTGTTGTCGATATGAGGATTGAATGGCATCTTTTACCTCGTCATCAGGGACTGAATGTCCCTTAAGGTGCTTGACATGTCAAAGTGGGCAGCAAATTCTTTGTTATACCTGATTTCATTGAAGTTTTTTTATTTAGTTTAAAATGCTAAATTAAATTATTGTGCATTTATTTTCTCGTTTATTTTACTGAAACGGTTTATTATATGAAAAGCGTAATTTTTTTATTCCATAACATTATTTTATTTATAATGAAATCTTGTAGATTTTTTTATTCTGTCAATATTTTTTGCAAAAGAAAACAAATGTTTATTTTAATATGATTTTTATTCACTTACTTTTTAAAAGGGATTTAAAAGCAGATACCACAAAAAATGAAACAGTGGAAAAGATGTTGAACACAATTTTTTTTTATAAAAAAATAAATAAATCAATTACATTAAATGTGGTTATAAAAGTTAACCCATTGGAAAATTAGAATCCGATAAAGTTTTATCACCAACTAAAAATGTTCTTACAGTCAATGCATTCGATTTTTTCAAAAATATTTTTTGGCTAAAAAGCCTGCAACGTATACAGCCGAATTTGTTTCAAATGAATTTGGATTTTCAATGTAGAGTTATTGGATCCGAGTCAATTTGTGAGTCAAAAGAAGACTTTGCAACTGCTACGCATTCCTTGGATGTTTCCTGCAACATTTCAGTTGGCAATAAAATTTCATCATTATCCTTTTCACAGTTTCCTACTGACCAGGATAAAATAACATTTGTAGCCGTGAGTTATTTTATTGTTTTACCCGTCGCAACGTTGTTTTACCCTTAGAAACGCACGCACAAGCAAAATAATATCAGAATATATGATAAGCTGAGGCGCGCAAGTGCGTTGTTTTAATACCACAAACAATAAAAGAACATACTGTAAAAGGATAAGAAGTAAATGCTATGTTTATATCACGTGATAAAAGCTGCCCGATCATCAAACGGTGGCTTCTCTGCAGCACACATTTCTCGCCAGACTTGAGGGGCGCCTACGTGAGCCTTTACTTCTTAGCCTTATACGTTCTTTGGATAGGTAATTCTCGGTTCCTTGAAATTGGATAGAAACTGCTATGATTAAAGGCCCTAATCCAAACTGAATTAAATGTATTACTTTAATCCAAGAATTTTGACATGGTGAATACGAAAACTATCACTCAAAGCTGATTCGAATGTTAGGGCCAGTTCATTATCTACTTTCTCAAATGAATATTCTCAACTGAGTCTTCAGCAACAATAGACTTGTATAGTTGAGATGAGAAACACCTGGCTACAATAATACATGTTGAGAAGTCTCAGTTGAGAAAGTAGATAATGAACTGGCCCTTAATCCTTGATGGTGAATATGGCCGTACGGAGCTCGTTGATCGGGACCTACGTAACTAATCGAAAATCGACTCGGCCAATAGTTTTTTTTTAGGGGGGGGGGGGCGACTTTGAAAAATTTCCTTCCGAAACCAGGAGATAGGATCTTTATGCTGAGCCGATTCGGGCGCACCTAACGCCGCAGTAAAATGGGTATCATAATGCAGCATCATTATATTATACAACAAATTTTTTTCTTCTAGTTAGAACTATGCATCTGGCTAGGCTAAGGATGCCATTTTCACTCCTACCAATGCAGACTTTAAAAGTATATATTAAAAGTAAATATGTCAATTAACGAATTGTTAATCATACATGAATCCATTTAAGCAGTACACATTCATGAAGATGGACGTGTAAGAAACATTGGCATCGATTCAAATTTACCACCTACTGGCCAAGTGGAAAATTAATTAATTGATATTAATAATCGTAAACATCCTGACAACATGAAATTCACCTTTAACAGAAACATTTATTTTTTAAACATTACATTATTATTGTTTTTTATAAAAACCAAACTCTGATAAATTTCAAAATCAAATTCCCAGAGTCGGATCCAAGATATGAGCAAGTCCAAGCAGAGAAGGGATTATGTATATACTTACCTTATGTACTTATCTTACCTACTCCTACGAGGGAGTTTTGCGCCATCCCATTAAATAACCACTGCTACGAGATGACAGTAGCAGCCGGGACCGACGGCTTAACGTGCCCTCCGAAGCACGGGGGGTTTCATGATGGAAGAGCTGCTGGGGATAAACGAACCAGAGGCTGTACCAACCGCTGAAAAGCCAGCTATGGTCATTCGGCAAATGGGTCAGACCAAAGTCCCCCAACAGCCGCGCCCCAAATAGCTGTCCCGCCAGCGGTGGCCCTCAAGTCCTGGCCGTCACCCAACCAGCAGCTGGCCGCGCCTGAAGTTGCTGAACTCCATCGATTGGCAAGCCAACCGACGAGACAACCAGGCCACGGCCACCCCCTACCTTATGTATTTACTTCCCTTTCAAATCTGCTTATTCGTTTCGCTCGCCAGGGCAGCAGCCCTATGGAGATCTCCAGCTCTCGCGATCTTCTACTATCATGCACATGTCCTCAATGGCAATACCCAAGCGACTCAAACCAGATTCTCCATGTAGTCTAGCCACCTGATACTAGGCTGACCCCTTGGTCTCTTACCCTCCGGCTTGGAAAATAGCAACTACTAAGAAGACCAATTTGCAGCATCCGTATCACGTGGCCATATCAATGCAACTGAGACTTCTCAATGCGGAGACGTAGCGGCACAACACCTAAAGAGTCCCTCATTGTGCTGCTGTGCTCTCTATCTAGTAGGATAACATCTGCCACACCTCTCGGAAATCTCATTTCGGCCGCTTGTACCCGCGATCGCACTCTTTCGGTCATTACCTAAGACTCATGACCATAGGTGAGGATGAGGACAAAGATACATTTGAAAACAGAGAGCTTGGCTTTGTTTCCTAGCTCACATTCCGTTACACGGATCGCCACAGTTCCACCACAGAATAATTATATGCCAATGAAATTAATGTCTGGGTGTAAGAATTTCCTTATGGGAAAACTGGCTTTCTGTAAGGTTTGGTATACGTGTGGGTTTGTTTTTATAGTTGTCAGACATCTGTGCAGCGAGTGTGGATAAACCCTAGTAGCAGAAAGGACGACATGAAGAAAGTATGCTCTGTGCTTCCCACAGACGTTTTATTTCGTGTGCAATATTTGTGATTTTGTGTATGTATAGAGTGGCTATAATTAAACTTTCCCTATTTAACCATCCCATCTGTATCGCACAGCAGATGACAAGGACGCACAACGAGTTGACTTCGCTCTTCACTTCCTCGCAGGTATTGAAGTCGACGAGAGCTGGCCTTGGACTATCCTTATGTATACTGCTCGACACGAAAGAAAAAGGAAATAGGCGCATGCGTAACGTATATGTTTATCGATTGTAGATGTCTGCTGTATTTGGAGTTTTGAAACATGGCGGCCTTCTCTGCGCCTATAAATCTGCTTATTCAAGAAAAACTATAAAAAGTCGAGCTAGAACTGGAAATTATAATATTTTGGCTATTTAAAGGCTATAATAATAATAAAATAAGCAAATGGAACAGCAAGACAACCTGAATATCGTATTCAACCTGTCGATTAATCGAGTATCAGATATGTTTCTGTTTCATTTCAGCTGCCATTTCACTAAGGGATTGCCAGGAATAAGTAAGAGTCTATTTCTTGTCCGAGTCTGATTGGTCGAACAACCATATTTCATTTACGCAGGCGCTAGTTGCCTTTTTCTTTCGTCCTGAGCTACTAGAGTGACGAAGCATTCGTTTCCCTTGCAGTGAACACATACAAGCTCGGCATGAGTATCTGCGCCTCTATTTAATGTGGTTTCTCTGCACAGTGAACGTGTTCCTGTGTGGTTGACCTCATGACCAGGTTCATTCTTCTTTGAAAAGTTTGACGATCAAGGTCTAAAGGCACGCAGAGTGACTGGCCAAACTTACTGCGATGTGCTTCGTCAACATGTGATACCCCTCTTACAGTACAGAGATGCGTTGGTTACAACTGCTTTCATACAAGATGAGGCTCTATTGCACATCTCTCGTCCGGTTCGACAGCTTCTCCTTAACACATTCGGGGGCGAATCGGTTGTAGGACTACCAGGATTTATCAGGGAAACGTTCGCACACGCGTCGATCTGAAGAAAAGCATATCAAGAGACGTATCAGACATATCCATAGAGATGTTTCGTACAGTGGTACCTCAAACTATCCTACCTTTACAGAGTGTACACTGTTGGGCATCATTTGGAGCACACTTTGTAGCCTGTCGAACACTACGACCACAAAATCGAGCATGTTGTATGATATCATAGAATAATGCTTGTTCATTATTTCTCTTCTCCATGCCCTTGGTAAGGTTAGACAATAAATTACATTTTATTACTCATATAAATTTGTTATGTAGAATAATTTGTAGAGTAATTTTTCTGTTTAAAAGATGTTCTACTCGTAATGAACTCCTTCTGGCCTTTTTTTGGTAAAGAGGCAAATGTAGTGTCATATGCGGCTCGTACTTAGGGAACAGATAATAAAAAATCTATTAATCGATTCGTGTCAGGTGAATTATTCTAAAGACAAGACTTAATTTCTTACTTCCTCTATCCAGGAAGTAGTATCATTTCACTTAGGACTCTCTATCTTACGGGTTTGACTATACATGTACAAGAGACGGTTATAAAGTTTATACCATTGCATAGAAGGCATGATCGTACGGCAATCAAATTTGGTGGGGTCACCAATGCCTCTCCACACAATTTCCTGCAAAACCACACATTTCTGCCATCGATATTTCACCCGTGAATGTTATAAACGTAGAGTCATCATCTCCTTTGTGGAGAGGCATTGGTGACCCTACCACTTTTGATTGCCGTGTGATCATGCCTTCGATGCAATGCTATGAACTGTATGACCGCCCCTCGTATAATCAAAGAAGATCTCATGGTAAATTTCCGTTATACTCAGCCCAAGAGTGATTCGCTTGCTATATACCATAATTGAAAGGCTATAACGATATTTGCAACCAAATCTTGAAGTGACCTCTGTTTCGCACCATGCACAATACATATAAGTTACTCATAATGTTGCGCAGGATTGTCAGCGTGATCATCTGAGATGCTTGCTGGATCTTTGCCTTCAGATCTTCCAGAACTGTTGGATTTGGATTTCGGAATAAATGGTGTTTTTGATAAAACCTCACACAAAGAAATCAGGATGTTTCAGGTCAGAAGAGTTAGGAGCCATGGAATAGGCTCATCTTGTCTGCACCACTGATCATTAAATAATGCATTTAGGAATCCCCGCGTTTCTTATACCTAGTGCGGTGTTTTCTACAGAAACGATGACATTTACTACGGCACTCTATCGATTGTCGTTCGTATCGGATGTATAGAAAAAAATTTACACCCTTTTTATTTTGGAATATAGCAAACGAAACATCCTGTATACTCTCAGGTGAACAACCCCTCATCCCATGATCAAAGCTGACGTGTTTCAATCTGGAGAATTTGACCCATTTAATTCTCATGCATAACATTTATCTCTAAACAATGACTTAAACTAGGCCACTACTGGAAATCTTATTACTGCCTTCATAAAAAGCAAAAGCCACTGCAATTCATCAAATGTTTTTTTGCTTCAGAAGAGACCTTCATCACCTCTCTTCCTCCCTTATCTTAATCCACATCAAATTTTCTATTTCTTTCTCTTACCTTGGAAACCATTTAAATGTAACGTTGTTACCAGTCCAGTGACAATGTCTTTCATTGCATCACCTTTTCATTGTTGAGATACAATTTTGCTCAATTCATTAACTATGATTATACACTGAGCTGCCACTTTATTAGGTACACCTCATAAAATACACTGAACGACTAATTTATTAGAGACACCCCGCTAATAGCGTTTTGCGCCTCGTTTTGCAGCGAGAACTGACTGAATACGTACTGGGATGGATTCAACAAGGTGTTGAAACCGTCGCAGAGGAATAGCAGCCCAGACTGACATCACACCGTTCCGTAATTGGTGCAGGTTGGACAGTAATGTAGGAAGGCGTCGGACGGATCTCTCCACTTCATGCCATAAATGCTCCATGAGGTTGAAATCGGGCGACTGAACTGGCCAATGAAGCAGGCGGAAATACGCGTCATGTTTCTCGAACCAACCCAAGACCATTCGGGCACGGTGACAGAGAACATTTTCCTGCTGAAACTGTCCGTCACCACCAGGGAACACAGTCATCATGAACGAGTGCACCTGATCGGCAACAATATTCAGTAGTGTGTTGCATTCAGGGATGTGTCTACGGATATCAGAGGACCCAGTGTGTCCCAAAAAGATACCCCAGACCAGCACTTCTCCACCCGCCTATACGGTTGTCTGCTGACAGGATAGGTCCATGGCCTCGTGCTGTTTGCGCCAAATGCGCAGTCTGCGTCCGCATGATGAAGTAGGAACCGCGATTCGTCGGACCAGGCGACCTTCTTCCACTCATCCAGTGTCCATTAGCGATGCCTGTGTGCCCATAACAGGCGCGCTTTCCTATTTTGCGGTGACAGCGACGGCACCCCTATTGGCCGCCTGTTGTTAAACCCAGCTCGGTGCAAGGTACGCCGCACCGTATGCTCCGAATTGGGTTGAAATGCTCCCTCATTGAACTTCGCTGCAATTTGTTGGGCTGTTCCCGTCCTGTTGCTGTAGATTATTCGTGCCAGTCGTCGTTGGCCTCGTTCATCCACGGCCCTGTTTCGTCCGGAGTTGTGTTTGTTGGAGGTTGTTTTTGGCATAACTGCCATTCACGGAATACCCTTGACACTGTTGCACGGAAAAACCCGAGAAGGTTTTCGGTTTGCGAAATGCTCAACTGCGCCCGTCGAACTCCAACGATCATGCCTCGTTCAAAGTCGGTCAAATCCTTGGATTTACCCATATTCAGTCCACTTCTACTGCTGATTGCAACTTGTGATCCAATGCCTCCCTTTTATACACCGCTTCAGCCTGTTCCATTGTTTGGGTTTCACTGGGAAGCCGATCCATTTTCCGCAAGAGGTGTCTCTAATAAATTGGTCGTTCTGTGTATGTAAATTGAGTAATTGAGTAACTGACTGATTTGCATGTCACATGATCACAAATATAAATATCCTGAAGCAACTTTTCCACTGTCACTTCAGCGTAAAACCATATGAGAAATGGGAAAAACCAGTGATCTGACTGACTTTTAGTTTGGCATGGTGGTAGGTGCAAGCATTTCAGAAATGGCGACTCTCCAGGACTTTTCACATATCACAGTTTCAAGAGTTATCGAGAGTGGGTCAAGAAACAAAATACATGTAGCCATCGCCACGCCTGGGAACGGAAAACCATTGTTGATGAAAGAGGCCAGAGGAGAATGTCAAGACTTGTACGAGAAAACAGAAAGGTAACAATCGCACAAATTACTGCTCATTGCAACTCATGCAGCCAAAACCACAATATTGGAACGGATAACTAGTCACACCTTGGCTCGTATGGGTTACCAACGCCAAAGACTATTTCGGATACCAATGCTGTCAAAGAATAACAAGAAAGCGTGACTCCTGCGGGCACAACAGCACAAGGATCGGTCTATTGAGGATTGGAAAAAGGTTGCCTGATCAGAGGAATTTAAGTTCCTGCCGCATTATGTTGATGGAAGGCTTAGAATATGGCAAAAACAACATGAAACCATAGACCCTCAGATCTCGTGCGGACTTTACAAGGTGGTGGAGACGGAGTAATTGCGTGGGGAATGTTTTCTTGGCATGGATTGGGTGGTCTAAAATCTGTAGACGGTCCTTTGTATGCCAAAGTATAAATAAAGATTTTCGCAGATCAAGTTCACCCCTTCAGGCTCGCAGTTTATCCGCACGCATATGGCTCCTTCCAGTAGGATAATGCTCCAGCACCCAGGGACAGAATCGCAATGGATTGGTTCTAGGAACATGACAGTAAGTTCTGCTTGATGCAGTGGCCTGTTCAATCCCCATATCTCAACCCTATTGAACTTCTTTGGAATGAGCTGGAAAGGACCGTTCGCTCATTGCCTACACCTCCATCGAATCCCCGGGAATTACATGAAGTTTTCATGCTTGTTGGGCCATCATTCCTTTTGAATGTTTTCAGCATCTTGTTGAATCCCATGGCCAAACGAATACAGGCGGTTTTGAGGGCTAAAGGAGGTTCAACACACTACTAGACAGGTGTACCTAATAAAATAGCAGCTCAGTGTGTATAGTCCCCGGTGCGAATGAAAAAGGAAACTGACGCATGCATAATACACTGCTTTGCAATGAAATTGCCCCACCCACAAAGAGTTATCCGAATGAGCCAAAAGTAGGTATACAGCAAGAGATACATCTGAACACACCTTTATTACGTTATAGAGCCAAGACATGCACTCGTTTGTACAGGGTGTCCCAACGGAAAGCGGCATCAGTAGGTTGTGGCATTACCTCTAGCGACGATGTAGGTAATCATACAGTTGGCGAATGTCATCTTGGGGTACGTCTGCCCAGCCTGGTGAACCTATTGTGTCAGTTCATGGAGATTGCGGGGTGATCGTCAACGACATCGCAAAATGTCCCATACGTGCTCAATTGGCGATAGGTCTGAGGACCTCGCGGGCCATGGCAGGCAGTTGACATCATGCAGACATGCCATGCTCATGTTTGGCGTGTGGAGTCTGGCGTTATCCTGCTGAAAGACTGCGCCGGGTATGGTGTGCAGAAAGATGCCTTGGATGGTGACTAAAGGCGTTCTGGTATCGTAGCCGATGGCACCCCAGACCATGATCCCGGGTGTTGGTCCACGATAGCAATACCGGATGCATTGTTCATTGGCACGTTCCAATGGTCTTTGCCACACATGTCCGCGTCTGTCGTCGGTGTCCAAACAAAAGCGGGATTCGTCACTGAAGACCACCGGGCGCCATTCCATTCGCCAGTCCACTCGTTTATGACACCAATACAGTCGTATCGCGCGGTGCTCAGGTGTCAAAGGAAGAAAAAACAATGGATGCCTCCAGACATTGTTACGGCGTGTAACCGACGTGCTATTGTCGCTGTTGACACTGGAGCAGTACCGGGAATAGTGACCCTGTCACGCAGTTGCCGCAGGGTTATGGTTCTGTCCGCTAGCGCTGTTCGCAGTATCCGCTTATCGGTACGAGCTAACGTGCTTCTCCGGGGCCCAGAGCCTGGTCTTCTGGCATGTGTGCCTTCCTATCGCCATTGCCTCCAACATCGCCCTACCGTCCGTGCGTCCCGCGACACATGCACAGCAATCCGTCTGGTTGACCATCCAGCCTCGGAGAGGCCAATAATCCGACCTCGTTCAAAGTCCGTTAATTGCGTGAACGGTTGTCGTTGTCGCGGCATTGAGACCGTTGTGCGGATTGCAGTACTGTACATTCACGAAACAGTTGCTTCCTCCCTACTGCATGGAACGTCTCGCACAGGTGTCAACTGATGAGCCTATACAGGCACCCGGACACCCTGTATCAACCTTAACGGTCATGTCCCGTGAGCATTCATCTAATCGTTTACTAGTCGGAGGTAGACGAACCCCTACCCCCACTAAATATGGATAAGGTCGGATAACTCCTTGTTGGTGGGGCAATTTCATTGCAAAGCAGTTGATACAGAGCTCCTGATATCATGGTAGCCTTCATCTTAACTTTGTTTATTCGTGGAAAACTATAAACAGTCAGGCTAGTTGCACGCAGCAATGCGATATTAAAATCACGCTATTATTGACTCTCTGCTGCAATCGAGCCGTCTGTCAAGCTACCAGCCACGATCGCCTTGAAGGAACACGATCCTACGTCACTTCGCCTGTGTTTTAATCTACGCGTTTGCCCATTATTAAACATCTCGATAAGTAAACTTTTCAGGATCATTAATACACCTTTTGCACCTTTCTTATCCATGTCAACATGTAATTGCAACGAAACTTGTGTATTTTCATACACAAAACTGAGTTCACTCATGGACCCCACCATTTCTATTAATACTGATGCAACAGAATAAACTGATTACAAATTGCTGCAACTTGTAATCTCGAACCAGTGCGCTGTTGCATAAGCCAGATCCTTCAACAGAGCTTAACAATGTTTTTAACAAATCTACTGCTGCAGCGTTTTGCAGTGCTGAGCAACTGTTGAATTTAACACACAATTTCGGATTGCCTGAGCGCGAAAACGTCATACGTAGGGTACTGTTAATCATATTTCTACCAATAATAAGCCAGAGATTGTCCCCACCGTAGGTGATGTAACAATGTATGATTTTTCCGTGAACAGCCTTTCCCTCTAGGCTGTATTGGCCGTTGTCGCCTAGAACCAACACCACCTCTACTCAAAGCCTGAGCGCGAAAATTTCATACATTGTTACATCGTCAAAACTTAAGGCATTTATTGGTAGAAATGCGATTAAAGATGACTACTTATGATGTTTTACCAATGTATGATGTTTTTGCGCTCAGGCTCTCTCTTTAGATGGTGTTGCTCTAACCAGTTTTCCGCCGCGAATTCGCTGAATATGAAACCGCTCCGGCAACCCAAATCGCCTTTAAGAAGTTTTAACGACGGCGGTCTCGCTCATGATTGGCTTTGAGCTACACTGAATTGAATACACCCACTCACCAAAAGTCATGGCACACTTGCCTAATAACGTGTTGAGCCCCCTCTAGCCCGGATAACGACAGCAACCACTCGTGGAAGAGAGTCCACTAGTCCCCGGAACACATCCACAGACACTGCAAGCCATGCCGCCTCCACTGCACTCCATAACAATGCTGCATTTACTAATTGTGTTGGTGACGACCTGACAGATCGTTCGATGACGTTCCACAAAAGTTCAATCGAATTGCAATCAGGGGAACGTGGAAACAAAATCACTGTCGTGAAGTCGGCAGCATGTTCCACCACCAACTGCCGTGTCACAAGGGCCGTGTGTGGAAACGCATTTTCTGGCTGGAAGATGTCGTCGCCCGCGGGTAAAAACAGTTCGAGAAGGGATGCAGTGGTCCCCAAGCAGATCGATGTAGGAAGTAGCACGGAGAGTGGATGTCAGATGCACCAATGTACCCATTGCATGCCTCAAGAAAACACCCCCGACCAGTATAAAGACTCCACCTGCCTGAGTGGTCCCCACCTGACAAGCGGGGTCCATGGCTTCGTGTGGCCTGTGACAGACACGGATACGACCATCGGGCCGATACGGCTGAAGCCGTGACTCGTCGGACCAGGCAACCCTTCGCCAGTCTTCAGCGGTCCAATGTCGATGTTAGTTGGCCCAGACTAGGCGTTGCCGACGATGTGCAGCTGTCAAGAGTGGCACCCGTCGTGGCCTCCTGCTCCCAAAGCCTGCAGGTGCCGAATTGTCGTCACGGACACAGTTGTGGGACGCCCCTGGTTGTACCACATGGTGATTTGGTAACACCTCTGGCATCAATGCGGCGCGAGCGGCCCGTCCGCCATCCGACATGGGTTGTAACCCCTCATTGGGTGTACTCTCGATAGAGCCTTGCAATGGTTGTGCGGGAAAATTGCAGGGTATTGGCTACATCTAATATTCAGGCACCCATCCGTCTGGCACCAACAATCATCCCCCGTTCTAATGCAGATAGCTCTCGGCGTGCTGCCATTTCTGCAGGTAGTTTTGCTTACAATGATCGTATGATATCAGGGAGTCCTGTGCACCTGCATTCCGAGAATGGAAGCAGCGGGATATGTCTCATGACGGACCAGAAACCTGATTGGAGGGGTGTAGTATGTCTTTGGTTGAATGAGTATACTTTGGATATCGCACCTTTAGAGAATCCAGTCATGAGACTTCATTATTTCAATCGTGGCTCCAGTAACGAGTACCAACAATAAATCCCTTTTCTAAGTCCTCCTTTTATCCCATGCTGATGAATTTCTATGATTAGTCCCAACTAACCTATTTAAATAGGTGATAAATACATGCATAAAAACTGTTTAAAACAAATTTACAAGTATGATTCAAGATGTTTCTAATTCATTGATCCCTGTGCATTCAATAACAACATGCTAGTGCCAAATACCAAATTGCTTTTTTGATAGAGCAGAAATAAGAAAAAATAAAATTACTCTTAGTTCTGCTCTTGCAATCAAATGTAAAATGAAATCACTATACAAGTTTCAATTTATTTACAGCCAAAAAACTATAAATCGATTCGAATCAAACAAAATATAAAAATAAAGAGACCGTCGGATTTTCAAGGACGCCATCGAACTAGTTCGGATTTCTGGTAGAGGAAATTATACAGCAATCAGAGTAAAACAGGGCAGAGAGAAAAATTTAATATCTTAAAAACGCAAGCAAATTAAAACATTTTAGGCACAGAATATTAAAAAAACACAAAACTATTACGTCAAGAAGAGCAGAATTAGTTTAAATAAATCTTCCAACATTCCTAATTCTATAACAAAATAAAAGTATCTGAAAATTTCTGAAATCGTCTAATAATTCCCATTCAAGATGAAAGGGAATTACCTATATGAAGTATATCAAGAAATAAGATGAATTTTTACATTTTGAATACAGAATTTTTAAAAAATAACAAAATACACTTAAAAATAAAGTAAGTTATCTTCTCAGGAAACAATTTAGAGGCATATATTTTTTATTTCAAATTAAAAATTAATAAATAAACTTCCAAGATCTTTTGAGTTAAACTCTACGTAGGTAGACTATGTGCTATTTATCATGTGTCTAAATAATGAACGATTTACAGCGAGCAGATCAATACTTCTTAAATTAATAACGCAATAAATTATTATAACCTATTAACAGTTTCATACAGTATTCATAACATTTATTCGTATACTTGAAACTTGAGAGTTGAGCCAATGACTTAAGTTTAGCCTTCAGCTTTTTCTTTTCTATAGCGGTTTAATAACTATTGAGAATTACGACAGTAAGTGAGGAATAGAAAACTTTCTAACGATTGTGATGCTGTATTTCTTCTGTATATTCCAATTTCGATAAAGCCATTGACCAAGCCGCGATTCCTTTGGATTCATCCCCCAACTTTCAACTCTGATTGCAAATTTGTCCTCCGGTGGAAACAGAATTTGAAGAAGCTCAGGTGTTAAAGGTTTGGAATAGTCGACCCAAGAGAACTGTTTCAGTAAATTAGTACGCAGCATCATTCGAATCCCTTTCATTCCGCTCGAATTTCTGAAATCACTCCAAGAGATTTTGTCATCAAACTGAAAAAAGATGAGTAATTCGTCCAATTGAAAAGCATTTGATTCCTTTTTTGCTTTTTTCTCCTCCAAGCTTTTAACGACAGAGTCGAGAAGAAAATCAAAAGACGCAATGTTAGGAGGAATATCAATTAATTGAAAGACTTTCAAAGAAGATAATATATTTAACTTGAAGTTAAATTCAGATGAAATTTCTTTCAAATAATTAAAATTTAAAGTTAACTCTTGTAGATTAATCAGATTTGAAAAGTGAGGATTAAATCGTAGTGACGAATCAACATCCAATGCCAATCCGACCAATTCGTTTAAATGTTGATAATTATTTTCAACTAAAAGATCAAAACAATTCTTTTTGCACCATAACCTTTTTATTCCGTGGAGATTTCGAATAAAATTAGCATTTCTCATTTCATCGCCCCAACCAGTAATAATTGCATCTTCCGCCGAAACAATTAAATTTTTTTGTGCATTCAAGGCAGTAATAGAGCCACAGATAAATAACGATTTAAATCGAATACTTTCCTCCCCATGGAAACGACTGAAATTTAAAACGGGAGTAAAATCAAAAGCTGCATTGAAAACATGAAAATCATAAATAGAATTAGACTTAACAACAGAATAAAATAACTCTTCAACATCAGTTTTTATTTCATTGTCATCTTTTTCATTTCTTTCTATATTCAAGTTATGTAGCTCTACACGAATTCCGTCTTTAATTTTTTTCTCTTTCACAAGATCAACTAAGAGGCGAAGAGATTCTGGAATATCTTTATCCATAAACTGTAAATCCAATCTATCGATTGTCTTCTTTTTCCATCGCCCTTCGGTTAATTCTCTATGAAGAGACTCGAAAAGAAGTGAATCTACTCCTAAATTGAATTGAAACCAAATCTTTTCTGTGGTAATAGAATCAACAAAACGAACAACATTCGACCACCAATCAACGTCAAATAAACATGCAAAACTGAGAATCAGCGTTTGATATTTCAGTTGATTATCTATATCAATTAAATTCTCGTTTGGAAATTCATAATCTACAGTTACATGCAAATAATGCAATGTAAGATTCTTGCTCACGGAGACCGAATATGAATGTTTCCAACTGGGAGAAGGGGTAATATTCTTTTTGAGCTTGTAATTCGCAAAGAGTGAATTCATGTCGGAAGAAGAGAATTCTTTATCAATTAAAATGCAGTTCTCATCAGAGAGATAGCAGAATGGAACGAACGACGGCAAGAAAATTTGAAAAGAACTGAAAAAAGAATCGACTTCTATAATTTCCATCAGAATATTTCTAAAACGCAAATTTTCCAAATTAAACCAAGTAGAATATGGCAAGAGAGCCTTGAATAATAGTGATGCGTTGTCGTTCAAAAAACCTGCAATGAAGATGTAGAAAAGGGAGCCATCTGAGGGTAGCAAACCTTTTTCAACTACATTTTCAATTTCTCTTTTGAAGGCATCTTCGCTTGACTCCTGAAATGTACTAAATTCAGAAAACGCCATCAAAATTTCAACGAAGGCTCTGTCAAAAGGTTCGTAATAAATTTCAGGGATCGTTTCCCCCATTTTTATCGTTTTAATCAAAAAACCCATTTTTAATATGACATTGTTCTTTAAAATATTCAGTAATTCTTCTTCCTTGAATACTAAAGAATTGTTTTTAATATTTTCAACAGCATAGTTTCCGAATCGTGTTAATAATCGAAAATAACTAACGGGTTTATTGGATTGGAAAATATCAAATTCGTCATTGCTATTTAATAACTGTTCTCTTATCAAATTCCTCTTTACAAAGAAATTGAAGAAACTTTTATAAATGGAAGTAACTGAATGTAATTTCTGAAATTCTTTCTCTTTCAACAGTTTTTCCAATTGCAGAAGGAATAAAGGCCATTTCAATTGCTCACTCATCTCTCTCTTAATTACAGAAACAATCTTTTCCTGGGAATGTGGAGACGCCTGCGTTAAATAATTCTGTAATAAACCGTTGATTACTTCTTGAGTAAATCCTGTAATAACCATTTTCTT
>JAHWFO010047173.1:784368-803187 GCA_023313115.1 Rhysida immarginata | reverse complement strand
ACTGGTAGAGGCGTCGACCATGACAGTCGAGGTTCCTGGTTCGAATCCAGGTCGCAAAATTTTTCCTTCCATTTTTCAATCGAAAAATATTGCATCTATAAAGCCAAAAATCTTGGATGTCCGCGGATCTAAGTATTGTAATAGTGCTTATTCCTCGTTTTTGTCCCCGGAAATCTGCCAATAAAATCTGACAATTGTGTTATTTCGAGACTGCAGGTTAACCGTCCGAGAAATTGGTACTCGTGAGAATATGGATTCGATGGGTTGAGGAGGAGCTTAACGCCATCGAACGAGGACGCACCTCTTGTTATTACGGTTGTTGGCTATTTCAGTTAGTACATCCATATCACGAACTCTAGTTCAAGAATTAGTGTGCGTTGCACAGCAGCAGGTCCTCGCACGTACCGTTCAAGTGGTCTCCAACATCAAGAAACCTTCTTGCAAGCTTGCAAATTGCTGTTCTACTTTTGACTGCTGACCGCATCGTCTGCGGATGCAATAGTGCATGGAACGTCGCATTTGGAGAGAAATATGGCATTACATCGGCTTCTCAGACTAACCACGTTTCTGTCTGCAGTATATATCCGGCTGCATCGCGGTGACAGACCTTGAATATTGCATTATGATACAGGGTGATATTATACAGTAATCCAATCCCTCTCGCGCCTATTACACATTGTGATATACTTATCAGCCATTTACTAACACGACAACGCACGAGCGCACGTAGCATGAATCGTCCTACAATTTCTGGATGGTTACCCCGTTCTACGTTTTTCTTAGCCCGCGCGTTCGCCGTATCTTTCGCCTGTTGAACACATGTGATCCATGATCACACGACAACTGGCAGACTGCGTTATAACAGTTGGAAACTGTAGGGACTTCCAAAGTGTCCTAGTCTTTATGCCAGCGCATGTAACAGTAATTAATAACTATTATTTATTGTATTCCAGGGTTCTTGTGTCTCGTCCTTCTCTTAATATATATTCGTTAATTATTATAGAGAAAGAGATGTGTGGCGTCGTTTAATTATAGTGATTTAAGGCTAAGTTTCTTTCCTTCTTCCCTGTTGATATTGTTATTGTTTTTGTTGTTATTTGTAATACCAAAATGGAGTTCTATTATGGAATTTCAGGAAATTCTGAAACACGTTTTATATGCTAAAGATTTACTCACCTGCTTTCAAATATTACCACTTGTATATAGATTATACAATCAGTATAGTTGATTTTACTGCAGCAACACTTGAATGGCATTAATGGTTTTGAGCGATTCATGGTAAAAATGGTCATTCTAAACTTTTCCAACTGCAATTTTCTTGACTTCTTTTAAGTTTGTTTCTTATAATCAGGTTTTCTTAATTGAAAAACAAGAAACAAGATATTTAACATGAAATTCGAGGTAATTACTAAATGTAAATTAAAGAACTACTCAAAAGTTTATCTTTTTCTTTATTTGTTTTACCTTCTCTCCAGCAATACCCAATGGCAAGGTTTTATTTGATCGGGCTGATATCATTCTTAATCTTATCAAATATAAAAAAACGCGTTAAACCAACATTACAATCGTTGATAGATAGCTGAAATAGTTAAACTTCATAAATTTTTCTAAACACGATACTGATAAAATAAAGCTCAAACTTATTTACCAAATATTTTTTCAAGCTATTAATTTGTTTGTTTTTTTTGAACCATTTTTATTGTCTCTTTAAATTTTGTCAGGCAATTTATTTTTAAAAATAATGCAAAAACTGATTATAAGTCTAATTTTGAAAAATAAAATATATAATAATTAATATTAAATTCCCCTTATGGAAAAAGTATTTTTATTATTACCGTTTTTTTATTAAAATAACTTCGTTCCGAGATATTGTGTATAAAAAGAAGCCTTAGTTCACGGAAAAAATATAAAATATTCATTCAGCAATCTTTACACTAAAACAATAGTTTCGAGAGTTAAAATAAAATTTTTAAAATACAAAGACCATCCGATAATACGCTGTTAAACAGCCGGAGAAGTTTCTCAATTTCAAGATAAGACTTCCATAATAAACATGAAAATAGATAACATTCAGTGCTGCTTATATTATCGATAATTCAACCCAATCCCTTCTTTAATGGAATGATAGAAATTCAGTTATCTTAATACCATATTATTATGCTATTATGTGCCATTAAACCGGGAACGACTTCTGGTGACAGAGCGTAAAAACGCTTTCCGCTGAGAAAGAACTGCTTTTGGTCAGCTCGCACAATTCTCTCAATGTCTTTCCGGTAGTTGCCTTGATTCCATCAATCCATCTTGTTCGTTGTCTTTCTCTTCTGCTTCCCTCAACTTTTCCAAACATGGTCATTTTTTTTTTCCAGTCCATACTCTGCACACATCACATGACCAAAGTATGAAAGCCGCTGCCTGGTAAACATGATCTCTTGTGAACAGTATGGCTTAACTTCATCCACTAATGATATATTGGTTCTTCTTGAACCCCTTGGGATCCTAAATAGTAGTACTACTAAATAGTCTTCTCCAGATCCACAATTCGAGGGAGCCTATCTTTCTTTTGCATTTCGTGATTGTCCAACTTTTACATCTACAGAGAAGACTATTGCTCTAGCGATTCTCATTTTAATTGGCATTGAATCTAATCTTGTCCTTCATAATCTTAGAAAAACCAGTCACTGCTCTTCTTCCCAGAGTACGAGGAAATATCAGAAAGTATCGCCATTTATTTTTTTCAAAGTAAAATAACAAAACATACAAGTAAGCAACTAAGTGCTGCTTAAACTACATGTCTTTATCTGCTTTTCTGCATAGGAACCTCGACGATTTAGACATTTATCCCAACGCTGCACCAGTTTCAGAATACCCCGTTCATAGAACTCCGTCGGCTGTGAATAGAGCCAATGGCGCACGCCAGTTTTGAGTTCTTCATCAGTCTCAAGCCTCTGACTACCCAGAAATCTTTTCATGCGACCAAAGAGGCAGTAGTCCGAGGGCGCTAAGTCCTGACTGTAGGCTGGGTGGTCCAGAACCATCCAACCGAAACGAACCAGTTTTGCTTGGACGACTTTCGCCACATGCGGGCGTGCGCTGTCATGAAGTAGTCAAACATCGTTAAGGCTCTAAAGATGTAGATATTCCTATCCGCCATTTTGGTTCCAGCCTCGATACTGGAAAGCATTGGCCGCATAGGGTCGAGCGTGGACTAAGGCGACGCTTAATGCTAAAATGAACAAAATAATGCATTACATCGTGAAGATACTTTTCAAGGGCCAAGTCGTAGATTGGCATCGATAAAACGTGAATTGTGTGAATTTGAGCGTCAATTTGTAAGTATAACACTCTTCATGCAAAAGGAAACAATTCTCCTAAATAATCTGAGTTAAGCTAGTTTTCATAAAAATAATATGTTTAATATCCCATAACATATAGAATGTTAAAAAATTGTTTATTAATTTGGAAAAATTATTTGTAATTATTTTTAGAATTATTTTTGTTATTTGAAAACTTTATTTGTATTTTGTATACATTTGAATTTGTTTTTGTATTTTATTATTTTTTGTTCTTGTTTATATAATCTTTTGTCCCTATAATCCCATACAAGCCTATAGTAAGGCTTTGGGGTTTGGCAAAACTCTATTTTAAACTTAAAAATCAATGCTGTATTTTAAATATATGATTAAATATATGATTATTAAATAAAAAAAAATTATTATTATGACTGGGATGATTTTTACTCCTTAGATGGGGTGGATGACAAATGGAATTTTTTTATTCATACCATTTTGGTTGGTATTAAATTTTTTGTCTCAAAGTCGAACAAAACTGGCATAAATGATAAATTACACAGAATCCCAATCTGGATTCGCCAGGATACTATCAAATTATGACACTTGAAGACTGCGAAGCATAGGCTTTGGAAAAAGACTGAAGATCCCCATTATTATAATGAATTTAAAACACTCAGAAAAAATTATAAACATGCTTGTAAAGTTGATTATGACCTTTACTATACAGTGTCGAGAATTCTTTGAACTCTTCTCCGGCCTCATTCTGGAGCGTGACCAAGAAGCTTTTGGGTAACGGCTTCCGTCAAGGTTACAATGGTGAATTAGTATCGAAAACAGATATTTTGGACTATTTTCAGTCGAATTTTGCAGGTAATGATATAACTGAGGTTAACATTCAGAATCTTCCGAAATACTGGGATAGAGTGGAGGTGAAATTTAATGCACCCGCTTTGACAACTTCTGAATTACTCTCTATTGGGAACTCCCTGTCTGCCTCCAAATGTTATAATTATTACGGCTTTCCTGACTATATTTTCAAGGGCTGTCTTCACGCGATTTGCAACCCTTTATGTGACCTTTTAAACCTCTCTCTGTCGCAAGGTGCTTATCCTACCGATTGGAAGACTATTTTTATTCTTCCTATCCCTAAAATTGTGAAACCGACCACACCGAAAGATTATAGACCTATTGCACTTATCTCTTTTCCTGCAAAGATTCTCGAAACCTTCGTTGCTATTCATCTTTCAAAATTTGTTGATCCTTATATTTCTGATATTCAGCACGGCTTCCGCAAGGCCAGATCGACCGAAACTAATCTTGCTGTGTTAACTTCTTACCTCTCGAAAGCTATTGATACTCGTCATCAAGTGGATGTAATTTACTTGGATTATTCTAAAGCCTTCGATAAGGTTCATGTTGACCTTCTTCTCCAGAAACTAGAGATTATTGGATTCCAATTAAATGTGCTATCCTGGATACGCTCCTTTTTAACTGATAGATATTTTATGCTTTATCCTGTAAATAATTTCTGGAAATTTGGTAAAATAAATAGTGGTGTTCCTCAGGGTTCTCCCCTGGGACCGCTGCTATTCAATATCTACGCTGCAGACCTAATAGCTTCTTTACCAACTAATGATGTTCAAATTCTAATGTATCCAGACGATCTTAAATTTTTTTCGTGCTTTGACAGTTGGCAAGACTGTATTAAAATTCAAGAAACGTTGGACTCAATTCTCTCCTGGTCTAAATCGAACGGATTAAGTCTTAACTCGAGCAAATCACACGTAGTTTCTTTCTCCAGGAAAGTAACAAATTTTATTTTTGATTACAAGATTGGTCATGATATCATTGGAAAAAAGATGGAGTTAAAGATTTAGGTATTTTATTTAATTATAACTTATCTTTTACCCCGCATATTGATAACATCATAAGAGATGTCTCCCGTAGAATTGGCCTCTTGAAAAGGCTTACCGCATTTTTCAAAAATCCATTAACTATCGTAAAGTTATTTATTTCTATTGTAGTTCCTAAAGTTACATATGGTGTGTTAATTTGGTTTACTCATCACACTCAAAATTTTTTACTCCTACAAAAGAAATTTCGTGCATTTTTAAATTTTCTCTCAAAAAAATATAACAAGCATGATCTCAATATGGAATTTCTAAATGTGTTTACTCTTTCCAATATCATTGGTAATATTTTTCTTAATGTCCTTAAGAGGATTGTTTCTGGGGCTGTTTGGATGCCCGAGGTTCTGTCATCTATCGGGCTGTCAATTCCTAGAAAAAGTCGTCATAAGTGTCTTACTTTAATAACTCCTAGTACGAGGACAAATATTGGTGAGATTACTCCTTCGTATAAACGTGTTACTTTGTATAATAAAAACCTTTCTCATAAACATGTAGACATTTTTAATGACCCAACCAATTCTATTTTTAAGATTTTAAATATCTGATTTTGATTTATTTGTTCCGAAATGTAATCTTTTTCTTTTGATTCCTTCCCCCGCTTGGGGTTTACCACCTGTAGGGGCAGTTTGTATTTGCTTGTACATTCTGATCTGATTAAATTAAATTAAATTATTATTATTATTATTATTATTATTATTATTATTATTATTATTATTATTTAGTAAAAAGAGAACCTCTGTATAGTTTAAGAACACAATTAAATTATGTAATAACAAAAATCTTTAACTTGAATGGTGCAAGAGAAAAAGAATATTATACTCTGTGACGTTATCACGTGTTAAGTAATGTATTCATTTTATGATAGGAATAATAGAAGGTATTATTCAGTTTCTTTATAAGAATAAAGTAATATAATTGTTTTTAAAGTAGTGATTTATTGAGTTGAGATAATTCAGGATTATAAATTTGGATATTAATCGAAGGCACACAATTGTGAAATAGAGGAAGGGGTGGAGCAATGACTGGAAGAGACATTCTTTTGGAGTTTAAGTAAATATTGTTGATATTAGTCATTGGATTCCTCGATAAATAGACATGTTGATTTTTTTAATGATTTGTTTGTGTTATGGATTTCATGTAGGGTTTGAAATCATTATTTTCGTGATTTGTTCACTTTGGGAATTTATAAGTTGTGAAAGGGGAAGGGAGACCGGACGTTCATTGAACATAAAAACGAATGTGGGAAATCGAAACTTATGAGTCCTGTTGAGGATCCGGCAGAGGAAGGCTGCGCGCTTTCTCCTCTCGAGTGGAACATAAGGCTTAATGGAAATTGATTGGGAATAGCATTGGCGAAAAACGCTGCTGTGTAAACTCTACAGTTGGCCAAGTAGTTAGGCTAATTTCTAATTCAATTTAAGGGATGTGCAGGCTCATCAAAATATGTGGAAGAATGAGTTGATGTGGGTTAGGCAATCAGGCGGTCGAGGGGAAGCTGAACGCTCTCTCCGTCGACTGATTGAGGGAGGAGGGTCAAGCGAGATGCGCCACGGCGGCTGCGTAACCTCCGTAGTCTGTTAATGCGATCTGGTTGCTCTTTCCTCCTGAAATCAAATCAAGGCTTGTAGAAGCTCA
Source organism: Rhysida immarginata (assembly GCA_023313115.1). Lineage (NCBI taxonomy): Eukaryota > Metazoa > Arthropoda > Chilopoda > Scolopendromorpha > Scolopendridae > Rhysida > Rhysida immarginata. Next base: position 796,352 of record JAHWFO010047173.1, on the reverse strand, counting down.
TCACTCATTAGTTGACATTATGATATAGAGACTCCCGATTAAGTATTTTGACATTATGATAAAGAGACTCCCGATTAAGTATTTTGACATTATAATATAGAGACTCCCGAAATAGTGTTATTGAAATGGAACTTAAGAGAAACGAACCCTAAGTATTATTGAAATGGAACCTGTATGCAATTGATATTCTTCAGAGTCGTCATTCATGATTAGAGTCAAAAACATGGAAAGTGGAACCCCGACATTCTTCATAGCAATTGGAAGCAAGTAATGGAACTTTCGTCAAGCGACAGGCATGATAAGGAACCCGACATTGAGAGAAGACAACTACATATTTGAGATCTTCTGTTGAACTTAGTGGGAACACTTTGAGACTTCCAGTGGACTCACTCACTAATCGATCCGGATTATCTTCAGGTGTGTTTTCTGTGCTTCAGTGTGATAAGTGATATAATTTATGGCCTGTTTAACACAGAGGGTGTTTTTGTGCATTAATTTGGATTAAAAGTGATCACAAGTCTGCAGGTGTTTGAGACTACGCAACTGTAAGTAGAATGAATCTAAATGCGTAAGATTTATTTTGATTGTCATGGCAAAAGAAAGGTATAATACAGAACTATTTGAGAGAACTTTCGTGAAATTGAGTTTTAATTAATACTATCTCTTTCCTCAGAGCAATTGATTTTTATTGACATTTATTCACATTTTGCATGTTATCTTAGTTATAAATACTTGGGGAATTTAATATTAACTTTCTTCTTTACGATAAGATCTATCTACTTTCTTTTTACTTAGATTTAAGACTTTATTTAATCTTGTATCTCATTGGTGGTTTTTTAACTTTGAATAAAAAACATTTATTTGATTCCAACCCTTGCTTTCCTTATTGAAATATATAAGTCACAGCCTGCCATTTTAAAAAGAACCTAACCTATGTCCTTGATTATGCATATTGATTTTGTTTGAGCATTTTTGTTGAGCTAGCCGTCTTTGAATTCATTTCATTGGATTCTAGTTCTGATTTGTGAGAAAAGGGGGGGGGGTGGTCCAATCAAAATGATTGTGGTTGCATTGGCACCCATTGTGTAAAATTTTAAAATCAATGACATGTGGTTACAACTCCACAAATTTTTAATAAACTCCCAACATGGATTATTAAGTTTAACATAGATTATTAAAAAGTTGTTATTTTAATTTGGAAAAATTATTTGTGATATGAATTAACATTTATTTAAGTCATTCATTTGTTAACAAAAATACTGATTGTTAAAATCCAATTTGGAGACAATGAAAGTTGGATTGTTGCTCGGACTACTATGGTCAGGTGACTTTTGGGTGCCCAGGCCTGTCTTTCTCTTGAGCTACGTGCCTTTACTCTTTTCCTTTTTTGTATTTTTAGGAGTTAGAAAAACAGATGCTAGGAGAGAAGATGGGACAGAGAAAAGAAAGAAAAGGAGAGAAAGGGGCATCCTTATTCGTTGTTTGTATTAGTAGTCAGTAGCAATACTGTATAAATGAAGGGCGGAGAAAGAGAATAGTAGACAGTTATACTTTTCATAGTCATACAGTTATACAGTTATAATTTAAATAGTCATACAGTTATACTTTTCCTTATTTTCCACTCACTCCAGGTGGAGAAAGAGAATAGTAGACAGATTCAAGCACAGCCAGCAGCCAACCATAACAGTGAAAAATTGTGTAGCAGCTTAGAATTTTTTGCCTCCTTCAGAAAAACTATCACGGTCCAACAAGTGCACGTGTACCAGCTAATTGAAGCTGAAGTTGATAGTATTCCTTCAGCAAACGCCTTAAGATCGTTAAGGATTTTCAAAACAAGTGTATCTAATGGACTACTGCACTCAATAACACCTCACATAAAGCCAATTCTGATCTATGGCCGAGGCAAGTTCTATAAAGATCTTCAGGTGTAGCTAATGAAATCCTGCACCCAACTTAAAAACATGAACACATCAAAAGAGGCAAAAACACCTCACCAGAGGCAAACCAGTGGCCCAGTCAGCCAGAGAGCAGCTCGCACTGCCAATCCCAACCAGCCGAGAGAGCACCTCACACCGCCCACTTTTGAAGTGAAGAGGCAGATGGTATTGCCTCCACGGAATTAAGATCTAAAAAGATCTTACAGGTGGCATTATGCTACACCCAACGTAAAAACTTGAAAACACCTCAAACGAGGCAACATGAACTTGGCCCACAGCTTTCGCTGGTCGGAAGCTAACTCCCGACACCTAACCGCTTTGGCCACCCGGGTAGGCACAAATCCACCAGAAAATAAATCCTCTCTCTCCCACGAGAGCGAAGATGTGGTGGTTTCTGGCAAACTCACACCGCCCATCGCAACTAGCTCAACCACCCACCGGCCTAGCAAATCACAGATAATATGAATTGTTCACTTTTAGCCCCGAAATTACAGCAATTGCATTGGAGATGTAAACTATTTGTCGAAAATCTAATTTTCTCTGAACTTTAGAGCATCTAGTTTTTAATATTTTGTTCGTATAGATTTTGCTTTAAATTAATGTTTTGTTTTCTTGGTACTCAGTTTAAATTTCTCAAATTTTTTTAAATTTAATATGGATATATGGAAGGGTGTGTGAATGGTGATTCGCGTATACACGCGTAAAAAGTAGAAATAGAAATAGAATACACATAATACGCTTCTCAAAATTGATTGGGGTCAAACAAGATTCTATCAACTTTTCTAGGGTGTTTATGCCTGATAAAATTTTAATTCCCGTGTAATGTGTATTTCCATGTATTTTTTTATCACTGTATGAATGGTTTCTAGAACGAGACTTTTACAGTTGTATACATAATCAGAATCATTAGATAAATATTAGGACCCTTGATATCACCAACGTTACGTTTGTGTCCAATAGCTGTTGGGCGCTCATTAAATCGCTGTCAGGTGTACAACAAAGCAATCCACACTGGACAGATTGTTTACGCCCCACAAACGAAAAAAATAAAACATGGCTGGTGATAATGCATGAGTGTGTATGTATATATTTTAATTACATATAATTCATATAGTAAGAACTTATATAATTTTTACTTTTTGGGGGTCTCTGGAACAAATTATTCAAATTCTCATAGTAATCTATGGTAAATTGATGATCGGTAAACGAACAATTCGGGTAGCAAACAGTCTTGGAACGGATTATGTTCGTTAACCGATCATCCACTCACTGTACATGAAAAACGATTGATAGTGATCCATTGGAGTCTGCCCTCTAGTATTACAGACTTTTAACGCGAGTTTAAATCCTATACGTTAGGCTAAACGTTCATGTTTAGTAGCGTGTGTTTCCACAAAATGGCCACACTCTCATTCCATGTTTGAATACACATTCATGCAGTTTTCCAGTTACAGAAATCTGTGATAGTCTTATGTTTTCATGTGCACAAACCTTTTAAATACAATCGGACAAAGCAATTTATCGTTTCTTTGGCATGGAACAAGCTTTTTTTAAACCCCAGAAACCCAGTAGGATTTGGCGGTATTCGTGATTTACCAGCACAAACAAATCATTCGGAAAAAGAGAGACACAAATGGCTTCTTGGTGTGCCAGCTTACACACAGTAGAAACCGGGACGCCACTGTTGCCACTATAATCGCATGCGCGCTTTAACTCATTCGAACAATGTGAAGTGGACTTGGTCTACTTGAGCAGTCTGTTAAAACAAAAAGATAATTATAAAATTCGTCTTACTTGCATTGTGTCTTTTAGATTTGCATGGGTTGTGCCTTAAAAACAAAGACAGTACTCAAACTCCAAAAAGACTTTCAAATATGGTTGGCCGCTAGCTTTGTTTGAGTCTGCTCACTATTGTTTCCTCACCTATGGCGAGTAGAAAGTATGGAATGTATAAATGCTTTGGAGTACTCCAGTTATACATTATTCCTACTGACCGTTAATTATTCCCATCTCTCCTTCACTTCCTTTTCACTGTCTTTGCTCTTCTTTTTTCTATCTGTTTATCTAACTCCCAAAAAATACAAAAATAGAAAAGCAAAGAGCAGCAAAGAAAGGTCCCTGTGGCATCATTTTGCTTTACCTCATCCACCACCACCATTTCCCCCAACCCATGTGGAAGAGGCTGCGACCTCTAGGGTAAAAGTGGGAAAATCTTTTCAAAATGACGACCATATTTCATAATTCAACCTGGGGGTCAGATTTCATAATCATTTAAAAATGATTAATAATGATTAATTATTAAACTTAATAACCTAATAATTCATTAGCAGCATAATATATCAGTAATCGGTTTCTTATATTCTCCCCATTTGAGAGGTAATACTACTTCCAATCAATTCTTTTTTTTTCTTATGGGCGCTCCCTCTCGCTATCCTTTCTGCCATCCGATAGTTTATGGATTTGGAGACATATCCCTTTGTTCACTACTAAACATTTTTCCTAACGCAGCAACTTTACGTTATTTATTTATTTCGTTAAAAACTATTCCAAAAAACGTTATAATCATCCATCCAGGGCCTGTATGGCCATAGGCCGACGGGGTAAATCCCTGGATGGGGAACAAGAGACAGTGTAAAATAGTAATGTAATATAAATTATAATGTAATATAAATTATGTTGAGGGGCTGGGAAGGGGAAAATTAGATAGGCGGGTGTGTTAAGAAATAATCCTTTATACGAATTTTAAAGGTTGCGATATTCGGGGACATTCGGAGAGCTGGTGGTATAGAAGACAGGGATGCTTTTGAGTTCGTAATTATATTTTATACGTGCTATTGCAAGGAGGCTCAGTGTCGAGTGTTGTAAGGAGGTGCGTTATTGATTGTAAATAAGGGCTGAGGGAGGGAGATTAAAATGTGATTGTTGATAAAGATTGCAAGGTTTATAAAGTAGAGTTGTTGAATGGGTGTGATACCCACTGTGGTAAAAAGATGAGAGACAGGAGCTGGTTTGCGTAGATTTAATAAAATTCGAACGAACCATTTTTGAAGTCTGAATAAGCGTAAAAGATTATGATTAGTGGTCGAACCCCAGAATTGAAGGCCGTAAGTTAGTGAGGAGTGGATAGAGCATTATATAATAGTAAGAGGATTTTTAGGGGAAAGAAGTGGAGACGGGAGAAAAAGCCCTAAAGCTGATTAAGTGTTGAAGCTAAAGAATTGATGTGGATGTCCCAGGAGAGGTTATGAGTTAAGTGAATGCCTAGGTATTTAAAGGATTTGGATGGGGTAATCTCTTGTGAGTTGTTATATAGCGAAAATTCGTTCGTGTCAAATTTTTTATTGCGTTGAAGGAAGATTACGTAAGTGGTTTTGCTAAGGTTGAGGGATTGATGATTGATAGTGTTCCAGAAAAGAAATTTGTCTAGGATTGAGTTAAAGGAATCCTTGATTGTACGTAGCGAGGCGTCGGCATAGGATATTGTTGCATCATCTGCATACAATATTACAGACAGGGGAGAAAGTATGGAGGAAAATCATTTACAAAAATATTAAATAAAAGCGGTGATAAGATGAAACTTGGGAAACTCCAATATTTCGGGTTATTGTCTATTTTGTGACCCACCTTCCCCGCTTTATATAGATCAACAATTAGTGTCGGGTGGAACGTGTGTCAAGGGTTCGGGACTGATACTTTCGAGGTGTGAATCTTAAAATTAAAAAAAAAATAAAATCCTGCAGCTGATCAATTAATTAGATATTCTCTCTTTATTCCCCATAAACCACATAATATTCAAATTAGGGTAATTTACATATGATTAGTTAGACGTGTGTCAATGATACAGCTCATGGATGATAACTTTTAAAGAAAAGTAACTTCAGCAGAGGGCCCTCTCTGAGCTAAAGAACTATATTTCTTATTTAATTCTTATTATCAATCATAATAAGCGCATTAACAATACCAAGCGTCAGATTACGCAACTAAGGGCTCTGTGCAATAGTTTAGGCACATCTCAGTTGTACAGGTTGATCCTTGTATAGGGATGACGCTACTCTGCTTTACTTTCACTTACACATCGGCAGTGCTTATTGTACACATAGACTCAACGCACACAAGCGTCGTACGGACCACAGATGAAGAGAAACAGATGGGAAACTCTACCACGTAATTGGAAATTACTACGTCATTTTTCAAAACTGGTTTAGTGGCGCTAGTGAGGACACAATTTTGAAAATAATAAATAAAATAATAACGCAGTTTATGTATTAATTCTTATATAATGTTAAAACACATAAATTTGTATTCAAAAATAAAAAAATGTTTTACATAAACGAAAAATTCTTGATTTGTCACGTGATCACTCATGTGAAGCACTCATGTTTGTATTAGCTCCCCTCTAATACTATGCTCGTGTTAATCAGAGACCATCAATAAGAAATCTTGGTAATACAATAATAATTTCTTTTCATCTGTGATAATCCACCTTGCATCGTAGAACCGGTTTTCAGTTTTTAATTAACTTGAATTAAATTTTTTAAAATTCCGATGAAAAGAACGTTAAGAAACGTATTTATATGACGTCATATAACAATCCATTTGCGGGAGAATGACGTAATTATGATTAAACCGACAGTAGCGCCGCGAAGCCAGGAGTGTTTTTAAGGAAAATTTCATTGGTTGACTTTCGTCACGTGATCTCAGAAAAGTTTCCCTTGCGGCTATAGGGAGTTTCCCCTCTGTTTCTTATTCCTCTGTGGTACGGACCTTTAAGTTATGCATCGCATAAGAGGAGGCCCGCAGTAACCTCTTGTCTGCACTCCGATGTGTTCGTTACTCAATGAGGTAGCATCAAATGCACTCCGGTGGTCGTGGTCGGCAACGTTTACTCAATGAGAGCAGGAGACACTCCCACGCGGGCAAAATGTGCAACTTCCCAACAAAATACGATTCGGATCAAGAACTCCTGTTTACGACTGATCTATAGCTTAGCTGCGGCCGTCTGACTTTAACATAATATTAAGCATAAATCTCAAGTAAATACTAATATGCATTTTCTATTTTAATTCATAGCAGAACATTTTATCTTGATCATAACAATGCGAACTCATTATAACGATTCTCCAATGTTCATTTACGCCGTTCTTGCCAATCTACGACTGTCTCTGAGCTATGCGAACAACTGTTCTCTTTGGAAGAAACTTATTCACTTTATCTTTTGCTACTTAAAGTTTTACTGTATCTTCGCAATGAATCGATAAACTCCCGTGAACCCACAACATGAAACGAACTCACCGAAAATGTCATCTACATTGCTCGTTGTCTTCGATGATGCATGGAACCTCGATCTCCGATCGAACGTGACGGCCAGTCGGGCTGTTTAGCGTCGGTATTCTATCAGATCTGGATTGCTTTATTTTTTATTAAAACTGTATCTAGTATTTTTGTACAGTTTAATGATTAAAAGCATTTCGCTTCAACCAGCGAGCATAAATTAACATCAGCACTCGAACTTTCCGGCGTTCCCACCAAATTGCCTCTCCCTCACGTCAATCTCCAGCGGTTGCTCGCAGCCAAAAAAAAAAAAAAATTATTATCTCCAAAAAACAGAAAAACAACAATAATAATAAAAGAAAACTGAGATCGCACAGCTTCTCCGAAAAGATCTCAAAACAACAATACCTTCTCAGCAACAATGGCGATTCCTGTTGCACGAACATCGTTGCAACAGCAATCGTCAACAATTATTTAAAAGAAAGCAAGACCCTTTTAACTGAATATAGTTAAATATCTAAAATATAAAATGTTATTTTTTACTAATTAAAATTAGGTGCTAAAAAAAAATATCTAAATTCATAAACATTTTCGAGAGAAACAAAGAGAGAAAAGATTCCAAAAAAAATTATAACTACCACCAAAAGTTTTTATAAAAAAAAAAGGACCATGGAAACCCCTACACTTTCTCCGCCGGACCCATGTGACACTCACTGAAATGGAATGCCACAATTTGATAAGAAAATTTGAAAGCCAGTCAAGAGGAGGTCCACGTATGTTGAAATGTTGGGATAGTTTGTGTAGAAGGAGAGAATGAGGGATTGACTCGAATGCTTTATAACCTCCATTAGAAGATACATTTCATTTGATCACTTCTTATAATAATTCGTCTATTTTTTTATTATTATAATAAAATTATGATTAAGGAATTTTGATAATCTATGCAATATAAAATTTTTCAATAACTTACGATAGATAATTATAATTTTACAAGATTTTTAATGAGAAATTGTGATGTTATTTTGAAATGTCTTTTAAAAATAAAAATTTAAACATAGGGTGTTAACCCTGAAAAAAAACTGAGATTTTGAAGAGAAGCTATATTTTGTCAAAGCAAAGAGTGAAAAGGTTAAATTACTTTTTAAAACATAAGATACGAGGAGATGCAAGCGCCTATGAATATCTGAGATGCCCTGGTTTACCGCCAAAAGAAACTAAATCACTGCCCGTTGTTTGGAACGCACCTCCATTGTAGACGCCATTTTAACAGCTCACTATAGCGCTGTCACCTATCGGACGTCAATGAAAACTACACGAGACGAAGCGGAAATGTTTGAAAATGTTCCACAAAAAATGTCCAGTTTTTCCAACCAAAATTGGCCGAAGAAAAATTTGCGTTGCATTACTTATTGAACTCCCCTCGTACATATGAAAATTTCCACAATTTAAATTTCCATTAACCTATTAGAAACTGCTATTATAAAAATAAAAGGTTTATTTAAAGCATCCAAAATGAAAATTCATGCAATATTATTGGGATTTTAAACTATTGTAGATGTTTTCCTTTTTTACCTTGTACTCTAGAGTTTATTGGTATTGAATTGAAGGAATGATCTTCAACTGAAATGATATAAGACATAAGCTGAAAGGCTATCATAATACGTATTCCGTTTTAAAAGTAATTATTGTAAGCAGTAAATTATTCATTATCAAATATAGTTATTTATCGTTTTGTGGGCTCCAGATTTGACAGAATTTTTCCAGAAATTAATGAAAGGATCAAGATTAATCTTTCTGAATATACAGCAGAATTAACGGATATCTACAGTGAATGCGAAAATTTTTTACTTAATTCAATTCAAAACCTTAAGCAGGAAGACTATAACGATATTTGTAGCAAATTGTGTAATTTTGAAAGCCATGTAGTCTCTTCGCCTTCTTCCACGCTGTCGCTCGCCCTCCATCCTGCCTTCCAGTACCGTCAGTACTGTCAAGCCAACCGAGCCCCGTAAAATGTGTCCCCGAAAGCCAGCTTCCGCCTTTTTATGCTCAAAATCAACTTGCGTTCTGTTCCCAATCTTCTAAGAACTTCCAAATTCGACACGTGGTCCATCCAAGAAATTTTAAGGCCATCACGATAAAAATACATTTCTAGCGCCTGGATCTTCTGACTGTGGGCCTTTGTTAACGTCCATGCCTCGCAGCCATATGTGAAGACTGGCCATATTAAGGTTTGAATGAGCCGACACTTAGTTGCAGTCCTTGTTGTACCTCTCATAATCATTCTATTATTCCAAAACGCATGTTTAGACTTGACGATCCTTCTTGATATTTCCGTTTCATTTTTACCATCGTCCGTAATCTGGATGCCTAGGTAAGTATAGGATTTAGCTTGTTTTATAATGGCGTCGTTTATCTTAATATCTGTTAGTTCATCCTCACCTGTACGCGACATTCTCATCCATTTGGTCTTTGCTGTTTTATCTTCCAGAACAAATTTTTTACCTTCTTTTATCAACGCTTCAATGAGATTTTGCAGGCCACTTTAGAGCCTGCAAGTAAAGCTGTGTCATCAGCGTACCTTATATTGTTCACCTTCGTGCCATTGATATATATACCTGCCTTCTGTTTGTCAATAATTCGAAATACCGCTTCACTGTACACATTATACAGCAAGGGCCACAATGTGTAACCTGGCGTACACCTTGCTTAATTGCGAGTTCATGACGAACTTCTGAAGCCGATTCAATAACTCCAGTTTGTTGCCAGTATAGTTTCATAATAAGTTCAAGTTCGCTACTGTCTATTTCGGTATTTTCAAGGACTTGTACCAAAATGTCGTGCTTAACACTATCAAACGCCTTGCGAAAGTCAACAAAGCAAATATATAGTGGTCGATTTATGTCAATGCATTTTTCTATGATGAGTCGCATCTCAAAAACTGCGTTAATTGTACCTTTTCCTGATGTGAAACCGTTCTGTTGTTCACTTAACTCTTTTATGAGTTTTTGTTGCACTCTATTTGCTATTCCTTTGAGAATCACTTTGGACGGATGTGACACTACGGATAGGACTCTATGTTAATCACAGTTGGTTGTCCCACTCTTTTTTGGTAGGAAAACACACAGCGTGTCTTACAGAATTCTTCAGGCATTTGTCCTTGTTCAGACATTAACTTAAATACCCTAATCAGCCTTCTTTCTGGCTCACCTTGGAGAGCCTTGAGATTCTTTGCCCTGATGTTGTCAACACCTAGAGATTTGTTGTTAGGGAGCGATCTTATGATATGCCTTATTTCATCTTCTAACAATCCATTTATAGCCTTGTTTCTGTGAGCTGTGGTAAAGCTGGGCCAGAATTGCGGTGCTGGTCATCATGCAATTCTTCAAGGTACTCATGCCATCTCCTGCTGATTTCTTTTTCGTTTGTTAAAAGCTTTCCAGTCTGTCCTTAATGACTGATGATTTTAACTTGTGCGTTTTACCGTTCAAATCTTTAATCTTCATGTACATTTCTCTAGATTGATGTTGACGGTCCAATTCTTCTATATTGCTACATTGTTCCTCAATCCACTTTTGTTTTTCTTCCCAACATTTCCTTTTAATAATCTTGTAGCGCTGTTTTTCTTGTTCCGTTAATTGTCTTTTCCATGGACGTCTCTCGTCGATCAAATCAATTATTTCTTGTGTCACCCATGGCTTTTTTCGACCATCTTCCTTCATTGGGACGGTTTTCATAGTAGCGCATTGTATGGCATTGCTCACATCTGCCCACGTTATTTCTTCGTCTGTTAAATGCCTTAACTGCCGATCTATTTCTTCATTATATTGCAGAATGACATCTCTGTTATGAATAAGTGCTGAATAATCCCGTTTCTCGCTTTTCTGTGTTTTCGTTGTTCGTTTTAGTCGGTTTCTTATCTTCATAAGAATTAGACGGTGATCAGATCCGCAATCCGTGCTTGGTATAACCTTTGCACTAAGAACAGCATTGCGGTATCGCCGACCAACAAGGATAAAATCAGTCTGGTTCTTATGTAGGCTATTCGGAGTTGACCCATATTTGTTCAAAAAATGTGTTAGCTATAACCAGATCAGTTTCTATACAAGATTCTATCAGTTTGTCTCCTCTTTCGTTTCGCTCTCCAATTTCAAAAGGTCCCATACATGCTGAGATTCGTTCATCTCCTATTTTTGCATTGAAATCACCGAGTATGCATAGGATTCTCCCTTTCACACCTCCTAAGTCGTCGTTAATAACTGTCTTTATGTCTGCATAAACCTGCTCCACTTCGACATCTTCTGCGTCCAGTGTCGGAAAGTATGTTTGAAAAAGTATTATGTCAGATGGCATTGACTTCAGCACTATACATATCACTCTATCTGATTTCCTAATAATCGTCTGAATGCTCGTCGCCATTTTGCTATCAACAATGATTGCCGTGCCTCTTAGTGATTGAACGCCTCCAGCGGTTAATACTTTGTTTTTTTTCCCAGATTAATTCTCCTCTGAAACGGCTAATAGCAGAACCAAATACAAAATATACATGCTTAGAGGGTTCCTTACATTGTGCCTTAGCGTAATTTTCATGTCAATTGGATAAGCCTTTTTAGAGATATTAATTTTTTAATTTTTAGAAAAAATTAATATATGACTGTAGCGTTATAACCAGCGAACGGATCTCAATAAACTTGACATGTACGAACTCCTCTCAGAAAGGCAATTTTTTTTTGTAAATGATTTGTTTGGCTGTGATGAGCCGTTTTGGAGTTCTTA
>JAHWFO010047173.1:738036-784268 GCA_023313115.1 Rhysida immarginata | reverse complement strand
CCCCCCACCCCTGCATCCCCTTCAAAAAGAAAATATACACCCTTAAACTATTTGTGGACGGCAACACGCTGGCGGGGCTGCGTTATGGCCTCAGGAATGCTTTCGTAGCATTATCTGGGTGCACTCACCATTGCGGATGATAATATGAATCGATTTAAGTAGTATCGATCCTTTTTGACCATGTACACTCACACATGTACATTGTTTTTCCAGGGCATGATGGCATCTACAGACAGACAATGCATTTCATATAGCTGGAATTGTACGCGATTGGTTAGAAGAGCACGAAGAAGACTTCACTGTACCTCCCTAGCCCCAAATTTCACGGACTTAAATCCAGTGGAGCATATATGGGACCACCTCGATCGGGTAATGCTCTCCATGGTTACTCATCTCGATTCTACGGCGCACTTTTTTGCTGATATAAGTACATATTGCACTAAAACATGTTGATTTTGATTTTTGAATAAAGTTATAAAGTTGATTTTGGTACGCCTAAGATTCGAGGAATAATTTCTTTTTTCAAAAATGGTCTCAAAAATCAGCATGCGCCTTACATTCGAAGGCGCCTTAGAATCGAGTAAATACGGTATATTTAATTTAATTAATTATCTTTCATTAAAAATTTTAAAATCATATCTGGGGACAAAATTATGAAAACTAATTAAAGGAAGAAAGTATGTGATTGGACATTTTAAAACTTATTTCCTATCGGACATTTTAATTAATAATGTTAAAGTAATAAACTATGTTATTTAATATTGATTAAAATGACAGTAAGAAATGTGATCGCAAGGAAGCTGGAAAGCTGAAACAGCGAAAGATGCGTAGGAATAGCCTACAGGAAGCCATTCTCAGGTGATGAGGACGCTAACTCTCCCAATGGTGTCAGCTTAAATTGAATCTGACTTTAAATTATATACTCTATTTTGCTTTTTAATTAAAAGGTAATAATACATTGATAACGTGTTTTGTTTACCTATTTGCTACTACACTAATAAAGCTTTCATCTGCTGTAATTCTGTCCCTAATTGGAATACGACATTCTGTCCCCATATTCATATGACATTTTTTGCTCTACCTGACTTGCCCAACAAAATGCCGAAGTGTTTTATACTCGTTGGGAATCACTTTGTATTTAGCCAATGACAAGATAAGTACCGTATCCAAACAGACCAAAATTGCTTAGGGGAGCATGAGGACCAACGAAAAAGATAAGTTCGGGAAGCTCGGCTAATGGTGTACACTATCTATAATCGATTTAAAATATCCCCATTTTACAAAGTGACAGCAGTGTTCAATATACGAGGGTTATTCATAAGATAAGGTCCGTTTTGCAATAAAAGCAAAACTACTATATATACGAGGGTTGGGGAATAAGTCATGGCAACTATTTCTTTTCTCACAGCTAAGGGATGGTATCACAAAATGTCATATGTCTCGAGGAAACTGTTCATTCATAGTATATTTCCATAACACCAAATGGCCCTGTGATTTCCTTTTGTTGCATAGAGAACAATGTTGAGTCAGTTCTTAGTCAACCGCCGTGCAGGATGGATGTAACCTGAGTTGAACAACGCTCGTATATCAATATAGCCGGTCTCCGCTGGCTTTGATAAGAATTGGAGCACCCACTATACTTTCCGGACTTTTCTCCATGTGATTTTGATCTTATACGGACGGTAAGGAACCATTACGCGGTAGACAGCTTCGGACACGAATGGACATTGCAAATGTGCAACAGGAGATGACCTGATTTCCACATGGTGAGAGAAATGGTGAAGCAGATGATATGGGCGCCTGTCACATCGTTGGCAGCGTACTGTGAACGTTCAGGGGACTACTTTGAGGCCCTTTAGAACGGGTATGTGTGCTGTAATGATTCTGGAACATGAAAGTTGTAATGTTTTATCAACTACCTTAATAAACATGAAGAGCAAAATATTTCCGTGTTGCGAAATGGCCGTACATTTCCTCCTTTCCTTGTCCTTTCATCTATATATTTCGCATTTTCTACCCAGGTCGAATTCTCACAAAAAAAATAGTTTCCATGACTTATGCCCCAACCCTCGTATTTTCAAATTTTTTTCTTTACCAGATTTTATGTACCTTTGACTATTTTCCCACATAATTTCAAAGTTTATTTAAGCACTTGTCGTAGCGCTCAATGTACTTCCGCATGATCACTTCATAGAAGCTGCTGCCGGTGAAGAAAATCCCGCAGTTTTCACTTGTTCATCGTCGCTGAAATGCAGCTGCCGATGATCTCCTTTAGAAAAGGACGGACGGACGGACAGACGGACATTGTGAAAACAATAAGTAGCTCCATTCTTCCGCTACTTAATAAACCCAGTCTATTGAGGATGTAGATGAAGTCTTGTGCAGATAATGTTGATAGGGGAAAACGATAAACTTGAAGTACAGATGAAATTTTGAAGAGGGTGATCAAAATATTTGGGATAAAATTTATATAAAAAAACGTTTTCGAGAATTTTTCTCATCATCAGTTGGATTAAATATTTTTGAATGTTGAAAACAGTTGAAATAAGAATTTAACAATTGATATAAAGGTGATCAAGCTAAGTTGGTTGTAATTGTTGGTTATGATTGTCGGCTATTGCATATTAGGGTGATTGTTGTTTAAAAGTAGTGTCCATTTATTGTTTATCTCTACTGATGGTTTGGCTAAATTTTTGTTATTTGTAATGATATTTATTGTTTCTTTAATTAATCTTTTTTTATAATTCTCTTCTTTTCCAATGATTTTTGTGTTATTCCAATCTGGTGTGTGGTTTTCTTTGATACAATGATTTACTAAATGGTTGTTTTTGTCTTTGTGGCGAAGTGCTCTTTTATTATTTATTTTATAAGCTTTTATTAACTTTGCTGTGTTAGTTGTTTAGGTCAAATCTTGTAATCAATATTAAACCAACTTTCCGACAAGCTAGGGAGCTGCAATTTGACACACTTATGCAGAATCGATGACAATTTATGATAAAGAAAAAAATTTTCAAATCGGTTCATTGGTTCGTGTTCTAATGGTACTAACTCATTACTACGAATTGATTGTTGTAACAATTGGACATTTCGTTATGGCGAGAGTAAATGTATCTATTGTTTATTGTTGCAAAATTAAGCTGTATTGTTGCCAATAAATAAAACATTATAAAAGCTTGGTTTGATAAAACCTTTTTCCTCTTAACTTGTTTTTGTTTTTATTAATTCACGATTTTCCCCATTATAAGGAGACTGATCTCATTTAAATTTAAACACAATAGATTTATTTATACAGAGGTTGAGTCAAAAGTAGTGGCCGACTCGGGAGGGAGGGGGGGTTAGGGTTTGACGAATTCTGGGCAAAGACCATTTACCACAAGGCTATATCACAGTTTATTAAGAGAAAAGAGTGAGAAGAAACGTCAGTATAAATTTGAATGCCATAGACATTGTGCCACCTGCGTCAGCCGGAGTAAAAAAATGGCAGAAAAATTGGTGATACGCGAGCTCCTTCGTCACTATTTGAAAAACGGGACCAGTGCGCGAGCAGCAACTGCCGAAATTTGCAAGGTGGAAGGTCAAGGCGTGACCAATTAACGGACAGCACAACGGTGGTTCTCCCGCTTTTCGTCTGGAGAAATGGGCCTGGACGACATTATTATTTTTTTCATAATGTGGAAGACCTCTTTGGATTAGTCAGGCTTCTTACCTATGTCAGTATATTTCATGCAGAATTTATTCCGGAAGGGTGAGACTCGTATAAGCACTGCTTACATCCCACCTGAACAAATGTACACATCACTGTTCGATTGTCGTATTCTTCTTATATGCTGATGAAGACAGCTTAGCTTTCGAAAAGTACATACATATGTATAAATAAATCTATTGTGGATATGCGACCTATTGTTTTTCTTCAATTCTTCAATATTTAAAGCTATTATAATAGTAGTTTTCCATAATTGAAATTGTTATAGAGATACTTGCCATAACGAGACAAGTTTTCCGTTGCCGATGTTATACTCATATGGCTCTCGAGAAACCCTTCATTTTTTGGAAAAAGATGAAAGCACTAGGCGCTACTCAGGAATCTAAAATGGGATGTTCAAACATGTCTCACTTGTGAGGTTGCAATTTTTGTTCTGTTGCTGGAACTGCATGAGGCCGAGCGTTTTCATGAATCAACACAATCCCTGCAAACTACGAGGGGCGATTGATAAATAAGGTCTCCATGGCTGTAACTTTTTTACTTGTTAACCGATTTTCAAAATTCTTTTTGTATCTTATACTCACATTTGTCCTCTATGTAATGCACTATTCACTTTTTGACATAGTCCCCATTCCTTTCCAAGCATTGCGCCAACGCGTGACTAGTTGGGTGAACCCGTCGGAGAGGAATTCCGGAGTTGTTGTCGACACCAGGAGTGAATGTCAGCGTTTACCTCGCCGTCAGAACCAACTCATGTCCCTTAAGGGGATCTTTCTTCTTTGAGAAGTGGTGAAAGTCGCAATGTGCAAAGCCTTTCATTTTTGAACTGCAATTTTTCATCTTTGAACTGTAGGCGCTGCAAACCCTCTTGTGTGTGGTGACTCGTGTGCGGGCGGACGTTATCGTACTCCAGAAGAGGATCCAAAGCTGCCATTCAATCCTGGTGTCGACAACAACTCCGGAATTCTTCTCCGACGGGCTCACCCAACTAGTCACGCGTTGGCGCAATGCGTGGAAAGGGATGGGGACTATGTCGAAAAGTCAATAGTGCATTACATAGAGGACAAATGTGAGTATAAGATACAAAAAGAATTTTGAAAATCAGTTAAAAAATAAAAAAGTTACAGCCATGGAGACCTTATTTATCAATCGCCCCTCGTGCTATCTGACTCTACCCTCGTATTTTCAGTTAGTCATATTGTCAGAATTATTGTTAGTAATTGGCTATAGTTATTGCTAGTAGAAAATTGCTCACTATAACAATAGATGCTTACGAATAAATGTTTTAAAGGTATTTTGATACACCCTGTATATTATTAAAAATAATAATTACCACTTGCATCCTGTTCTGGCAGACCGTGCGCCGCCTCCGTGGAAAGAAGTCTCTTTCATCACAAACTATTAAGAGTTCAGATGGGAGGCTTCTGAAAACAGAGGAGAGCGTGTTGCATAGGTGGAAGGAATACTTTGCATCTCTTCATGATCCGGTGACAGCAACAACTGAGGCACATGAGGTGCACCTTGGAACGGAGAATAGTCACGGTAGTATCACCGAAGCAGAAGTGAGATGGGCAATTAAGTCCCTGAAGACTGGCAAAGCTGCAGGTGATGATGAAATCCGGTCCGAGATGTTAAAGGCCTTAAATCAGGATGGTATCCTGTGGCTGACTCGAGTGTGTCAGGTTGCTTGGATATTTGGACAGGACCCTAAGCAATGGCAGACAGGAATTGTGATCCCTATCTTCAAAAAGGGAGATCAGAGAGATTCCAACAACTATCGAGGCATCTCTTTGCTCAGCATTCCTGGTAAAGTGTACGATAAGTGTCTGGAGCAGAGAAGTCGGGAAATAGTCGACTCTAAACTGTCGAGGGAGCAGTGTGGTTTCCGACCTGGCCGATGCACGACGTATCACATCGTTGCACGACGGATCACATCTTTGAGAAATCCTGGGAGTATGCAAAAGAGGTCTACACTTGCTTTGTAGACCTCGAAAAAGCATATGACAGAGTTCCTCGGGAGAAGGTTTGGCAAGTGATGCAAGAGTATGGAGTGGATGGGCAATTACTGGTTGCTATCATGTCTCTGTACGAAAGCTCTGAGATGTGTGTCCGGATAAATGGCATTAAGTCAAGACCGTTCACCGTGGGTGTTGGACTCCGCCAAGGGTGCGTACTGTCGCCCCTCTTGTTCATTATCTTTTTGAATTGGATAGACAGGAGCAGCCGAGGCGAGGAGCGCATTTGTGTGGGTGACTGCCTGGTGGAGAGGTTGCTCTTTGCTGACGACCTTGTCCTCCTTGGGTCTTCTCGCACGAACCTTCAGCATGCACTAGACCGGTTTGCAGCCAAATGTGAAGAAGCTGGGATGAAGATCAGTGTGGCTAAAACCGAGGTTCTGTTCCTTTCAAGGCAGCCTGCTCAGTGCGCTCTCCATGTTAGAAATTCAAGTATCTCGGGATTGCATTCACGAGTGATGGACGGCAGGAGAAAGAATTGGATGCTCGGATCGGTGCAGCAAGCTGTGTCAGACGTGAAGTGTGGCGATCCGTGGTAACGAAACGCGAGCTGGGTAACAAAGCCAAGCTCTCCGTCTTCAAATCTATCTTTGTCCCTATTCTCACCTATGGTCATGAGGCTTGGGTAATGACCGAAAGTGTGCGATCGCGGGTACAAGCGGCCGAAATGAGATTTCTGAGAGGTGTGGCAGCTGTTACCCGCTGCAGATAGAATGCACAGCAGCACAATAAATAAGGGAGTCTTTAGGTGTTGAGCCGCTATTTCTCCGCATTGAGAGATCTCATTTGCGCTGGTATTGCCACGTGATACTGATGCCGCAAACTGGCCTTCCTAGGCAGTAGTTATTTTCCAAGCCGGTGGGTAAGAGACCAAGGGGTCGGCCAAGAACCAGGTGGCTAGACTACATGGAGTATCTGGATTCGAGTCGCATGGATATTACCAGGGAGGACATGCACCTGATGGCGGAAGATCGCTGGAGATCCTCCATAGGGCTGCTGCCTCCGCGACACTAACGGATAAGCGGGTTTGAAAAGTAAGTAATTACCACTTGCATCCCATTCTTACAAATAATTATAGGATCTCATTGGCAACATTTACTGAGATTATTTTAAGACATTTTTCAGTTAAAATTCTACATTTGGACTTTCTTGACACTTTACAAGATGTTTTTTCGTATTTCCGTACTCTTTACCAGATCTGTCAATATTAATCAAAAAAATATTTGTTTAAGATCCACGAGAAATATATTTCCTTAATAATCACGAGAGACTGTAAAACTTAGAGAAAATGTACGGATAGACTGGCATTGCAAATGGGCATCAGTGAAGATCGGTACAATATTATACATATTAAGAAATACAGACATTTAAGAAACAAAAACATTACCAAGTAAAAACAATTTTATACAACGGTCAAACAATTTTATCTGGTAAATTGAAACATGTTACCTTCCCTTCTAACATGTTTCTTAACCCTTTTTCTCCATAAACTGGATATATATACACAAAATTTCATTACCTTTATCTGCAGAAATCGGATTCATCTCACACGCTTTAAAAAAACTTTCATTAAGCTACGAAAAGTGGATAGTTTCATCTAATTAGAAATGAAAATGAAATTCAATTACGCAGTGAAAATCTTAAATTATAATTGTTTTTAACGCAATGATCATTTATATTATTAGAATCCAGATAACGATTCGAATGAACCTCAATCCACTAAAATTTTCCGTTTACTTTAGACAGAAGCATCGAATAAAAATAGTTCACAAGATAACGAATTTACGCAAGATAACGAATAAAAAACTAGAAATTCATTACTAATCTACAAAACACAATGTTATCAAACTCTATAAACCCTGGCAAAATGTTTGCGATACTTATTGCCGATTCGCTAGCCCGCGATGTTAGTTGAATTTTTAAAAATAAGGATGCACAGTTAAACGGTATGAAAATTAACATACGTTTATTTGGATCATTTACACTGCAAAAAAATTTAAACGATATTCTAAGCAAATAATAATACTGAAAAAAAATTAAAGCTCACTCCCACCCCCCGCCTGGTTGGAAAAATGTTTGCGATAATGAAATACATGGAAAAAAGTTTGCAATAATTTGTTGTAAATGAATTTAGTATTGCGTTGCACCACTCTTGGCTTTTATTAATGTTTTGATACGCCTAAGTATTAAGTCAATAAGGTCTCTTATATCTTCAAGTACAGACCAACTGAACTTTATTGAAGCCGACAATTCTTGTTTGATTGTTGGGTATTTTTCCTTGACGAGTGTCTTAAACTTGTGCCAACAGTTTTCGATTGGGTTCATGTCGGGACGGTTGGCTGGCCATTCAATTGGGGTAATTGAATGGTAGCAAGATGCGCCTTCACATTTTTTGAACGATGGCAAAATGCGTTGTCATCTTGGAAGATGCATGATCATCTACAAAATGATCTTCAACTGTTGGAAGAGGGAAGGCATCAATAATATTAATGTACACTTCTGAGTCGACTGTTGTTTTCATTGTGCACAGTTTGCCATTTCCTTTAAAAGAAATAACCCCAAACCATGAGGCCTTGTGGAAACTTTTCTTTGTCGATTAGGCAATCATTAAATTTTTCGTTTGAACTCCTCCAGACAAATTTTCCAACATCGTCACCACTTGACAAACAAATCCGGCTTTCGTCAGAAAAAATAACTTTCCTCAATCTTTAATTGTCCACTTCTTGTAAGTTCTTGTCCATTTCTAACGTGCCTGTCGGTGTTTCTTAGTTAGATGCGGCTTTGTCTTCGCTTTCCTCGAATGAAACCCAAGTTCATGTAGTCGATTTCGGACGGTTCTGTCACAAACGCGAACATGAGATATCTTCTTCCATTCGTTATTTATCTCTTTCGATGTCTTTTTTCTCATTTTCTTGCAGATTTCTGTTAGAGTTCTCTCCTGGCGCTTGCTAGATTTCTTGGTCTTCCTGTTCTTGGGTTGGTCCGGACATGGCCTGTTGCTCGAAATTTTTTCTATGTAGTCGAAACAGTAGATTTAGCACATCCCAACAAGTTTGCAACTTCAGTTTGAGTCTTTCCATCATCTAGCATTTTCACAATGCACATTCTAAGCTGTTGAGGCAGTTCTTTAATGGGTCCCATTTTATCGCTCGCAAATTTTATTTTTATGAAATATTATTGTGAACTGCTGCCTTTATAAGCGTTAGGTTTATCATCTAAATGTTGATAGTATGATCCTTTTTTCTTACATCCCTGTAGAAAAAATTGGTACTAAATTATTGCAAACTTTTATTCCATTTGATTTGCTTATCGCAAACATTTTTCCAACCAGGGGTTTTGGTTTTACTTTTTTATTTAGTGTAATTATCAGGTCGTTGCATATCAAATGTCGGATTTTGAGGTGGGTTCCGCGCTTCAGCACGATTTCCATGTTTAGTAGCAAGTACCCATAACAAAGTGGTACATTCCCAGAGATAAACCTATCAGCGACCAGCTGCCTGAAATTTGCATGTCTGCGATGATATTTAATAGCGTTTTTAAATAAAAACGAATAATTGATGCTCTTATCTCATGGTTAAGAAATTTATTTCCGTGTCTTAAGCCTCTGATTCCGACTTAGTCATTAAATCACAATCTATGATTTTACATTATCATAGTGTAAGCGCTCATAGGTCGCGGACGAAGCCTTTCCAATAGTCTCTCAACTAATTAACCATCATCATCGACAGAATTCATTGAACAATCTGAATTTTCTTTTCCCTATATATCATTGTCAAAGTTCATAAGTTGATTTTCCGACCATTCCTTCTTCCTTAAGGTTACTGGCTCAAAGAGAATGGATGTCTACAAAAAAAACCCCGCTATTTTCAGCAGTTAGTTCATCAAAGCTTACGTTACGGAAAAAAAATCTCAGAGGAAATAGACTTATACTCTGTTCCCACTAACGAGCTAGATCGAATCATTTCAGACTTGCAGTGGATTCATTAAGAAACTGGATTCTTTTCACATCCGCAATATTCGCAGTTCGGCGCTGCTCCAGCTAGCAAAATGGGTCATTCCATGTCAAATCATCTAAAAGTCATTTAAGTCTCCCACTTGACCCTTTCCATATCGGATGAAATTTTGTAATAAGGTAGTCCTAAACTCTAAAGAAAACTCTGCAAATGATTAGAGCTCAATGTTATTTGGTTCAGAAATTACAGACCCAATGGGCTGTCATCTGATAAACGTGCACGTGCTGCAAAAAGGGCCAACTTTGACCCCTAGTAAAATCAGTTCTAGTGACCAAATAAGTGTGATATGACATGTCAGGACACCTTTTAGCGCAGAATGTAGTGGTACAATCAAAAACGTAGTATGGTAGGCCGTTCAACTGCATATCTATGTCAAAGTCACCACCAAATTTTGTCGCGAAATGGCAGCATTTCAGAAACGGCCACCTTTGTGGACTGCTCTAGGGCTGCCGTTGTGAAGGTGTACCGCGACTGGACAAACCGGACAGTTTCGAGCAACCGAAGAGGTAACTGTGGGGCCCCACGGGCCATCGATCCTAGAGGCGAGCGTCGGTTACGACGCCTGGCCAAGACCAATCGGCGTGCCACTGTTGAGCAACTGACATAGCAAATGAACAGTGGGGCCACTAGGCGTGTCAGCACCAAGACAGTGCAACGATTCCTCTTGAGGTTGTGGCTTCGGAGCAGGCGTATGGTAACAGCACCCATGTTGACGCCTGTGCATCGCCGAAAACGCCTCCAATTCGCAATGGACTATCGCCATTGGACCTCGGCCGAGTGGCAAAGGGTTGCTTTCTCTGACGATTCGCGGTTTCTGGTGAACAGAGTGGACGGACGATGGAGAATTCTCAGGGAAGCATCTGAGAACAGGCATCCCGACACCATCGTTGGCAGCCGACAGGCTGTGGGGGAGGTGTGACTGTTTGGGGGATGTTTTCGTGGTAGGCTCTGAATCCACTGATACCGCTGGAGGGTACACTGAATGCTGCTCGTTACCTAACGATCGTCGCAGACCAGGTACACCTCAGGGTGATGGCACCTTTTAACAGGACAATGCTCCCTGCCATACTGCCAAAATTGTCCACGACTGGTTCGAGGAGCATGAGGATGAATTCAAGCTATTCCCATGGCCACCAAACTCTCCGGACCTCAACCCCATTGAACATTTGTGGGACCGTCTTGATCGCCATGTTCGCAAGCTGGACCCTCCACCAGGCGCGGTGATAATATTACGGGATGCACTGATCGCCGAATGGTCTTAGATACCTGCAACCATCTTCCGAGGACTTATTGACTCTCTGCCACGTCGACTAGTTGCTGTGCTTGCCGCCAAAGGTGGATATTCCGGATACTAGCAGGTGGTCATATTAATGTGTCCCGACCCTGTGTATCCAGAGATGTTCTACATGAAAGTTGAATAAAAAAAATTTGCATCGAAAATTAGCCAATCAAAATATCTCAAAATGTATCACTCCCATTTTGGTTTTCAATGGTAACATTGAAAAGAGCAAATTTTTCTGTGCAGGAATGATATTATTTACTCTGGGATCTGATTTTCTAGGCTCTGAAAATGATGCACTTTGTTGTGATATCGAAAGAACCAAATTATGATTCTTCATTTATTTTTTTATCCACTACCAGGGTCGCATGTGAAATATATCCAGACTAATTAGTAGAATTTGAAGCTTCATTGGTTAGAGCATTTTTGGTGGATTGAGAATTCTTATATATTATATGCATAATCTTTATTGCATTAGTTTTCCTGCTCTACAGTTCATTTGTCTTTGTGGTTAAAATAGAGGGTAGTCCAGTGGAAGTATTTAATCCCAATATCCGTACACAGAATAGACATATACTTTATACTAATATACAGTAAATATCTTTATTAAAATTGTTATAAGTTATACAAAAAAATAAGCAGAAAAGGAGATTAACTAACACGTGGGAAATCTTTATTTAGATTTGATTTACTAGAAAACAAAATTAGATACTATCTGAAACGAATCTTAAAATACGTTACAAATTTTAACGAAAGTGTTTCATTAGAAGCGTAATTATAATTAATATTGTTTTGTCGCATAATTGTGGCTAGTATTACCTAGCTATCGTGAGCGACCCCTAGGCGATGGGGTTGCCAATCTTTTAGATTGTTAGTTGCTCAGCCATCATGGACCAAAGCAAGGATTATATTAACAAAGATTAAATCAGCCTTCTGCAAATTGTCAGACTCTAGAAAAGACAGCATGCTGTAGCTTACGATATGCAATTCGTAGATAAAATTTCATTTTTAGATTCTATATGGCTGTCCTGGAACCTAGATTCCAGCAATAATAAGCATCATTCTTGTACAATAAAACCTGCTCTTTCTGATGATATCATTGAAAATTAAATTGACAGTGAGGCTTTTTGATATATTTTGCCCTGAAAGCTGGCTATTTTTCCAGGCAAAAATTTTTTGGGCAACTTCCATGAGGAATATCTCTGAAACTGTGAATACAACTTAGTAGCTATTTTAGCATAACTTAAAATATGTATACTTGCAAAATATTTTGTATATGGATCTTTTGCTGCTGAGCAATTGGCATCAAAAATGGGGGTCCAAATTTGTCAGGACAAATTTTGACGGTTACTTTGGCATAGACAGACAGCTGAATTGTTAACCAAACAACTTTTTTGAGCATACTAATGCATTCTGCGCCAAAAGTTGTACTGGTAAGCTAAATTTCATATTTTCTGACAGCTGTAACTGATTTTACAGAAGGTCAAATTTGGATCTTTTTGCGGCACGGGTACATTAGGTGGATGACAACCTACTGAAATTTTGAACTAATGCACAATGAGCTCTAAAATTTTTCAGTTTCATTTAGGATCTAGGTTACATTATTATAAAATTCACGAGATTAGGAGAGGGTCGAGTGAGAGGCCTCTGATGAGTTGACATGGAATGACCAATGGCAATATTGCAAAAGGAATATTGGAGAACAATGAAGAATCGAAGTCACCATTTGGCGATTGAGTTCAGCCGAGCAAACCTGCTTATAGAAACACTTAAGGCAAACATAGCACTTGCTCGTTTTGATTGATCAATAGCATCCCAAATGCAATATTTTAATTAACATTGTAAATTAATTGCACTTTACCTTGTCGACTGAGTGATTCCGAAAGCGTCAGCTGCTAGATTTAATGTAGTATTCTTATAACAAATCTTGTTTCTGTTACTCCGTAATTATTTATGCAGGGAACTAAAAGACTATGTGCGTTATCCATAAAACGTCGTCAAGCCTTATTTTTATTCTATTTTACTTTACGAGGGATATTTTTAAAGTATGGTCCGTTTTAGAATAAAATCAAAACTTTTCTACATATTTTATCAAATTTATCCTTTACCAGATACTATACACTTTTAACAATTTTTCTACGTCGTTTCTACGTTTATTTAAACAATTGTCATAGCGATCAATGAAATGAGTTTTTGCATAGAAGTTTGCCGTCTTTGCGGAAAGCCACGCAGTTTTCTCTTCTTCATTGCCGCTGAAACGCAGGCTGCCGAGGAACTCTTTTAGGCACTTGAATAGGTGGACGACAGGTTCGAACTGTAAGCAGGGTGGTTAAGTTGTTCCGAATCAAAAAATCTGATTAGAGTTTTAACTTCTGCTGAGCATGTGGAGCAACAACACAGAGTTCCATTGCATTATGTTCTTACACTTTACTGATAGGGCGTTGAATGTCCCTTGCTGCGATGTGTCTTGCTATAAAAAAAACGGAAAACCGTTTCGCAGTCGGCGACAACATCAGTAGTCATTTTAATGACACAGTGCGAAACATATACACTGACACCACAGTTTACAAAGGGTGTCTGCTTATTCGCAAGGGATGCTGGGAGTCTGTACGCATGCGCATTACTACGAGCACACGACATTTCCAAAGATATTTACAAACGGACCTTATTTAAAGAATATCAGAAAAATAAGTATTACCTTAGTCTGTGGATAGTAGACCAATTAAACGAAAGGAACCAACTGCTTTTCCACAAAAAATTTATTCAACATGAATGCACATTTCAATCGCTATGCACATTTCTTCTTCCAAACTTTTTTGTGGAAAAGCGGTTGGTTCCTTTTCGTTTAATTAAAATATATCCATCATAACACGTGACCAGTGTAAAAGTATCTGACTTGAATTTTGTCGCGCAAAAGATATGTCGCTACGGCTTACTTTTCATAGTCGAGTAGGGTACCTTCATGACCATGTGTGAATTTTTGTGCCTTCGCTGAGCGCGCCGGTAGTTGTGAGGCGAGATGATCTATTATGTTCGTCACATTTTAATTTTGTCCAACAAGACGTTTAGCGTAGAGCAGAGAGAGTGCATCAAGTTTTGTCAGAAACTTAGTGATTTCCAAACCGAAACAATTCGCAAGATTCGTCAGGTGTTTGGAGATGACACTATGGGGGAAACCCAAATAAAGAAGTGGATCGACTGATTCAAACATGACTGCACGTTTTTGGTGAGTGACCAGCATTTTGGGAATTGAGAAGGTACTTATTTTGATAATGGAAGATCGTCATGTGATAATGCAAGAAATTGCTGACGAGGTTATGATCTGCAAGAATTTCGCACATCAATATTAAGAGATGACTTGGGGTTGAGCAGAATAGCCACACAAACAACTCCGTCTTGATATCGCGCAGGACATGCTGTCCACTGCCAACAACTGATCCCGATTTCTGAACAGCTAAATCTGGATAAGAGTCATCAGAATGGAAACAAAAGCACAGTCATCAGAATGGAAGCATTCTCATCCCTAATAACGCGACAAAGACTGACAATTGCTCGCCAATACCGCAACTGAACAGCAACAGAGCGGTGAAGGGTGGCTTTTTCCGATGAATCACGGTTTATGCTCCATCAGACAGATGGGCGATGGCGTGTACGGCGTTCAGCGTCAGAAAACAAACACCCTGCAACACCTATGGCAAGGATCCAGTCCGGAGGAGGCAGCTTTATGGTCTGGGGAATGTTTTCATGGTATTTCCTGGGTGCATTCATCATTGTTGACAGCATAATGGATCAATGCAGATTGTGTTTCCTCACCCCATGTCCACCCCTACATGCAGATTGTGTTTCCTCAGCACGATGGCATCTTCCAGCAGGACAATGCGACGTGCTATACAGCCCGTAGTCTCCGTGCGTGGTTCGAAGAACACGAGGATGCGTTTACGGTACTCTCCTGGCCCCCAAACTCCCCCGATTTAAACCCCATAGACCATCTTTGGGACCACCTCAAATCGGGTTGTTCGGCCCATGGATCCTCCACCGCGCAATCTACGGCAGCTCGCCACAGAACTAGAGTCTTGTACTTAGGGAACAGATAATAAGAAATTTATTAATCGGTTTGTGTCAGGTGGATGATTTTAAAGACACGACTTAATTTCCTACTTCCTCCGTCCAGGAGTTATCATTCGCTACTTCCCTTGTTTGTTTATCGATCATTCCACTCAGGGCCCTTGATCTTCGGTTTGACTATACATATACGAAGGGCAGTCTAAAGTTCATGCTACTGCATAGAAGTCATGAACATACGGCAATCAAATTTGGTGGGGTCACCAATGCCTCTCCACACAAATTCCCTGTAAAGTCACACACTTCTGTCATCGATATTTCACCCATGAATCTCATAAGCGTAGAGCCATCATCTCCTTTGTGGAGAGGCATTGGTGACCCCAACACTTTTGATTGCCGTACGAACATGCCTTCGATGCAATGGCATGAAATTTATGACCGCCCTTCGTATAATGATACTTTCTTTGTACAATCATAGAAGATCTCGTGATAAATTTCCGTTGCACTCAACCCAAGAGATCTTTTTCATTAAATTGACACGCAAATAAGTAAATAGCACAAGAGAGGATCTGTTGACTCTCCGTGGATAGACGCAGAAAGAACTCACCTCACTCTTGATCTTAAAGAATTCACCGAAGAAGTCCTGCTTTCGTCGGGCAGCAAAGTGGCATGTTCATGACTTGAAATCAGCTGGACTTTATTTCAGCACAATAATGAATCAAACATAGCCTTGACCATTAGAATACACAATTGGCAATTTTCATGGCGATTTATTTGGTATATGCCGTATTTAAAAGTCTATACTGACGTTTACAAAATAATCTTGAAGTGACCTCCTTTTTGCACCATGCACAATACATATGTTACTCATAATGTTGCGCAGGATAGTCAGTGTGATCATATGAGATGCTAGGTGATTCTTTGCCTTCAGATCCTCCAGAACGGTTGGATTTGGATTTCGGAATAAATAGTGTTCTTGATAAAACCTCACACAAAGAAACCAGGATATTTCAGGTCAGGAGAGTTAGGAGCCATGGAATAGGCTCATCCTGTCTGCACCACTGATCATTAAAATAATGCTTTTAGGAATCTCCGCGTTTCTTATGCCTAGTGCGGTGTTTCCAATATAAACGATGACACTTAATACGGAATTATATCGATTGTCGTTCTATCGGATGTATAGAAAAAAATTTACACCCTGTTTATTTTGGAATATAGCAAACGAAACATCCTTTATACTCTCAGGTGAACAACCCCTCATCCCACTGTAGGCACAGTCCTTGTTGGACCATGATCAAGGCTGACGTGTTCCAATCTAGAGAATAATCGTTAATGCCCCATTTAATTCTCATGCATAACATTTATCTCTAAACAATGACTCAAACTAGGCCACTACTGCAAATCTTATTACTGCCTTCATACAAAGCAAAAGTCACTACTATTAATCAAATGTTTTTTGAACGTTTTCAGCATCTTGTTGAATCCATGGGCAAACGAATACAGGCGGTTTTGAGGGCTAAGAGAGGTTCAACACACTACTAGACAGGTGTACCTAATAAAATGACAGCTCAGTGTATACAGGTTGAACTGAAGCAGATATGTCAATTTTGATGAATCCAATGAATAGAAGGTTGTGGATGGCCTATCCCATGGTGCACTTTTCATCATCCCAAATACGCAAATTAGGACACTTTCGAAATTTATCTCAAAAACCGTAAGGGATAGAGAAAAAAACCCAATTACAAACTTGTTCAGCATAAAAAAACAAACAAAACAAAAAAAATCATCCAAATCGGACCAACCAATCACCGACAATCACGTGGTAAACTGTTTGTAGCTTACAAATAGTCACACTGCACAAACAAGTTATTTCAAACAGTTTAAAAAAAATTTAATCAACAAAATGCTCGATGTGACGACCGTGGCCACCATAACACAATTGGGCATGGAACCTAACTGACGCCAAAACATCGGCAAGCATGGCTGGTGTCACTCCTCGGCACGCTTCCTGGATTCATTGAACAAGATTCTCCAGTGAGGCGGGCTGCGTAGCATAAACCTTGTCCTTCAGGTATCCCCACAAGAAAAAGTCAAATGGTGTAAAATCAGGGGAGCGGGATGGCCAACGAAATAGTTCTCCTCGGCCAATCCATTGTTGTCTAAACATCTCACTTAGATGCTCGCGAGCGACCAAACCGTTATGTGGAGGAGATCCATCATGCTGAAACCACGTGCACTGATACGAGGCCAATGGCAAATTGGCAATGAAGTCTGTGACTACCACGTTGAGAATTTCAGCCCGGTAGCGTTCTGCAGTCAGTGTTCCATCGTAAAAATACGGTCCAACCACAGTGTCATTGTACAATCCACACCACACATTGATTCTCCAGTTCACTTGATGAGTCGTTTCTCGCAGATATCGTGGATTTTCGTCTGCCCATTGATGATGGTTGTGCCTGTTGATAACTCCATTCCTGGTGAACTGGGCTTCATCTGTCCACAACACCTCATGAATGAAGTTTGGATTGTCATCCAGGCAGGTAAGTAACCAGTTGCAGAAGGCGGCCCTAGCAACATAATCCAATGGCAGTAACCCTTGGTGACAATGAATATGGTATGGGTGAAAATGATGTGCGTGTAGAATGGTGAGAACAATTCTTTGATGGCACCCAACATTCTGCAGCATTTGATGGATGGCGTTCGTGAGGGTATCTGCCTCAATACAACCTAACTGCAGCATGTAGGTTTCTCCTTGCCTCTCCGAAGCAGAAGATCATGTTGACCATTTCCGGAACAGTGTAGCTTGCCATCCTGGAATTGTTCTGCCTTCTGTGTGCTGAAACATGCCTTTTATTTGCTTTTCCGTATGAAAGTGAATATGAGTATGGTAATTTATGTTAATTTTTTGATTTGCATGCTTTACATGGTGGAAATATCAACATTCAGTTTTCCTTGTGCAGTGTAGGCTACAAACAGTTCACCACGTTATTGTGGGTAATTGGTTGGTCCGATTTGGATGATTTTATTTTGTTTTGTTTGTTTTTTTATGCTGAACAAGTTTGCAATTGGGTTTTTTTCTCTATCCCTTACGGTTTTTGAGATAAATTTTGAATGTGTCCTAATTTGCAGATTAGGGATGATGAAAAGTGAACCATGGGATAGGCCACCCACAACTTCCTCTTCATTGGATTCATCAAAATTGACATATCTGCTTCGGTTCAAAAAATAAAAGGGAGGTTCAGACTTTTGTATTCATCCTGTATAGTCCCCGGTGCGAATGAAAAAGGAAACTGGCGCATGTATAATACACAACTTTGCAATGAAATTGCCCCACCCAGGAGTTATCCGAATGAGCCAAATGTGTAGGTATACAGCAAGAGATACATCTGAACACACCTTTATACCTTATGGAGCCAAGAGGTGCACTTGTTGTACAGGGTGTGAGCCAAAGGAAAGCAGCATCAGTAGGTTGTGGCACCACCTCTAGCGGCGATGCATTGTTCCAGCCGCAGGTGTAGATGATCATACAGGTGGCGAATGTCATCTTGGGGTACGTCTGCCTAGGTCTGGTGAACCTGCTGTGTCAGATCATGGAGATTGCGGGTTGATCGTAAACTACGTCCCACCATGTCCCACACCTGCTCAATTGGCGATATGTCTGGGGACCTCGCGGGCCACGGCAGACAGTCGACATCATGCAGATATGCCACGCTCATGTTTTCTATGTGCGATATGGCGTTATCCTGCTGTAAGACTGCGCCAGCTATGGTATGCAGAAAGGGCATTAATACGGGCTGCAGAATCTCTGTGACGTACCGTGCTGTGACGTACAATGCATTGGATAGTGACTAAAATCGTCCTGGTATCTTAGCCGATGGCACCCCAGACCATTATCCCGGGTGTTGGTCCACGATGGCGATACCGGATGCATTGTTCATTGGCACGTTTCAATGTTCTTTGCCACACACGTCTGCGTCTGTCGTCGATGTCCAAACAAAAGCGGGATTCGTCGCTGAAGAACGCCGGGCGCCATTCCATTCGTCAGCCCACTCGTTCATGAATGAGCACCCAGTGTCAAAGGAAAACACACTTCCTGGTGCTCGGTGCTCGGTGTCAAAGGAAGACACAACAATGGATTCCTGTCAGACATTGTCACGGCGTGTAACCAGCGTGCTGTTGTCGCTATTGACACTGAAGCAGTACCAGGAATTGTGATGTTGTCGCGCAGTTGCCGCAGGGTGATGGTTCTGTCCTCTAGCGCTGTTCGCAATATACGAGCTGACGTGCTTCTCCGGGCCCCAGAGCCTGGTCCTCTGGCATGTGTGCCTTCCTCTCGCCATTGGCCCTAACTTCGGCCTACCGTCCGTGCGTCCCGCGACACATGGAGAGCAATCTGTCCGGTTGACTATTTAGCCTCGGAGAGGCCAATAATCCGACCTCGTTCAAAGTCCGTTAATTGCGTGAACGATTGTCGTTGTCGTCGTCGCGGCATTGAGACCGATGTGCGGATTAGAGTAATGTACGTTCACGAGGCAGTTGCTTCCTCCTTACTGCATGGAATGTCTCGCACAGGTGTCAACTCATGAGCCTATACAGGCAACCGGACACCCTGTATCAACCCAAATGGTCATGTCCCGTGAACATGCACCTAATCGTTTGCTAGTCGGAGGTAGACGAACCCTCCCCCCCATTAAATATGGATAAGGTCAGATAACTCCTTGTTGGTGAAGCAATTTCATTGCAAAGCAGTGTGTATATGCTTTTAGTTGTAGATGTCTAGTTTATTCAGAGCTCTTAAAATCATGGTAGCCTCCATCTTAGCTTTGTTTGTTCGTGGAAAACTATAAACAGTCAGGTTAGTTGCACGCAGCAATGCGATATTAAAACCACGCTATTATTGACTGTCTGCTGCAATCGAGCCGTCTGTCAAACTACCTGACACGATCGCCTTGTTCGCACAGGAAAACGATCCTACGTCACTTCGCCTGTGTTTTAATCTACGTGTTTGCCCATTATTAAACATCTCGATAAGTAAACTTTTGAGGATCATTAATACACCTTTTGTAACCTTCTTATCCCCATATCAACATCTAATTGCAACGAAACTTGTGTATTTTCATACACAAAACTAAGTTCACTCATGCACCACACCATTTCTATTAATACTGATGCAACAGAACAAACTAATGAAATGGATTGCTGCAACTTGTAATCTAGAACCAATGCGCTGTTGCATACACCAGACCCTTCAACAGAGCTTAACAATGCTTTTAACAACTCTATTGCTGCAGCGTTTGGTGCAGCGCTTAGCAACTGTTGAATTTAACAACTCGCGGATTGCCTGAGCGCGAAAACGTCATACACTGTTACATCACCTACGGTAGGGTATGTTAATCATATTTCTACCAATAATAAGCCAGAAATTGTACCTGCTGTAGGTGATGTAACAATGTATGATTTTTGCGTTAGCAACCTTTCTCTCTGGGCGGTATTGGCCGTCGTCGCCTCGAACAAACACCAATTCTACTCAAAGCCTGAGCGCGAAAATTTCATACATTGTTGCATCATCATAATTGAAGACATATTAATGGTAGAAATGCGATTACAAATGACTACTTATGATGTTTTAACAATGAATGACATTTTTGCGCTCAGACTTTCTCTTTAGGTAGTGTTGCTCTAACTCGTTTTCCGCCGCAAATTCGCTGAATGTGAACCGCCCTTAAGAAGTTTTAACGACGGCGGTCTCGCTCATGATTGGCTTTGAGCTAAACTGAATTGAGTACACTCACTCACCAAAAGTCATGGCACACATGCCTAATAACGTTTTCACTCCTGTTTGGCCCGGATAACGGCAGCAACCTGTCGTGGAAGAGAGTCCACCAGTCCCCGGAACATATCCACAGGCACTGCAAGCCATGCCGCCTCCACTGCACTCCATAAGGATGCTGCATTTACCAGTTGCGTTGGTGACGACCTGAAACATCGTTCGATGACGTCCCACAAAACTTCAATGGAATTGCAATCTGGGGAACGTGGAGACCAAATCATTGTCGTGAAGTCGGTAGCATGTTCCTCCAGCCACTGCCGTGTCACGAGGGCCGTGTGTGGAGACGCATTAGCTTGCTGGAAGATGTCGTCGGCCGCGGGGTAAAAACAGTTCATGAAGAGGTGCAGGTGGTCCCCAAACACATCGACGTAGGAAGTAGCACGCAGAGTGGATGTCAGATGCACCAATGGACCCATTGCATGCCACAAGAAAACTCCTCAGACCAGTAAGGAGCCTACCCCTGCCTAAGTGGTCCCCACCTGACAAGCGGGGTCCATGGCTTCGTGTGGCCTACGACAGACATGGACACGACCATCTGGCCGATACTGCTGAAGCCGTGACTCGTCGGACCAGGCAACCCTTCGGCAGTCCTCAGCGGTCCAATGTCGATGATGGTTGGCCCAGGCTAGGCGTTGCCGACGATGTGCAGCTGTCAAGAATGGCACCCGTCGTGGCCTCCTGCTCCCAAAGCCTGCAGCTGCCAAGGCTCTCCGAATTGTCGTTACGGACGCAGTTGTGGGATGTCCCTGGTTGTATCACATGGTGATTTGACCCGCTGTCGCCCTTCGGTCAGCAATTGCAAGCCGGGTGATCCGGCGAACACCTCTGGCATCAATGAGGCGCGGGCGGACCGACATGGGTTGTAACCCCTCATTGGGTGTACTCTCGATAGACCCTTGCAACTGTTGTGCGGGAAAATTGCAGGGTATTGGCTACATCTGATATTCACGCACCCATCCCTCCGGCACCAACAATCATCCCCCGTTCAAATGCGGACAGCTCTCGGCGTGCTGCCATTTCTACAGCTAGTTTTGCTTACAATGATCGTGTGATATCAAGCAGTCCTGTAAACCTGCATTCCGAGAATGGAAGCAGCTGGATCTGTCTCATTACGGACCGGAAACCTGATTGGAGGGGTGTGCCATGACTTTTGGTGTGTAAGTATATTTTGGATATCCCACCTTTAGAGAATCCAGTCATGAGCTTCGTTATTTCAATCGTAGCTCCAGCTAACGAGCACCAACAAAGAATCCCTTTTCTAAGTCCTCCTTTTACCCCATGCTGATGAATTTCTATGATTAGGTCCAACTAGCCGATTTAAAAAGGTGATAAGTAGATGCATGAAAACTGTTTAAAACAAATTTACAAGTATGTTTGAAGATGTTTCTAATTCATTGATCCCTGTGCATTCAATAACAACTTGCTAGTGCCAAATACCAAATTGCTTTTTCTAAAGAGCAGAAATAAGAAAATATAAAATTACTCTTATTTCTGCTCTTGCAATTAAATGTAAAATAAAATGAGCATACAAGTTTCAATTTATTTACAGCCAAAGAACTATAAAACATTAAAATAATTTTTTTTATTGAACAATTCGAATCAAACAACATATAAGAAATAAACAGAGCGTCGGATTTTCAAGGACTCTATCGGACTAGTTCGGATTTCTGGTAAAGAAAATTACACATTCAGCAATCAGAGTAAAACAGGGAAGAGGGAAAAATTTAATATCTTAAAAACGCAAGCAAATTAAAACATTTTACACAAAGACTATTAAACAAACCAAAAAATATTACATCAAGAAGAGCAGACTTAGTTTAAATAAATCTTCCAACATTCCTATTTCCATAACAAAATAAAATCATCTGATAATTTCTAAAATGGTCTAATAATTCCCATTCAAGATGAAAGGGACTTACCAATATGAACTATATATAAAGAAATAAGATGAATTTTTACATTATGAAAACAGAATTTTTAAAAATACCAAAATAGACTTAACAATAAAGTAAGTTATCTTCTCAGAAAACAATTTAGAGGCATATATTTTTAATTTCAAATTATAAATTAATAAATTAAATTTATTTCCAAGATGTTTTGAGTTAAATTCTACGGTAGGTTGACTATGTGCCGTTTATCATGTGGCTAAATTATGTGCGATTTTCAGCGAATAGATCAATATGGTGTGTTCTTTTGTATTTATAAAATTTATTCGAGTACTTGAAACTTGAGAGTTGAGCCAATGATTTAAGTTCAGCATTCAGCTTTTTTTTTCTATAGCGCTTCAATAATTATTGAGAATTACGACAATAAGTGAGGAATAGAAAACTTTCTAACGATTGTGATACAGTATTTCTTTGCTATATACATATTTCGATAAAACCATTGACTAAGCAGCGATTCTTTCGGATTCATCCCCCAAATTTCAATTTTGATCGTAAATTTGTCCTCCGGTGGAAACAGAATTTGAAGAACTTCAGGTGTTAAATTTTCTGAATTGTCGACCCAAGAGAACTGTTTCAGTAAATTAGTGCGCAGCATCATTCGAATCCTTTTCAATCCGCTCGAGTTTCTGATATCAGTCCGAGAGATTATGTCATTATTCTGAAAAAAGATGAGTAATTCGTCCAATTGTGAAGCATTTGATTCCGTTTTTGCTTTTTTCTCCTCCAAGCTTTTAACGACAGAGTCGAGAAGAAAATCAAAAAATTCAATGTTAGGAGGAATAAAAATTAAGTGAAAGACTCTCAAAGAAGATAACAAATTTAAATTGAAGTTAATTTCAGATGAAATTTGTTCCAAAATACCAAAACATAAAGTTAACTCTTGTAGATTAATCAGATTTGAAAAGTGAGGATTCAATGGTAGCGACGAATCAACGTTCAATGTCAATCCGACCAATTCGTTTAAATGTTGATAATTACTTTCAACTAAATGATCAAAACAATTCATTTCGCACCATAACAATTTTATTCCTTGGAGAGTTTGGATGAAATCAGCATCTCTCTTTCCACCGCCCCAACTAACTGTAATTACTTCTTCCACTGAAATTATTAGATTTTTATTTGCATTCAAGCCAATAATGGAGCCAACGACATATAACGACTTAAATCGAATACTTTCCTCCCTAGGGAAAAAACTTAAAAGAAAAACGGGATAAAAAACAAAAGCTTCAATCATAACAAAAAAATCATAAACAGAATTAGAATAACCAACAGAATAAAATAACTCTGCAACATCAGTTCGTATTTGATTGTATTCTTTTTTATTTCTTCCTATATTACCTATCCATACACGAATTCCGTCTGTAATTTTTTTCTGTTTCACAAGATCAACTAACAGGCGAAGACATTTTGGATCATCTTTCTCCCCAAACACTAAATACAATCTATCGATTGTCTTCTTTTTCCATCGCCCTTCCGTTAATTCTCTATGAAGAGACACTAAAAAATCTGAATTTACAGTTTCATCTACGGTAGAGAATTGAAACCAAATCTTTTCTGTGGGAATAGAATCAACAAAACGAACAATATTCGACCACCAAACAGGTTTAAATAAATGTGTAAACATGAGAATCAGCGTTTGATATTTCAGTTGATTATCTGTATTAATTAAATTCTCGTTTGAAAAATGATTATCTACAGTTACATGCAAATGATGCAATGTAAGATTCTTGCTCACAGAGAACGAATATGAACGTTTCCATATGGGAGAGGGGGTAATATTCTTTTTGAGCTTGTAATTCGCAAAGAGGGAATTCATGTCGGAAGAAGAGAATTCTTTATCAATTAAAATGCAGTTCTCGTCAATGAGATAGCAGAATGGAACGAACGAAGGCAAGAAAATTTGAAAAGAATTGGAAAAAGAATCGACGTCTATAATTTCCACCAGAATATTTCTAAAACGCAAATTTTCCAAATTAAACCAAGTAGAATATGGTAAGAGAGCCTCGAATAATAGTGATGCTTTGTCGTTCAAAAAACCTGCAATGAAGATGTAGAAAAGGGAGCCATCTGAGGGTAGCAAACCTTTTTCAACTACATTTTCAATTTCTCTTTTGAAGGCATCTTCGCCTGACTCCTGAAATGTACTAAATTCAGAAAACGCCATCAAAATTTCAACGAAGGCTCTGTCAAAAGGTTCGTAATAAATTTCAGGGATCGTTTCCTCCATTTTTATCGTTTTAATCAAAAAACCCATTTTTAATATGACATTGTTCTTTAAAATATTTAGTAATTCTTCTTCCTTGAATACTAAAGAATTGTTTTTAATATTTTCAACAGCATATTTGCCGAATCGTGTTAATAATCGAAAATAACTAACGGGTTCATTGGATTGGAAAATATCAAATTCGTCATTGCTATTTAATAACTGCTCTCTTATCAAATTCCTTTTAACAAAGAAATTGAAGAAACTTTTATAAATGGAAGTCACTGAATGTAATTTCTGAAATTCTTTCTCTTTCAACAGTTTTGCCAATTGCAGAAGGAATAAAGGCCATTTCAATTGCTCACTCATCTCTCTCTTAATTACAGAAACAATCTTTTCCTGGGAATGTGGAGACGCTTGCGTTAAATAATTCTGTAAGAAACCGTTGATTACTTCTTGAGTAAATCCTGTAATAACCATTTTCTTGTTAAAAAACTTTGTTTTCGTGTTTTTATCCGTTTTCGAGGAAGATGAATAATTAAAACCAAAGTCAAACTGTGATATCTCGAAATTTCCAATCCTCGACGTAAGAATGATATACATGGAAGGATATTTTTCCTTTTTAAGTAAAGGAAATAAGTCTCTCTTTCCCTTATCACTCAACTCATCATATCCATCTAAGATCAACAAAATCTGATCCTGAAATTTATCTGAAATATAACTAATACTTTCAGCCGTGTACTTCTGCCACGATGGTTCTGTTTGTAGAATGTATTCAACAGATTCATTGTCTTTAATAGTTCTTAAAGTTATCATGAATACGAGTTTAAATTTAGAAGCTAAATAGGGTTTTTCGAGGCTCCAATCGCTCAATAATTTCGAGCAGAATGTCGTCTTCCCCATTCCGGGCCCACCTTCCACAAGAATCCTGTTTGGCGCTTCTTCAAAATCTACTCTGTCGAAAAGTTCTTCCAAATGGATACTATTCCTTTGTTCGTCTCCATGGTCCCCTGTTACCTTCTGTAATTCTAAGTTCAAGTAAAAGTCTTTTAAAGGAAGGTTCTCGTGCACCCATGGTTCCATTGGGGGAAGTTTGAGGTTGGCGTATGCTTCTCTTTGCTGTCGTACCGTCGTTCGTATAATTTCTGTGAATATTTTAATAGCCCATGTTAGAAATAAAGTAATTTTTGCTTATCTACACTAAGTAGCCAAAAAATTAGAGACACCCCTTATTTGAAAGTAAGTAAACCAGTTCGAAAGTGACGTAGAGTGACGTAACAACGCAGAGTTGCTTATATAAGGAAGTGACGTAGAGTAACGCAGACTCTTGGGACGAAGTAGTTATCACGGAAGTTAATGTCAAAATGGGCAAGACGAAAGATTTAAGTTTTTGTTTGAAAGAAGGATGATCGTCGGTGCAAGAAGAGCTGGTGCCAGTATCTCTGAAAAGACGATTCGTTTAGGATTTTCTCGCCCAAGAGTATCTCGGGTGTTTAGAGAGTGTCAGTTGAGAAAAAAAAACTTCAAGCGATAAAGACTATTCGGGTCGAAAAAAGGCTGGTGAAGAAGAGACGTGAAAGGCGAGTAGCACGCACAGTCCGCAGCAACAGAATGGTAAGAATACTACAAATTACAGCTGAATAAAATGCATGCGCATCACAAATCATATCCCAACGCATCACAAGACGAACTTGCAAAGGATGGGCTTTAGCAGCAGGAGATCATCAAGGGTGTCTTTGGTATCACAGAACAATCGGAAAAGGCGCCTGTTATGCACCCAAGAACGAACGTAATTGATCACTTGAGGAGTGGAAAAAGTAGCCTGGTCCAACGAATCTCGTTTCCTGCTCCATCATGCAGATGGCAGGATCAGATTTTGGCGCAAACAACACGAGTTCATGTACCCCCTCCTGCCAAATGACAACTCTTTAGGCTGGGAGACGGTGGACTTATTGTGTGGGGAATGTTTACCTAGTGTAAACAGGACTCTTGATATCTGGACACAATTCTAAGCAGCACAGCTTACCTCAACATCGTTGCCGATCGCGCGCACACGTCTATGGCTATGATGTTCCTTTCTGGAGATGGTCACTTCAGCAGGACAATGCACCTTGCCACCACACTCGATCGCTCATAAATTTGTTTGAGGAACATCAGTCAGAGTTTAGTCTGCTTCAATGACCAGCTCAGTTTCCTAACTTCAATCCTATCGAGTATTTGTAGTACGAAGTCAAAAGATCACTTCAAAGCTTGGAAACGCCACCATCTAATCTGACCTAACTTAGGGCTGCCATTATGTCAGCCTGGGCCAACATTCATCAGCAACGATATCAGCATCTTGTTTAGTACATGCCAAGAAGAATATGGGCTAAGATCAGAGCTAAAGGTGGACCAACTCGTTATTAGAGGTTGTCTCTACTTTTATGGCCGCTCAGTGTATATTCATTAACATTATAAACTTGAATTAGTCTGATCATTTTAGAACACTGTTAAATTTATAAAAACGATTTAAAAAACTAATGTAAATAACAAGTAAATAATTTGAAATGGTGGAATTGTACATTCACACAGGCCTCCAACTTTATCATGAAATGAAATAAAAATTTATATTTTTTTTAAGATTGCAGGTCCTTACGGGAGTGGGGAGGGTTCATAAAAAACCTTTGTAACTCAGAAATGGCTCATAGTTGAACTCAATATCCATTGTATCCATGCCGGGATACTCACAGGGAAGCTTCAAGGTGACGACGTGTTATTGCCGCGCATCTATTGCGACAGCAATGACAAGACTCTCCCGTTCCAGATTAGACGCAAGCAGTTTCCCTTGCAGATTTGCTTAGTGATGACCATTAGCATGTCGCGGGGTCAAGTTTATTTTCAGGCTGTCTTATCAATTTTTACAGGACTGTTTATATATACTGTATATACCCTGCCCTGACAAAAGAATCCGGACATCCCGCTCCACGTGTTCTCTAGGGAAATTCTGTCGTCATTAACTATTTAAGTCACCCTTTGCTGCAATTACTGCTGCAACACGACGAGTAAGGCTGCACACAAGTTGTTTACATTCCGCCGGTGTGGCAAAGTAACATTCGGTCGTCAAACGATCCAGCAATGATGACGATTCGTGACCGGGGTCATGTGCATCCGTACATGGCCCTCCAGCACATCCCACAATGCTTAGATTGGTTTCAAGTCTGGACTCTGCACATGGGCGAAGGAGAGGCGGCTTGGGTCATTGTCATGCTGGAAGAAGCATTCTGATGAGGTGTTATAGAACTCCACCATCGCTCCACATCTCTTGGTACAAATCAGTCGTATGTCGATACTTGTGACAGATCCTACACCTGCTGTACAGCGGTCTAGGACAATTGGCCTAATGACGATTGGTCTAACTGCGATTGGTCTAAATCCCCATTGGTCCAAATTCCGATTGGTGCAAACTCGATTGGTCTAATCCCCGATTGGTCTAAAACGAAACTAAAATGACTGAAAAATTTCCATTGAAAAGAGAAAATTTGAATTATTCTAAACTATTTTCCTTAACTGAAATAAAATATACAGGGTGATTCAGACAACCCGTGCCAGGTGTTTTTCTCGAAAAATACGCATCATACATAAAAATGAAATACAGCCTAAAATGAAATACAGTATTTCAACATAATAAAATTTTTTACCAACATTAATTCCATTATCATTAGTACTTCTGTTTATCGATTACACACAATTTTCATGTACGGATAAGTGAATTAGATTTGTAGGAGCATGTTTGACATGTGTTAGTGGATGCGTATGAATAAGCACAATTTGTGAATGGGTGAATAAAGTATAAGATTGTGATGATATACTCTATATATAAGTGAGAGCAAGCGAATGAAGCATGACACCAAAAATCTGAAAATTTGTGAAAAAATTATACAGGGTGTTGTTAAATTTCTTGTCAAAAGTGATAAGGGCGATTCTAAGCAAAAAAAGTTCATATGAACATGGGTCCGAATTTGGACGATAACTAAGATGCTGCTACTAAGATCAACAAGATTAAAATTTGAACGAATTTCCAACGAGTATTTCCGAGTAACGCGGTCAACATCCTAACACCTGCTTACATGTGAGTTACATTGACTACGTAACTCGGAAACTACTCGTTGGAATTCGATCAAATTTTAACGGTATGCACAATTTTATGTCCCTATCATTTCCCCAAACTTTATTATTCTAGTGTTATAGAATCTGAGTTATTAACTTGTTGATCTTAGTGGCGGCATTTTTATTTCTGTTCATATCTCAGTTGTCGTTCCAACACAGTGTATAAATTTAAAAATTCTAGGGCCCGTTATTTTAAGTAGTGAAACCACATGCAAAGAGGTTTGTTTTAATAGCTATGTTCATACTAATGCGGTTTTTTTTTGTCGCTAGAGCTATGCATTAGAGAAGCATCTAGAATACGTGCGTTAAGGCTTGCTTGAAGAGTGTTGAGATTCGTCTCCTAATCGCTGATTTTGAGGACGCAGGCATAGCCCACGTAGATCCACTGGCTTTTCTTAAATTTATTTATTTATTTATTTATTTATTTATTTATTTATTTATAAGGATACAAAAAAAATTTTCCTAACGGGGTCTGTATGCTGGAGGCCGACATGTTAGGTCCCCGAGTGGGATTGAATAAGAAAGGGTACAGTGAATACATGAAAAGATACAGTTTTTATACAAATAAAGAGGGAATTTCATTAGTCAGTAAAGCTAGAGAGTGAATGACTGGAATTAATAAGGTCCAAAATTGGAGAAGATATATATTTTTTTAGACCTTTCTTAAATGTAGTAAGAGGTAAAGGAGAGCGGAGGGTTTCAAGAAGAGCAGCCCACCATCTAACTCCGATGTACGACATACAGCGGCGCTGGTATTTGTTTTTTACGAGGGCAGTTCTGAAAGGAATGGGATTACGGGTTGAGTAGGTATGGATTTGATGTAGAGGGACCAAGATAAGGGGGGTGGTAAGAGTTAGATTGGCATTGTGAATTTTATAAACAAAACAGCTAATTGGATGAAATATAATTGACATATCGTTGCTATATGAAGAGTTAAGGGGTAGGTTTACTAAATCTAAGCAGTATGTGGAGAAGGCGAACTAAATTAAAGTCTGTTGTAGAGCCACAAAAGTGAATACCATAGCATAGCCTCGAGTGGATTAACGAATAATAAAGTAAGAGAAGAACATTGAGGGGGGAGGGGAGAAAGTGGCGACGGGGGGATATCATTCCTAGTCTCGAAGAAAGAGTTTCAAAAGAACATTAACATGATTATTCCAGGAAAGGTTATAGGATAATTGTAAGCATAGATATTTGAAAGAAGATGTTTGAGAGAGTAAAAGATTACTGCAAAAGATAAGCATATTATTTGGGACATGTTGTTTATTATGTTGGCAGAAATTCATATATTGTTTAAATTTGCAACTGTAATTAAGTTGTGCTTTACTTAACTTGGACTGCAGACTAAACCTGATAATTGCATGGACAAGAAGCATCTGTGTGCAGCAAGAATTCCTTAATGTAGTCTGGTGGGTTTAGGATAGGTGTGTTGTTTAAAATTTTCTTTAGGTGTTTGAATGCCTCCTATTGTTGGGACAAGCCAGATTTCCATTTCTTCTTACAAGGGAACCCCACATAGCCTTTTTTTGCGCCTAAGCACACCGTGGAAGCGAAAGCGTTGCGCGGCAGTGAAGCTCTCCGGAAGTGCGCAGAATTCAACAAACATGGCGGTAAGAAGGAAAAGCAAAATCGTTAGCAGCG
Organism: Rhysida immarginata; assembly: GCA_023313115.1. Lineage (NCBI taxonomy): Eukaryota > Metazoa > Arthropoda > Chilopoda > Scolopendromorpha > Scolopendridae > Rhysida > Rhysida immarginata. Next base: position 753,430 of record JAHWFO010047173.1, on the reverse strand, counting down.
GTCGCCAAAGAATTGCAGTTACAGCATAAAACCTTAATTTTGCTGCACAATTATTCTCTGGATATAACTTATAAGATGAGGTAAGCATCCATGAATACTATTTTTATTTAAAATTATAATGCACCGCGACACATACCACCCTCACCAACGCAACGTATTACCGTATTCGACCTTGCACATGAAGCCAGCCCCGTGTTTGATTACCGAATTACTTAATAAAATGAAATAATACATTAAGGAAATTATTATTAATTACTGTAGACATTTTTTACCGGAAGGCAATTAGCTAATTGTAATAATCTATTTTAAAACCTGATAAGCCATTCAATTGCCGTCTGCTGCTGTCTATTTCATCTGAAGTGGATTCGTGCTTATTGACCGATTTCAGCGCCGCCCACTTTTGCAATGAATTATGGGAACATGGCGTCTCAGTCGGGGAAAACAACATCACGCTATTAACGTGTTACTGCATTTGATATTGGGTATACAGTATTATATGTTTTTACTGATAACGAGTAGTAGGTAAACAGTTTGAACATAGACTACTGTTTGATAAGCAATTATTTCTTTAGTAATTCCTCCATTTGCTTCACGCAATCAACAGATGGAAGAAACCGAAATAATAAAAACATTGCCAGACATCGAATACAGGTAGAAAGAAGCATTCGACGGATCAAAATTTTCAGAATATTATCAGATGTTATACCTTTAGCTATGCTATGAAGCATTAATCAAATATGGACAATTTGTTGCGTACTTGCAAATTTTTCAGTTTCAAATGCATCACGTTAACAGTACAATTTAAATTAACAATTCAGTTCAGTATTTTGTTTATTTTTCTAAGTATGATAAACATTGATTAAAATAAACATCTTGTAATGTTGTTAACATTTGTTTTGAATAATTATTGTCAAATTTAATGGAAATACAGACAAAGTCTACATTGGTAAAAACAATAAAATTGCATAGTTTTAATCCTGAAATCAACATCTGTCCTTGAACCTGTGAGTAATATACATGAGAAAGATCTAAATAAAAGTCTCCATGTTGTTTCAAATAAAAGTCTTCTTGTATTGCAGTTGAAATTTTGTCATTTCTAAATTTGTAAGGAGCTTTAATTTCAATAAGCTCCAACCCTCGATTAGTACAAACTAACCCATCTGGAGTTGCACCTAGGAAAGGGAATGCAGGATTTACTATCAGTCCAATTTCACGTAAATGAAAAGCAGAGTTTCTTTTTAAAAATTCTTTTTTTTGCCAGATTTTTACATTTTTTTCCGTGAGCGATACAGTAAAAATTTTTAGATTGAAACAATTTTTTAAGGTACATTTCAGTGATGGTGTAAAACCAAACCAAATGATGAAGCACAAATTCTTTTGGCTCTTTCTTGGTGCCACTGTTGTGATAGTGTCTACTTGCATGTGTCCTTAGCAAGTGACTTGGCAGATCTAAATTTAACACTATATTATTTTTATAAAATATATTATCAACAACAACTTCTTTAAAAGAGATTAAGTTTGATGCCATGTGGCTTTTCTTTTTTTCGCTGTGATTGCCAGCATTTTGCAGTGATTTTTACAAAATTATTTAAATCCATATCTGTTATTGTGATATCATGAATGTAACTCCCACATAAGTATGAAAACCCTCTTTCCAAACATCTTCTTCCCGATAAATTGTGCTTTTCTAAAAAATCATTACCAATGGAAACAGAAAAATCATGTAGTTGTGCAAGTGAACTCATTTGAAAACACATACTGTAGAAATAGCATCTATGACACGGTAGCAAGGGCAGAATAGAAGCGAATGTTTTCCCCTAGAAAGCCGCCATGTTCCCATGATGCCCTGCGAGAGGGCGGAGCTGAAATCGGTCAATTGCTGTGAGTAGTGGAAGAAAGAAGTTCCGTTAAGCGTATTAATACACCGCTTGAACAATGGAGTCCTTGTATGAATGTGTGTGCTCAAATTTTTTCGTTTTCGTGGTTTATTTTGAAAGAAACAAAATTTTGCACTCTTATTTTGCAGGCATCTATTGTAGCTTCAATTGAGTAACATATTTCAATTTGGTGGAAATCTGTAACGTACATATTCGAGTGATTCCCTTGTTAATTAATTCAGTTAATGGAATTAAGATTTTCGGTTTTGTATGGAAGGTATCTGTTTAACGCATCCTTCACGTTATCTGATCCGGTGTCAATCACTTTTCAAATACTACGTGCGGCATCGCAACCTATACTTTTTGAGGGTTTCATAATAATGCTATAGTTTTTTGAAGATGTTAAACCTAAGCGACCCAGATATTTCTCCTATGTTCTCGTTTATGCACTTCACGCGGAAACACGAAAATATCTGAACTAAATGCTCACACCAGAGATCGGTCATAAACACCTGAAAGTTATTCGCCGAATATCAGCGTTCTGAGGCATGCGAGTGAGCTGATATTTGCCCCAAAGCATTTGAAAAGTGATGTATTGGGATAGCGCTAGTCAGTGTTAATTGATAAACCCAGAATTCAGGTCATTACTCTGAAATATATGTATTTGTTAAAAAAAAAAAAAGCAGATCGTAAAATTGAGGCATTGGAAATTCAGTGCGGTCGTTACCTCATTGACTTTTGGGAGGAAAAAGACCCGCGAGACAGAAGTTCTCATTTGTCCAATCACAACGCATTACAGTCTGTAAAATCCGCGGGGAACTGGGGGGCATTTGGTTTCCCCCCGGCCGGTCATAGGTTTCGCGGCAATTCAATTGGCATCCGACTGTTATTCATCAACTAGCCGCTCCTGGCTAGCCTCTGCTCTTTTACATTGGGAGCCCTGAGAGGCCCGAGCCGCTGCGGACAGACAGTAAGTGGCCATCACAATAAGCGGAGCTACCAGGACCAGCCGGATAGTGTGAGTATTAGTGCATAAACTTTTGAACTTTTGAACTGTGAACTTTGAATCCACACGCAACAACCTGCTTGATTGTTTGTGTGCTAGTGAGTGACCCCCCCCCCCCGGTGATCTCCGGGGGAGGCTTCACCCCCCCCCCCCCCGAACTTTTCCAACCTAGATCACATCACCATGAAGAACATGATGATGATGATATCTGATGGCCCCTTCGCTGTAAGGGCGTTTATGAAGGAGTTATATGCTAAGACGCATATTTCTCCTGTTTTACCGTCTGACGACCCCGCCGTTTCAGTTATGCAGCGATTATCCCCGACAGAGTGGAGGATGCTCTGCCGACAGCACAACGTGGCAGGCAGAATAGTGGCTGCTGATTATATAAGTTAGGACCGACCACCGTCCACCTGATTCGTGCAGACCTCGGACATTTGCCAGTTCTCGTCCGAGGTGCATCTCCACATCGACGTCGAAGGGAATGTCACCCCAGCAGTCAGCAGTGACAACATCACCGGAGAAAAATTCAGTGTTGTGCAGTGACTCTCTGCTTTTATCTCCTCCTCAGAAACAGAGTGCGATGCCAACTCCACCACCTCGTCCTGCTGAGTCGAAAGAAGAAATGGCACCTCCACCTCCCTCCCTCTGCCTCCAGTGGCTTCAAAAGTGGTCTCCTCTCCACATCCATCAAGCGACATCTCGATGGTGAGGAAGCAAGCTCGGCAGCAGAAGACGACGCAGACGCTTCATTGTGTTCCGGATCAGTTTTTGCGGAGGAGGAATTTCCAGCCCTTCCATCGGCCGCATAGACTTCGATGTCACAGCCGCTGCAGACAGACTGCACATCTTCTCCGGCCAGATTAACATCTACTGCTAGGATCACGAACCCACCAGTGGCGAAACGGCGGGATCATCTTGCGTCGACCAAGAATCCTCGCAAGAAAAAGAACAGACGTCATCACAACAGAAGGGATGGGACTACTGCCTCTTCTTCTACAGAGCGAGACAGCTGAGCAGACCATCAGCACAGCCATTCTTCTTCCTCTTCGAGTCGGCCACGATCTCCAAGGCGGAAGAATTCAGAGACTCCTTCTACATCTGAGAGGCTGAAGTCTCTGTATAACACAGGTCAATCTTCGAGATCTTATATCCTCAATGAAAGTCATCTCACTGAATGTGCGTTCTCTTGGCTCTTCTTTTAAGCAATCGGTTCTATCGACTTTCATTGCCCTGTACAGACCGGATACTCACTATCTATCTATCTGGTACAGAGGGTAGATTATCGCAAGCGATAATCTGCGGCACCTACTCCTACGAGGGAGTTTTGCGCCATCCCATTAATAACGACTGCTACGAGATGACAGTAGCAGTCGGGACCGACGGCTTAACGTGCCCTCCGAAGCACGGGGGGTTTCATGATGGAAAAGCTGCTGGGGATAAACGAACCAGAAGCTGTCACCAACTGCTGGAACACCAGCTATGGCCAATCGGCAAATGGGTCAGACCAAAGTCCCCCAACAGCCGCGCCCCAAATAGCTGTCCCGCCAGCGGTGGCCCTCAAGCCCAGGCCGTCACCCAACCAGCAGCTGGCCGCGCCTGAAGTTGCTGAACTCCATCGATTGGCAAGCCAACCGACGAGACAACCAGGCCACGGCCACGGCCACCCCCTACTCACTCTCTACAAGAGGTGAAGTTGGCCCCTTCAAAACAGTGCTACAATCTTCCCGGTCTTCGCCGCCAACATCCATGCGGACAATTTTTTATAAACTCCTCGTCGACGTATGGGCAAGGGGTGCTACTATCATATTCAATCCCTCCATTACGGTGTCGAATTGTGTATTTGACGACGAGTGCAGGGTAATTGCAACGGACATTTCATTATCTGGTATCTAGTCCCGATTGCTTAATGTGTATGCTCCATGTGCGACGGTAGAGAAACGGACTTTTTTCAGTGACATTAACAATTTTTTGTGCACAACTTTGCCTGTAGTAATTGCTGGGGACTTGAACTGTTGTCCAGACGATTGTAACATCTTTTCGTCTGGGTATGTGCATCGTTTGTGCCAGCAAAACGCATTATTCGATCTTTGGACACACCATCCACAAACTGAACAACCTGGGTTCACTTTCCATCAAGGACCCTTTGTGTCATCAAGACTCGACCTGTTTTTGATTGATAATGCGTTTGCTGGTATACCTGGTAAAATGGAGGTCATTCCATGCTCATTCTCTGATCACAGTGCCATCATGTGGTCGTGGAACCCTCCTTTTCCAGCATCAGCTGCAGGCAGTAATCAGCATCGCAATTGGTTCCTAAACGTTTCTCTACTTGACGAAGAAGAGTACAAGAGTATGTTCGTTCAGTTTGTGGGAAAACATCTCCACAATGTGCCTCCTACGTTAGAGACGTGGTTAGTAATAAAGACTAAAATCAAACGCTTTTTTCGGAAGATTGGGTTGGCCGCTGCTAGTCGTCGTCGTCGTCATCTCCTCTTGCTGCAAGAAATCCTGCGTCTCCTCCGTTGCTCTATCCACAAGGAGGAGTTTGCTGATGACATATGCCAGGTAAATAGTGAGATCAATGCTCTAATGAACCGAAGAGCTGCGGGCGCCGCACTTAGAGCCAAACTAATCTGGGCTGCTGAGGCACTTAGAACTTTCTCGGAGGTTACTGGGCTGTGCACATTAACCCGTCTCTTCACTGAAGATGAAGTAAAGAAGTTTCTGTCGCGGGATGGCCGCCGTGAGTCTAGTCCGGTCTTAGACGGCATCCCATATTCTTTTTACAATGCGACCTGGAAACTTCTTGCGCCTTTCCTGGTGAAAGTTTTTAATTCCATCATCCAAGACCCTTCTTCCTTCACATCGGAATTTGTTAGAGGGAAGATTATTCTGCTTCCCAAAGTGCCAAATCCAGAACTTGTAACCCAGTGGAGACCGATAACTCTACTCAACACAGATTACAAGGTCTTCACTGGGGTTCTCCAACAACGACTTAAATTGTTCGCTGTGGAATTTTTTGACCTGGGACAATCCTGTTCGATACCATCACGGCGAATAACTGATAATCTTATTGCTATCCGATGTTTTGGAAGAAGCGCAAAGTCGACAGCCAACACTTGCAGTGCTAAGTCTTGACCAGGAAAAGCCTTTGATAAGGTGAACCACGAATTTGTCTTCAAAGTGTTTCATCATCTTCATCTTCAGAAATTTGCTGTGATAATCTCTGTACTGTATACTTCGGCCACATCATGTGCGTGGCGATTAATGGCGCCACTTCGTCCTTCTTTGTGCTATCGAAGGGTGTTAGGGAGGGGTGTCCGCTTTCCCCTCTACTGTACATCTTTTACTTGGAGCCATTACTTCAGCATTTAAATCACCACCCTGATGTTCGGGGATATGAACCACCAGTAGCGTCGATCAACATCCGGACGCTGGCCTATGCCGATGATGTGGTGCTCTTCGCATCTGACGCATATTCCCTGAACATCTATAAAGTCACCTTTGATTGCTTTAGGTTTTCGACGGGGAGTTCCATCAACCTCGTCAAATCTAAAGGCATCGCTATTGGAAAATGGACTGCCGACGATCTAAAGTATTTTCCAATAACGATGTGACGGCCAAGTGACGATGTTAGGTTACGTCTTTTCCTTTCTACTAAATAGTGACTCGAGCCATTGATACAAAGTGATAGATAAATGGGTCTCTTCGTTTCTCAACTTCAATGCTTGTCAAGGTGAGGTTTATAAAAACGCATGTGTTGCCTATACTTACTACGAAGTGCCTATTCATCTTGCCATCTCATCGGCTTCTGGAAAAAGTGCGTAGAGAAATTGTGAACTGTGATTGGGGAAACAACATCCGACGTCACCCACTTCGCTCTGCGTACCTTTTTACCTCTTTTGAGGGAGGGAGACTTGGATTGCCCAAATCTACGATCTTATCTTCAAGCAGCTAGGATGGCTGCTATGATTCGGGTGTTTCTTCTCCCTCCTCCGATTTGGGCGAACTTTGTATTTCTTCACCTGCGTTTCTTTTTTAAGGTGAATAGGCTACCGTTATCCATTTCATTGCCTATGGTTACGACCTTCGTTCAACCGGATTTACAAAGAACTTTCAACTCAATTTAGTGACATTCATTCACCGATTGCGACAATTAGATTCCCAAGAGTGGGGTCACTTAAAGCTCTTTTGGTTTTTCCAGCAGACCAGTCTGAGTGAGACCACCGACATCTTTCGTTTTCACTCGGATTATCCGTGGACGAGCATTTTAAAAGCAATCAAAGCGGTTGCGTTTGAACGATCAGTTTTCAGCTTCCAATGGAGATTGCTGCACCACGGGTTCATCACTCTTTAACGTTTACACTGTGGAGAGTGGTGAGGTCTGCCGGTTGCTTAGTGTGTGGTGGTGTTGAGGAATCCGTCCAACACGTGTTCTATAAGTGTCCATTCGCTCAGTTCATCTGGGATCGCTTCAAGCAGTATTATGACCTGAAAAAAACTTTTCATATCGTTCTGTGCGATTTCTGCTTGACGGTCCTACCGGCGAACCATATAAATTGGACGTAGCCGTGTCTATTATGTTTTAAATAGAGAAGCGTGGTTTGCCTGCGTGGAGAGATCAGTATCTGCGCCTTCTGCAGTCTGGAAAAAGGCAGCTTTGCATCTAAGTTCCTTTCTTCAGATTGAGTGGCTACGGCTAGGTCCTCTGGTGTTTAAGCGTAAATTTGTAACATCGAAGCGTTTATGCTCGGTCGGCGGAGGGGGCCGTTCTTTTCTCTTTACCTTCCCAAGCGAGTTCTAATGGTTCGTCGGATTTGCGGATGGACCTCATTCCGAGGCGTTTTTAAAAGCGTAGCAGTCCGTTAAGGGCTGCACGAACTTTTACGGCACGTGCGCCAGATGTCTGGCATTAAGATCTCAAGTTTAGGCATCTGCTGAGGCAATAACATCAGCCTTAGCTCCAACAGCTACCAGGACCAGCTCAATGACGACGAGTACTCCCCACGCCGAATGATAGGGCCTAGAGGACCGAAAGGGACACAGGAGACCAGGGCAAGTAACAAATTGACAGATTCTCTTAATAACTTTGCCATTGTTTCTCCGAAGCTAAGTCCGCTGGCCCGGTCATGGAGACCACGCAGAAGAGATGGTGCCCGGCCTGATAATCGCAATCGACGGCGACGAGAAGTGAATGCAACCGAAGGGGAGCGAAGACGATATCGGCCCACGTATTCGACAGAGCCCGCCGCCGCCCAACCCCAAACCCAGACAAGTCATGCAACCAGGAAGGCACGAGCGGCAAAGGACCTTTCGAACATTACAAAGATAAGTGACACAAGTGATCTTAATCTTACAAATTATGAGTTTAAATAATAGTTATTAATTAAAAATACAAATTAAATAAAAAAATAAGATATAATAAACAAAAATAATTAATCAAAATAAAAAGCTGACGTTTCGGATAGAGGCTCTCCTTTATAAAAGCCAAAAGGATAATTCTCTAAAAGCAAATAGAATATTAGAGAATTCTCCTGAAGTTATGAAAGTTGTAATCGACAATCGAACAGTGTAGTGAAAAGAAAGACGCGAGTGGTCCAGGGGCCAAGCTCACTTTGCACGCTCTCCCAAAGAGTAAACCAGAGGACGTACACTGAACTGGAGAGAAGCCTGATGAACCTCTTTAGTCCTCCAGAGAATAAGTCCCAAGAAGGGACGAGAGTCAGATTGTAGATTGACGAATAGAGTCCCCAAAAATCAGCAGGATCTAAAAGATCCAATAGTTGGGGAAGACAGCCTTGTTAACGTCATCAAAACAGACATCCAGGATATGGCGGGGTCTTCGAAACCTGAGGGGACCCTTAACAACGAGTGGGTGGTCCAGGATACCAGAAACCAGGGTGTTTTCATGATTCTCCATCTTGGGTAGCATGTTCTTCATAAGAGTCTGGACAAAGGTGCCTATGTGGGTCATCCCCAAATCGTCATAGATAGAGTGGTTGTTGGCAACTCTTCTGTCAAGTTGGGCAATGGAGCGGAGAGCAACATTTTGGAAGGTCTGGGGATCCTTCCACCTAGATTTGCAAATAGAAGCCCAAGCAGGCATTCCATGATGTAAATTAGTACGAATCACAACCTTGTATATCAAGAGTTTGTTACCACACAAACAGCGCTGTTTCGCTCCAGAAGTGCAATCAAACTGAATCTCGCTTTCTTTACTTTGTTGAGCGCGTATTGGACTTGGTCGTTCCAATTTAGTTTGGAGTCGATAATGACACAAAGATATTTGTAGCTTTTTATCCACTCAAGCTTCTTGCCAAATAAGAAGAGGGGCTTTGGAGGGTTTTTTCATTTGCGAGTGATAAACATGACCTTGCACCAGCGTTACCAACCGTGTAATAATTATTACATTTGTGCATTGTTTAGCTTGTATTATAACAATATCCGACAATAAATATTCTCATCTAAAAACCGGTAAGTTGGCAACCCTGCCTTGCACTTTTTGACATTCAGCTTTAATCGCCACTTAGTGAACCAGCTCTCGCACTGATGTAAAGCTTTTTGAAGTCGAGTGATGACATGTGCTGGGTTTCGTGCCCAGGTCATGATGGACCCGTCGTCAGCAAATAAGTAAAGATTACACTTTGCAAACTTAATTTGTCAAACACTCAATTCAGCAGTTTAATATTTCGTTGCTTAAATTATTGTAACTATCAATTTGAAACAATTAAATAATTGTTTAATATACCTCCATTTTCTCCACTTTGTTTGTGTCCCACAAAAATACATGACACCGTTCTCTCAACGAGAGTTGGTCGGATGTTTCAATAGAATTCTTAGATTTTACAAATAAAAGTGACAACGTCACATCAATAAGTTAAAGTGAAACTATAAGATTATACTTTTCAAAAATAAAGTTCCAGATAAAATTCTCAACCATTCCTGTGAAGTTTTTAATAAGTATTTTCACAAAATCATAAAAGACAATGAGGAGTCCAGCTGCTATCACCTGATCGAGGACATCAGCTATTAGTGATGGAAATGAGTATTGAGAAGAGAGTGCTCTGGAAACAGGGATCGAAAAATTAGATAAAATTGAGGCTCATAGTACCCGTGGTCTGCTCTTTTTATAATAATTGAAAAATTTTGGATCTCGTAATACCTTTTGATTTTATAGGCTTCAATAAGTTGCTTTGTCTCTTCCTGATTCCCCGTAACAGTGGTCTGTCTTCTCCTATGCTTCCCAAAACATCTACATGTACATTTTTAAATTTGTCAGTCCGCTTTGTCCGTGTCATTCATCTCCAAGTCTACATTTCAAATGCTTCCAGCTTCTTTTCGTCAGTCTTTGTAAGTGTCCATGTTTCTGAACCATACAATGCTACACTACATACAAAACACTTCTTCAATCTTTTTCGGAACTCCAAATTTAAAGGACCACATAACAGTCTCTGATGTTTCTGGAATGCCACTTTCGCCATCACGATTCAGCCCGTGATCTCGTCATCTCATTTACAATTTTCATTGACAATATTTTCTAGATATCTGAAGGTTCGAACTTGTTCTATTAAGTGCACAATCAAACTTAACTTCATTGTCCGATGCTTTTTGCTAATGTTCATCACTTTGGTTTTCCTGAATTAATTCGCATGCCGTTTCCTTCAAGGAAGCGTTCAGATATCCAAGCATATGCTGAAGTTCCATTACCTGTTCTTCTATAATGGCTATATCATCTGCAAACCGGATGCACTGGATTCTTCTTCTTCCCATGTTAATCCAAGACTCTTCGCTCCAAGCATTATTGAAAATTTCTTCTAGGTAGATGTTATAAAGTGTGGGTGAAAGACAGCATCCTTGCCACACTCCTCTTCTTATCTTCATGTCCTGTTTACAGATGTTGAACTTTCAGCGTTTCGGTTTGCTCCATGTAAACCGTAGATTTTGAATCAGTCGTCTATCCTTGCAGTCGATACCTTTTCTTTTCAAAATAGCCATAAGAGTATTCTTGATGATGAATAAGTTGAAGCAGGCTTTTTTTACACCACGACTCCATACTTGCAGGAATAAAAAAAGGCACAAGGTAGAATAAATAAACACCAGAAAAGGATAATGAAAATAGGAAAGAAAATTCCACAGCCTGGATTCCAACTTATGTGTCCTTTGGGCTGGTTAGAGCAGTCACCTAGTTCGCAGGTTGGGAATATCTTTCCTAATGGCGTAATATTCAATACAGAATAACTCAAGATTGGTTGAAGTAGATAACGTAATGCTTTCATGTCCACCGTGGCCCGATTGGTTAGCATTAGGCTTGTGAAATCTTTCCTAGTTTCATTAATAATTTATACATCTGAGGTATGGCGTAAAATAAAACCCTCATCGATCATTCTTAAGTTATTCTTTAGAAAATAATAGCCCTTTTGTGTTCCCGGGAAAAACCGACAGAAATTAGATTGCTGCGAACGCGAGTCGCTTGCCAAGACTGTAAAAATATCACAAGGGATGCTCGGTGTCACGGAAGTCGCATCCCATCGAGAATTCCGATGACAGCGTCGATCGTTTCCCCACTCGATACTTCTATTCATCGAAGTGGAAAGCGAGTCGATGTAATACTCGTCGTCAACAAGTCGATGTACTACGCGGAGAACGAATGAGAGACGAGACACGAGAGCTCGAGAACAAACCGTAAGCGATCGAGAGAAGGTCGGAAGGTCGGAGAAACGAGGCTGGAGGAGGAAAAAGCAGAATGGCATGTCTAGCCATGTCGCCGAGTCTTCGGACGGAATTAATTATTCCCTACTCTCGATAACAAGGGAACCAGTGAAGGAAACGGCCGAAACTCCGTCTCCAGCGAACGTTATCGCCAACAGTGGAATCCGTCGTCCAGAGAATGAGAACGACGCCGGGAACCTCGCTACAACGAAGCCAGCTGAGCGAAAATTACATGAGATGAGCTTTTCCTTGCTCTGGAGCCGTTTGAAACTATCTTTTAGCAAGCTACGTTCATGGGACCATTGTCTGGCTATTAATTATTTAGTGGAAGTGCGCATCCAGTTATTTCTTTGTGTAGAACTCTCTCAACGGGCTATAATCGAACTGCGAAGCTACGAGCTTCATTATCACTCTTAGCCGGCCAGGTGGCCGAGAGGGCTAGGGCGCAGGCTTTCTAGTTCTCGAGTCCGCCTGGTCGCGGGTTCGAATCCCGCCGTGGGCATGGATGTTTGTGTTTGTCCCGGGCTGCGTACAGATATAATTTGTGTAAAAGGCGCAAAATGACCATAGTAGTCGACGCCAAAATTTCTAATAAACCAACCAACCAACCAATCATTATCACTCACAAGTACACGGACTGTGGCCGTATGGTCTCTCTCCTTATGTTACTAAGCAATTAGGCTTTATGCTGGTACGATAAGATCGTCTGCTGGTAATATTTCGATATCAATTCTTTTCCGCATGTGTCATTTTCTCCGTCATTTTCGCCACGCACTACTGGTGTTCCAGCAGATGATAGAGCCCTTATTTGTGAATTATCTTTTGTATCCTTTCATTTTCAGCCTTATTAACAGCTTGGGCTAAAACGAGTGCTCCTCGTCACACAGTGGAGACCCCGCTACACTTACGGCTTTTGTCTACCCGAATTGTGTCTTTATTAATTGTCTTGTACCCTTCGTCTACGGCGTACGAAGAAAACCATTACTTCGACGCCCTTCTTCTGGAGATTCAGATTGATTCATCCTGTGCTTTAGTGTCTGTCCAGTGCTATTGGTATTTGTGTGTAATTACGCCACAGCAAAGTGCTTCCGTAATTATCTATAGATTTAAATGTGCTTCAGTGCATTAAGTGAATCCCTCACACGGGTTACAGCGAGTGTGTTATATTTGTTTGAACCTACTTCATACCGTTATGCTACTTTTTCTTAAGGCCTAATTAAGTTAATTTATCCTTAAATATTCTTAGGCTAATTAAGCTAATTAGTTTTAAGATTTCGAATTTAAATAAATTTCATTTAATTTATCTTTACTTAGTCCCCGCCTTATGTCATTTTCACGTAATTCCACTGCGTACTCTTATCTTACAAATTTATACATGACACTATAAACTCCTGATGCATACGACCTATAAACTCAAGTAACTGAAAGAAAACATAAATACTGAATTATATCCTAACATTTATTTTATCAGAATTACCTTCTGTAGAAGAATCGTCTAGATTTATTATGTTCCCGGAAATTCGAATAAATAAAAACCAACCGAAACTCGATGTCAAAACGCCAATCACAAAAAAGAAGAGACCGGGCCACCATCGTATCGCTATGGAATCTAAAAATTAAAGAAATGTTAAATTTGAAAAAGAAATTTTAAATTCATATAAATTCTATGATATCAAAGGTAATTACGATAATGAAATAGTAATTTTCTTCCTGTATCTAAGACCTTATCTAGTTAAGAATAAAACTAGAATTTTTAGCAAGTAGAATATTTCAACACTGATGCCCATCGTTTTCCGTATATACTAAATCCCCTATGATTACTCTTTCACCTGCACCCCTTATCTTTTTATTATACAGCAAATAAGTCAGGAACTCAGGACAAGATTATATGCTAACAAAGACAGGAACCAATTGTTCCACAATAAAATAATTCAATAACATTAACAAACAATAAAAGTACAATAATAATACAAATAGTTTATTTTTGAGAGCAACTGCAATTCAATTTATTCTTTCGCAATATCTTTCTGAATTTTCAGGATATTTGCTTGGGCTTTTTATAAGAGTAACGCTATATATGTGGTTAATATATTATTCAAATATACTTTGGTAATGCTTGCGCATGCGCAGATAAACATAATTTAGTAAGAATGCTCATATTTCATCAAATATTTAATATTTCAATATTCTGATTGCAGGGTGTTGTCTCTACTATAGTTTGTCTAGTTTCCTGAAAATGCCATTGCATTGGGTTGAAAACCCTGCATGTTATAAACAAAAAATTTCGATTTTTTTAAAGAAACCTTTATATCTCCATGAATATACGTGCGTGCTATTCTCATACAAATGAACATAGATAAGTAAAAGAAGCCTTATAAGCATATGCTACAGCTACAACATTTCAAGCATTATTTTTACAGGGTGATCCCAAATATTATTTTTTTTGTTCAATTTGTTTCTGGTACCATATTTGCCTTCGGACAAAACTTTCACTGAAATATGAGGTGTAAGATATATCCCTCAACTTTCAGAGTAATTCGTCAAGTATTTCTCTAGATATTCGAAAAAACGTCTACATCGAAATGTATTCATATCATTTTGTCCAACGCCGGTATAATAATTATGTATAAGTTACATTTTGAATCGCTCTAAGAATTGTGGAGAGATCGGATGTGCTGGCTATACAATGATTCTAAAAATTGCTCATTTTAGGGAAGAGTTTGCAAAATGCCTTTAAGATTTATATTTCAGTGCTTCAGTAAAAAGTTGCAAAGACGCAGATATAATATTGGCAGCTGCTGTAATCAACACAACTGCGGACCCCGAGAATTCAAGACATCCTGAGAAACCTCTCCAATCGAAAACCGACCAATGTCAAATTGACCCGTCATTTACTTCTCCAGAATCTTTTACGAACGGATGGCAGACTGCAGGAACAATCGCGACTGTAGTGCGTATATAAATGGTACTTGAGCAGCGAAAACAAACCTTTTGACTCTCGACGAGGCTTAGCATTATATGGTCAACTGCAATAAAATTCTAGCCTTTGAATAAACGCCCAACAGATTCTTACAGTATCTGTTCTAAAGTACTAAAATTATCATTGAAGAGGAATCTCGTGTATCATTTCAAAAAATCAGCAATTTGTCAGAATATGTCTGAATTTCTCTACAACTACAAATTAACAGGTTTCACAAGAAATAAAATAGTGGGAATGAAATTTGACTTAACTATATCCAGAACGTTTGATCGTTCTATTAATGTTTTTTATTACCGACTGTTACTAAAAAAACTCTCTGTTTTTATTAGAACGAACCTATTTCATTCTAAAAAAGAAACATGCGACTTTTTGGTATGGAAAAATAATATCGTTGAAAATCGTTTTGATAACAATTTAGACTGCTGCTGTCCATAATACTGTAGCAACTAACTTTGTCTTCCACTCTCTAAGTACTACCCAGACTTTCCAAGTATTCATTGATTTCATTCAGACATAGTAATTATTTGAAGAGTTTTAGTAACCCCCGCCCCCACTACCCTCTGATTATTAATTTAAATTTACGGACGCAGAATGGAAACGCTCCTTACCAGATGACTGACGATTGTTTGAATGTACTGACGGTGATCTTGGTTCTCCTGAGCCTGAAAATGAGGGAAAGATGCAAACATTAATTTAAAAGTTTGAATTTTGCAAATGAAAATGTTGAACCGTCATAAAGTATGCTTTTTAAGTAGTCTCGTAGTGATAATGGAAATTTAGATTTAAAATGAAAGAAGTAATTTTAAAATAAATGATCAG
>JAHWFO010047173.1:669748-713036 GCA_023313115.1 Rhysida immarginata | reverse complement strand
AACAGAACGGTATCGCAGAAAGGTATAACAGAACCTTGAAGGAAATGACAAGAAGCCTCCTGATTCATTCCGGCTTACCTGAAAGTTTTTGGGCGGAAATGGCCAGTACGGCGACATATCTACGAAATCATTGTCCTACCAGTCCACTTGAAGGGAAGACGCCAGTGCAAACTTGGACAGGACGAAGTCAATGTCTTGCACATTTGCGCGTTGTAGGCTGCAAAGCATGGGTTCACATCCGAAGCCCAAGAACAAAAGCTACGTGGAAGCAGAAAGTCCGAGGGTACTCGACGACTCGAAGATGCTACAGACTCTGGGACACGCAAAGACAAGAAGTAGTCGACGCTACAGATGTCATATTCGATGAAACACGTTTTCCATATAAAGAGACGAACAAACCGGAAAAACTATCAAGCATCTTCATAGAGGAATCAGATGAAGAATTAGAAGACACCTTAAGCGAAGCGGAGACGGTTTTTAACAATGAAGATGACATGATTAAAGTCACTGAAAACCAACAAGCGATAGAGGAATTTCAAGCTGAAAATGATGATTCAGAAATAGAGTATGAAACAACATGGAAAGGAAACAAATACCCAAAATCAACCCTAAGACGGTCACAACGTATACAGGACAAACAGAAGAAGGTTACAGGTGATATCAACCAAATCAAGACGAACTCTGAGAACTCTACTGAAAGCGAAGAACTAATTAATGTACACGAAGCCCTAAAAGGCAGCGAAGCAAACTATTGGAAGCAAGCAATGAATGACGAAATAAGAAGCATCAAAAGGAATCAAACATGGACACTAGTAGAAAGACCTCCAAACAAAAATATTATTACTTGCAAGTGGGTTTTAAGGAAGAAGTATGACGCCAATGGTACATTAGAAAGACACAAAGCACGGCTTGTAGCTCGAGGACTCACTCAAAAGCTGGGGGAAGACTTTAATGAAACTTACTCTCCAGTCGTACATTTTGACAGTTTCAAGTCTTTATTTGCCTTAGCTACAATGGAGAAAATGTTTGTGCACCAGATGGACGTGAAAACAGCCTACCTTAATGGCGAACTTAAAGAAGACATTTATATGGAACAACCAACCTATTACAAAGACAAAGAGCATCCTGAATACGTATGCAAGTTACAGAAATCACTTTACGGCTTAAAACAAAGCGGTCGATCCTGGTGGAAGAAATTAGACGCAGAATTGATAAAAATCGGACTATTACCAATTAAGAGTGACCCTTGCATATACACGAAAAGGAAAAACGATAAGAGACAATTAATTGTAGCAATCTATGTCGACGACTTAATAATATTCAGCAAAGACTTGAAAGCAATAGAATTTTTCAAAGCAGAGATGTGTAAAGTTTTTGACATGAAAGACCTTGGTTCTGCACACTACATCCTAGGCGTAGAAGTGGAACGTGAAGAAGACGGGTACAAACTTACACAACGAAGATATACAGAGAAGGTTTTGAACCGTTTCCGAATGACCGAAGCAAGACCTGCCCGAACACCACTTCCAGCCGGCGCTCACTTCCACATAAACAAAGAAGACTTTGAAGAAACAACATCGCCATATAGTGAGCTGATAGGGAGCCTTATGTATTTAGCAAGCCGTACAAGACCAGACATTGCCTACGCTACCTCAACACTAAGCCGATACACCAATAACCCCGACAAGACGCATTGGTTGCTAGCGAAGCACGTTCTCAGATACTTAAAAGGAACTATCAACCAAGGGTTACATTACAAATCAACAAACGAAGAATTAAAATGTTACTCAGACGCAGATTGGGCTTCAGACAAAGATACGAGACGATCTACAACAGCAGTACTGATCATACTAGCATCTGCACATATCATATGGAGATCATTAACACAAAAAACAGTCGCCCTCTCAACGATGGAAGCTGAGTACACGGCAGCATCAGAAACAGCAAAGCGATTAATGTGGACAGTTGGATTTATAAACGAATTACGATTGGATAAATATTTACTCTTAACGCCCACAATTCAAGTTGACAATCAAGCTGCAATTTTATGCGCCGAAAACCAACTGGCACAACAACGAAGAAAACACATCGACATTCGTTATCACTTTCTACGCGATCTTGTAGAAGAAGGAAAGATGAAGTTACAATACGTCGAAACAGAAAACATGGCCGCTGACTTCCTCACGAAAAACCTACCAGCAGGGAAATTTGAACGACAAATGAAATTGGCCCAACTTTGGTGAAAATACGGCACGCACTCAGCACCTCAAAACCATATCCTTTAACATTGTTAATTGTTTAAAATTATTTGAATGAAGTTTTTTGCCGGGGGTGTTGAGATATATATATAAAGGGGGAAACAATATAATGCAGAAGAATCATTGTTGTAATGTAAAATAGCAACGTTAATGTTTTCCCCAAAAACATATTGTTGTAGTTCTTTCTTTTTTAGAGTATTAAACGCCGAAGCTAAAAACAGCTCCTTTCTCTTGTTATAAAGCCTATGATTTTTTTCTGACTTATACAACCTCGGACGTTCCACAGCAGAGTCACGCAGAGAGAAAACGACTCAACAAAAAAGAATATTATACTCCACAGATTTTTAATTAACTCCCAACATGGATTATTAAGTTTAACAACATATAGATTATTAAAAAGTTGTTATTTTTATTTGGAAAAATTATTTGTGATATGAATTAACATTTATTTAAGTCACCCATTTTTTTTTTGTATGAAGCTTATTTGGATAATGCTAATGAAATGTTTGCAAAAATTTTTATAATTGAAACAGCAATAATAGCATAATTTTATGGCAGTGAAGTTATTTATATTTTATTTGTTATATCTTTATTTTTTAAATGCAAAAATATTACTTTTGTCTTTTATGTATAATTTTTTTAAATATATTAACGAAGATAATAATTGTTTTAAATTAATATTGTTAATTTTTATGTAATATATGATTTTAATTTTTTATATATAAAAGAGGAAGGAATTTTAACAAATTATATATAACGAAAATGATTTTTATTTCATTACTAGAAGAAGTACCCGGCGTTGCCCGGGATTATTACACTTGGGATGTAAACAGAACAATCTCAAAAATTAAAATAAATTTTGCAATATCTTAAAAATAAACCCATGAAAATGCTTAGAATTAATACAGTAAAAATTCTTAATGAAAATTCGAAAAAAAGGCACACAATGGCTGGACCTCTCCAATAATTTCTTACTCACGTAATCTTACCTCAGATGTATACTTAGTGTTGTTGCAATTTCCACTCTTCTCTCGATGTGTTGAAGCAAAACTTGGCCATTCATCACTTTGTGCAGTCTAGCGCTCGCCGATTCTTCTATTTACTTGCTTCCCATTTGCTCATTACATCACGGAGCTAACTGTCGTCTTTCCACTCTTTCTCAATAGTTTGCTAACTCTCCATTATCTCCATTTACTGATCATTTTTAAAGATTTTCAAGAAATTGTTAAGTACTAAGAACTCTCTTTTCGAAGAAAAACCTGAATAACAGGAATTCTATGCATTGTTACAAATTGAAACTTATCCATATTGCATCATCATTTTATGTTCATTGTTATAATTCTTGGAAAGGATTGCTTTATCATTGCATCATCATTTTGAGCTCATTGTTATTGGTGAATTGCGTGTTGAAACCATTGTTGATACCTATTGTTGCACAAACTTTTATTTGCATTGTTGGTCATGAGATATATATTGTTGGTCCGTGCAGAGTGTTTGTGAATTGCGTGTTGATACCATTGTTGCAAAAACTTTGTCTTGCATTGTTGGTCATGCGATATTTCTCATTAATATGCCCTGCCATAACCATGAATATCGATTTTTTATCAATAATTATTATTTTTTCGAAATCTGAAGTAGACAGTGACCTTCCTCATGCTTTGAAGGTCATGTATGCGAAATTTCATCAAGATCGGAATAAAACTGTAGATTTGTATAAAAAACGTACACACAGACCCACAGACCCACCCACAGACAAACATCCTTCTTTATATATATAGATAGATAGATAGATTGCACTATTACAAAACAATCCGGCCTCTATGTGTTAATGTTAGAAATTTTAAAAGAATTTAGAACTTTAGTGTTTGGTAATTAATAATAATAATAATAATAAATAATAATAATAATGGGATATTTAACGGATTATTTTTTATGAAAACTAGCGTAACTCAGATTATTTAGGAGAAATGTTCCCTTTTGGCGCTCATATTCACACAATTCACGTTTTATCGATGCCAATCTACGACTTGGCCCTTCAAAAGTATCTCATTTATATTAAAATAAATGTTTTTCACTATGTAATGCATTATTTTGTTCATTTTAGCAAAAAGCGTCGCCTTAGTACACGCTCGACCCTATGCGGCCAATGCTTTCCAGTATCGAGGCTGGAACCAAAATGGCGGATAGGAATGCCTACATCTTTAGAGCCTTAACATCGTTTGTTATTTCTGGTCGCTTATCCCGAATAGCACGCCTCAGTTTAATCAAAGTTTCACAATAGGTAGAGGCGTTGACGGTTGACCCACGAGGCAGGTTTTCTGCGAATAGGATGGCTGGCATATACCAAAAAACTTTAAGCATAATCTTCCGAGTTGAAGGAGAAACTTTGAAAATTTTGTGAACAGAGAATGTGGTTGTTTCCACAATATGCTTGCAGCTTTAGGCTCAGGTGTGAAGAGCAATTCATTGGGCTCATCTCCTGTGACAATGCTATTTAAAAACGCATTTTCCGCCTGGTGGTACCGCTGCAGATGTTGCAGACTGCACGCCATTCTGTTGACGGTATTTTCTTGTGTCAGACTTTTTGGAATCCAACTCGCTATTCCCGTATCCAAGCTTCTCATGCACCATTTCCCATACATGAGAACGTGACACTCACTTTTTTCAAGGAAATGCGACGGTTTTCTCTAATTGTGTTGTTAATGTCCTCGTTAATGGCCGATTTTGCCGCTGACGCAGGCCACCTAGAACGCTGTTTATCGCCAAGGCTAACTCTTCCTTCCCGAAGCATTTAATACTCTTTGCACACATTGGAATAGTCCAAACAGTAGGCACCGTAAACGTCTAACATTTCTCCATGAATTTCCGCTAGTTTCTGACCTTTTGCGAGAAGAAACCTTATCACAGCTCGCTGTTCTTCCACAGTAGACGATATGATAGCGGCGTTCATTTTTTAAACAACTGGTAGCATGCAATACGCATGCGCAGAAATAATTCAGGTTATGCAATGTCTGTGTATGTTCTTCTTTTTGGCTACGTTAACTTTTACACAGTAACTATATTTCCTCCATTAAAAAAATGGCGTTATTTTCTGATATCCCCTCGTAAATCTCCTTTTTATCTCCCCAACACATTCCTCTTTATCACTTCTCGAACCTAGGAATACATAGCTGTCCACAACCTCTATCTTTTACTTACTTACTTACTTACATCTTTTCAAACACGTTTTTCTGTTAGGGTCGCTATAGAGGATATCCAGCGCTCACAGTCTTCTGCCATCAGGTGCATGTCCTCAATGGGAACACCCAGGCGACTCGAACCCAGATTTTTCATGTAGTCAAGCCGCCTGGTTCTAGACCGACCCCTTGACAGATGTCGGCCAATTAAGTCTTTTAAAATAATTTGGTCGATTAAATAAGAATATGAAAAAACCTAATCTTTAAATTAACAAAAGATATAATTAGATTTAAAGTTCTTTTTTTTTTTAGCATGGTTGCAAAAATTTCTAGCCTTTTCGCAATTACCAGCCGTCTTATGCTCATATTTGCTGGAACTATCATTGGTTGCTATGTCAATATCTTCCTTTATCTTCACTTTCATTCATTTACATTTCAAGCGGAATTTCCGTATTTACCGTATTTATTCATGTATAATGCGACTCCCTCCCCATTTTGAGCCAAAAACGCGTAAAAATCTAATATTCGTATATAATGCGACACCCAATTTTCGACTCTTTGGAAACTTACTGCAAATAAAACAAGCCTGAATATATAGATGGAAATTGGACGGAATTTGAGAAATAAAGTGAATTAATGAACTGTACAGTTTATACATGATATAATCTACTGCATAATGTGTTGTTTTACAGGGTGCGTAAGGTATTTGAGAACACACCTTTGTTTGGGTACTGCTGCACTATAGTAAGTTGTATGTCCTTTCCGTTTCCGGCAAGCAAAATGGCGGAGCAAGTAACATCAAGTAACACAAATCATGAAGAGACATGCAGTATTCTTGGCAATAAAGGCAGAGCACAGCGATTTAGAGATATCACGATTTCTAAAGGTCGCAAGATCATTCGTCTACAAAGTGCGGAAGAAGTTGGAGACCGAAGATGGCAATGTTGCACCAGTAGCAAAGCGTAGAAAGCATTCCTCACACTCTGACATCGTCAGAACACCTGAATTTATTCATCAAGTGCAGCAGGCCATCGATGACAATCCCAGAACATCCATGAGGCCACTTGCCAAAGATCTCCATGTGTCGGAAAGAACAATCAGAAATGTTGTCCATGAAAACATCAGATATAACTCGTATGTTAAGCGAAGAGGTCAGTTTATGTCAGACAAACTATTGCGTTTCTGTGGGGGATTCGATGGGATGGTACAGGACTAGACTTATGGACTATGGGTTACCTGGTGGTAAAGTCTCCGGCTCCGACGTTAATTTCGCTTGCGGTGGAATGGATGACTGGCGTGTCATCAAAACGATTACGGCTGGGAGTGTGAGAATAGCTGACGAACGTTCGTTTTCAAAACATCAACAACAACGACAATGGTGGACACAACAATGGATACACAATACAGAAACAAACACCACTACAATCATGAGGATTGTGCGCAATAACAATTGCATGTTAATCTCCGACACGACACAAACCACGGGAAAATCGCCTAGTCAGATCGAAAAGGCTCTTAAACAAGCTGAAAAATCCGTGTGCAGCTGATTTGCTGTGGACTTTCTCCGATGAAAAAAAATTTGACCAGGATCAGAAGGTGAACAGAAGAAATGACAGATGGTTATGTTAGACCCTTCGGAAGTGCCACGAAATTTCCTGCAACTGTCATGGTTTTAGGGGTTGTCAGCAGTGAAGGACATGTGATGCCTCCATACTTCTTTCCCCAAGGCCTTAAAGTTAACTCTGCGGTCTACGTTGAGACCCTTGAAACAACTTTTAAGCCTTGGATAGACACGATACGCAACGGAAGGCCTTACGTGTGTGACTGGTGTCAGTGTGTGTTTTGAGTTCGTTTTGTATTTTGTTTCGTTTTATAGTTGGTTGGTGTTGTTTATGCAAATTTCTGTGTTTTAAGTGTATTTGTTGGAATAATGAGTGTTGTAGCGATCGTTTTGTGTTAGTTGGGTGAGTGTTTGGTGGTGTGTTTGGGTACAAATATGGATCGATTGTGTAGAATTTTTTTGGTTTGGTTTTTTGTTAAATAAAAACAAAATCAGTTTGTTGTATTGGAAATTACTTTTTTTTTAGTACGTACGTTATATTTTTCCGATTGTTCAGAGTAGCATTGTTTTTTTTAAGTTATCTGAGGAAAGCTGCCGCAATTGTTTGTGTAATCTTAGTCAAACATTGTTGGGGCAGCTTTTCTCGGTATATGAGCCTCAACAAACCCGGAGGGGATGAGGAATTGTTGAGAGAGAGAGAGAGAGAGAGAGAGAGAGAGAGAGAGAGAGCGATGGTTGTTGACGGTTTGCAGGCAAGCGTCGCTGAGAGAGAAGAAAAAAAAAGATCGTTCCCTGGTGAGCCCCTATGTCTATTCATTTCTTGTTTAAAAGCTTGCAACTTGTTGTAGTAAGGCCCAATTGTAGGAGGCATACCTCTGATGGTACGTAGTATGTTCGTTTGAAGGCAGCCCATGTGCTAGTGCGTGCGTATAGTTAAGCATAAGTTGGAAACAATTTACCTTGATTTATTTAGCGTTCTTTTCGATGTTGAGAATTATTGATATTTACCTTGTATGAATTTTTGTCGTATTTGGATGTGGGGCCCCAATTTTAACGTTAATTGGTATCTTTAATTCATTAAAATGTTTGTTGTATCGTTTATCAGCCTCTACTCCTTGCAAATATAACATCCACCCCGCGCAAGTCCAAAAACCCGCTCCTGCTGTGCTTGGGAGTGAATTTTCGTTAGGGGTTCCTTACCCCCCCCCCCCCACGCACAGTTGGGCACACTTGTTTTAGCAAGACTCTGCCCCAGCACATAAGTCTCGCATGACACAGGAATGGATGGCCGACAATTTCCATGATCATGTAACCCTAACCTTTGGCCTCCTAACTCCCCTGACCTAAATCCGTTGGACTACTTAGTATGGAGCGTTGTGGAGAGAGAGGTCAATGAACACCCCCATAACACCAAAGATGATTTGAAAGCTGCCACTGTTCGAGTAATGACCAATATGAACCATGACCATTTGATTCGCACATGTCAACGGTTTCCATCTCGCAGTGAAACAGTTATAGAAGCTGAAGGCCGATTCATTGAATAGCCATATAAAAAGAAGGTTTCTTGTGTATGCTCATGATATGTTTCGATAATAAAGTTATTATCTCGACTTACAGGGTCGGGACACATTAATATGACCACCTGCTAGTATCCGGAATGTCCACCTTTGGCGGCAAGCACAGCAGCTAGTCGACGTGGCAGAGAGTTAATAAGTCCTCGGAAGGTGGTTGCAGATATCTGGGACCATTCGGCGATCAGTGCATCCCGTAATTTCATCACCGTGCCTGGTGGAGGGTCCAGCTTGCGTACATGGCGATCGAGATGGTCCCACAAATGTTCAATGGGGTTGAGTTCCGGGGAGTTTGGTGGCCATGGGAGTAGCTTGAGTTCATCCTCATGCTCCTCGAACCAGTCGTCGACAATTTTCGCAGTATGGCAGGGAGCATTGTCCTGTTGAAAGGTGCCATCACCCTGAGGAAACACTGTCGACATGAAGGGGTGTACCTGGTCTGCGACGATCGTCAGGTAACGAACAGCATTCAGTGTACCCTCCAGCGGTATCAGTGGACTCAGACCATACGACGAAAACTTCTCCCAAACAGTCACACCTCCCCCACCAGCCTGTCGTCTGCCAACGATAGTGTCGGGATGCCTGTTCTCAGATGCTTCCCGGCGAATTCTCCATCGTCCGTCCACTCTGTTCATCAGAAACCGCGACTCGTCAGCGAAAGCAACCCTTTGCCACTCGGCCGAGGTCCAATGGCGATAATGAGTGCGAATTGGAGGCGTTTTCGGTAATGCACAAGCGTCAACATGGGTGCTGTTACCATACGCCTGCTCCGGAGCCCCAACCTCAAGAGGGATCGTTGCACTGTCATGCTGCTGACACGCCTAGTGGCCCCACTGTTCATTTGCTGTGTCAGTTGCTCAACAGTGGCACGTGGGGCCCACAGTTACCTCTTCGGTTGCTCGAAACTGTATGGTTCGTCCAGTCGCGGTACACCTTCACAACGGCAGTCCTACAGCAGTTCACAAAGGTGACCGTTTCTGAAATGCTGCCCCCCCTTGGCCCGATAGCCAATGATCATCCCCTTTTGGAGGTCCGACAGGTCACTTGCTCTGCCCATGACGGCGATAATTGCTGTGTTAACGGATGCTTCTACACGTCTGCTGTTGTCAACTTTTAATGATATGCAATGATTTTTCATCTGCATACCATGGGACGTTCCAACATGTTCGAGGAGACGTGGTCATTTTAATGTGTCCCGACCCAGTATATCTCCGTTTTCTTTCTTGACGTGAATCTGTCCTCAAATACCCTACGCACCCTGTATATGCGTTGGTTTCGTTTAAAGTTCTTCAGTCGAAGTTGGTTTGAAGCCCTCCCCCGCCCAACATTGTGCTTGCAGCCCGAAATTTCGTATTCGTGTATAATGCAATCCCCCCCCCCTCCCAAATTTAGGTGTTTTTGTCAAAAATGTTTGCATTATACATGAATAAAAACGGTATTTCCCCAAAAAGAGTCGCAACTTATGTCGTAGAAAGGTATATGTACTCTATTACAGTATTGCTTAAATATATACTTTTAAAACTCAGAATGCAGGAATTCCCCTGAGTGGATGCCCCCTTACCGTGGGTCAGGGGTTTGGGTGCTTCAGGGATTCTGTGAGCTATGCTGGTTGTAGCACGGCTACTTTAGGGTCATCCTTACCAGAAAGATCATGGTTGAGAAGTGAGACGAAGAGTATCCAAACAAACATATATCTCATGATGTTGACAAATGAGAGAATTCATACTGCATCGGGTGTGGCGCAGGTTAAAGTCACCCGCGTTCGGGAGTTAGGCAGAGGCTCTCGTTCGAAAAATAGTCGACAGTCTCCCGGCTGTTATCTCGGAGCAATGCCTCCGAGAAGCCCCACCAGTGCACTCGCTATGCGCTTGGGGAAACGGTCGGGGGCAGCGCATGCCTTTGCCCAGGAGGAGAAACAGGTAAAGCGACAACGGGATCGGGTGCTGTCAATCGGCACTTGGAACGTATTCTCCATGACAGGAAAGGAATCAGAGTTAGTGGAGGAAGCCAAACGGTATCGACTGGATATCATAGGTATTACCTCTACGAAACGTCCGGGTTCTGGAACTGTGGACTTAGAAGGAGGGTGGAAGCTTTTCTACTCTGGTGTCGACCCTAACATGACTGCCCAGGCGGGAGTGGGGATACTCACAAGTCCCCGGCTGGCAGATTATGTTGCAGATTGGACCCCCTTAGGTGGAAGACTGTGTCTCCTGAGGCTTCAGATAGGGAAACGGTCTCTCTCTCTATTCGTTGCATATGCTCCGAATGCAGTCACAGAGTACCCACTTTTTCTAGATGAAGTTGATGCTGCTCTTAGCAGGAGAGGGAGTGCAGATTCTGTCATCCTGATGGGCGACTTCAATGCACACGTAGGGGCTGATGACCAAACGTGGAGGGGCGTGATTGGGAGGAATGGTGACCCCGATTTAAATGCGAATGGGAGGTGCTTGTTGGATCTCTGTTGCAACAATGGACTTTCCATCACAAACACCTTCTTCCAGCACAGGGATGTCCATAAGTATACCTGGTACAGGGATGCAATGGACCAGAAGTCACTGATTGATTTTGTAATTGTTTCAGCTGACTTATTCCGATCAGTGTTGGATACTCGTGTGAGAAGAGGGGCAGAACTATCAACTGATCACCACCTTGTTGTCTGCACTTTGCGGTTCTCTGAATCCATGCCAACCAAGCGAAATATTAGGTTCAGACAAACTTGGCGCATCAAATGGGAGGCACTGGAGGATAGAGTTGTGAGGAAGACCTTTGCAGATAACATATCTTCAAGTTTCAAAGAACTACCCAGTGATCGTGGTACTGTTGAAGAGGAGTGGCAGTTGTTTAAAACTGCTGTGATTACTTCGGCTGCATTATGCTGTGGTCGTAAGCGGTTGAGTGTGGCGCAGGGCGGTGAGAAAAGGACTGCATGGTGGAACGGTGAAGTCCAAGAAGCTGTCAAGGCAAAGAAGGAAGCCTATTTGCTATGGCTTGCAAATAAGTCAACTTCGAGTCGAGTGCGGTACACTGAGGCGCGAAAAGCAGCAGCAAAGACAGTATCAACAGCTAAAGCCAAGGCCTGGGAGAAGTTCGGGGAGAAATTGGAGGCAGACCATGCGCCGCCTCCGTGGAAAGAAGTCTCTTTCATCACAAACTATTAAGAGTTCAGATGGGAGGCTTCTGAAAACGGAGGAGAGCGTATTGCATAGGTGGAAGGAATACTTTGCATCTCTTCTTAATCCGGTGACGACAACAACTGAGACATACGAGATGCACCTTGGAGCGGAGAATAGTCACGGTAGTATCACTGAAACAGAAGTCAGATGGGCAATTAAGTCCCTGAAGACTGGCAAAGCTGCAGGTGATGATGAAATCCGGTCCGAGATGTTAAAGGCCTTAAATCAGGATGGTATCCTGTGGCTGACTCGAGTGTGTCAGGTTGCTTGGATATCTGGACAGGCCCCTAAGCAATGGCAGACAGGAATTGTGATCCCTATCTTCAAAAAGGGAGATCAGAGAGATTGCAACAACTATCGAGGCATCTCTTTGCTCAGCATTCCTGGGAAAGTGTACGCTAAGTGTCTGGAGAAGAGAAGTCGGGAAATAGTCGACTCCAAACTGTCGGGGGAGCAGTGTGGTTTCCGACCTGGCCGAAGCACGACGGATCATATCTTTGCTCTAAGGCAAATCTTTGAGAAATCCTGGGAGTATGCAAAAGAGGTCTACGCTTTCTTTGTGGACCTCGAAAAAGCATATGACAGAGTTCCTCGGGAGAAGCTCTGGCAAGTGTTGCAAGAGTATGGAGTGGATGGGCAATTACTGGTTGCTATCATGTCTCTGCACGAAAGCTCTGAGATGTGTGTCCGGATAAATGGCATTAAGTCAAGACCGTTCACTGTGGGTGTTGGACTCCGCCAAGGGTGCGTACTGTCGCCCATCTTGTTCATTATCTTTATGGACTGGATAGACAGGGGCAGCCGAGGCGATGAGCGTGTTTGTGTGGGCGACTGCCTGGTGGAGAGGTTGGTCTTTGCGGACGACCTTGTCCTGCTTGGGTCTTCTCGCACGAACCTTCAGCATGCACTAGACCGGTTTGCAGCCAAATGTGAAGAAGCTGGGATGAAGATCAGTGTGGCTAATATCGAAGTTCTGGTTCTTTCAAGACAGCCTGCTCAGTGCGCTCTCCATGTTAGGGGAGCCTCATTGAGGCAGGTGGAGAAATTCAAGTATCTCGGGATTGCATTCACGAGTGATGGACGGCAGGAGAAAGAATTGGATGCTCGGATCAGTGCAGCAAGCTGTGTCAGACGTGAACTGTGGCGATCCGTGGTAACGAAACGAGAGCTGGGTAACAAAGCCAAGCTCTCCGTCTTCAAATCTATCTTTGTCCCCATTCTCACCTATGGTCATGAGGCTTGGGTAATGACCGAAAGAGTGCGATCGCGGGTACAAGCGGCCGAAATGAGATTCCTGAGAGGTGTGGCAGGTGTTACCCTACTAGATAGAGTGTACAGCAGCACAATAAGGGAATCTTTAGGAGTTGAGCCGCTACTTCTCCGCATTGAGAGATCTCAGTTGCGCTGGTATGGCCACGTGATACGGATGCCTCAAACTAGTCTTCCTAGGCAGTTGTTATTTTCCAAGCCGGTGGGTAAGAGACCAAGGGGTCGGCCTAGAACCAGGTGGCTAGACTACATGGAGAATCTGGGTTCGAGTCGCTTGGATATTACCAGGGAGGACATGCGCCTGATGGCGGAAGATCGCGATCGCTGGAGATCCTCCATAGGGCTGCTGCCCCCGCGACCCTAACGGATAAGCGGGTTTGAAAAGTAAGTAAGTAAATGCAGGAATTATTTATATGTATCATTTGCGAATGTATATGTTTTTTTACGAATTACACAAGCAAAAAAATAAATTTTTTAACGTTAAGAACTGATTCTTATGCATATTGTTTGTGCTGAATCCGTATCTGACCTCAGATTTTTCTATTACCCACAAATTTCTTGTTTTTCAATGAAACATTTTAAATAATTCAGAATTTGGGCCTGATAAATTTCTTTGTGGCCCAAGAATAAGGAGTGTTTAACATTGCAACCGCTTCTTATCACACCCATTACTTTAACATTGCAGTCTCTATGTGCATAAATTGGAAACGAGACATGATAGAAAAATCTAAAAGCAGATTCGGATTCACTAAATACCACAAGAATAAAACAAATTCATTCAAAAAGTTTTATCATCGTTGACCTATGTTATCTGCAAGCTGATGATGCTAAGTCGACTTGTGATTGGCTGTTTGCAGATTAATTGTGCGCAACGAATAAGATAATTTGGACAAAAATCAATATACACGGTGTTTTAAATAAAGTGTAACAATGGAATATCTGGAGAAATAACATCGGATCGAACAAACAAAAAACACGTGATTAATATTTTTCAAAAACCTATCCAATGATATAAAACTCGATGACCTACCCCTATTTCCTGAGGTTGGGGAAGTGGTAATTTTGAAATTTTAAATACGAGGAGTGTTCGAAAAGTAATGTCGCTTATTTTTTTCTCGAAAATGACGGCAGATATGACGGCACATAAAAGTTACTTTGGTTCATAGTTAAAGTTTACTGTTAGTGTCGTATGAATCCGCCAAGCACTAGCGACGTGACAGTCCAAACAAGATGGCGGCTCTCATTTCATCGTCCAGTGCTTTTGAGCGGCGGAGTGTTATGCGTTTTCTTTATGCAAAATGACTGAAACCAGTCGATATTCTTAAGGAAATTGTGTCGATGTAATATCATGAAACTCCGAACAGCACAACGTTGGTGCAAGGCTTTTAAAAGGACGAGAGGACCTGCTGGACGAATATCGCTCTGGCCGGCCGCGGGAATCCATGACTCATAGCAACATTGCCACTGTGGAAGCGCAGGTGAGGGAGAACCGGCGGATTACCGTGAGAGAAATTACTACAACGTTGGACATTTTTTATGGGACGGCGTACGACATTGTTCACAAGCAGCTCAGCTTTCGCAAAGTGTCATGCAGATGGGTGTCACGAGAGTTGACGGCCGAACATCAAGGTGCTCGTTTCGATGCTTCTTTGCTGCATCTCGCCCGATACCAGGAGGAGGGTCAGGATTTTTTGGATCGAATAATGACAGGCGATGAAACATGGGTCCACCATTTCACGCCTGAAACCAAGATGCAATCGGCGGTTTTGAAACACACCTCATCTCCCACAACGAAAAAATTCAAAACTGTGCCATCAGCCAGCAAGGTTATGTTGACATGTTTTTGGGATTACTGGTCTGATACTGCTTGAGTTTTTTTCCACCGCATACCACTGTCAATTCCGAACGCTACACAAGTACACTGAAAAATTTTCGAGCGGCAATACGCAGGAAAAGACCTGACTGGCAATGGAGGAAATCGTGCCGCATCAAGAAAACGCAGGTCCCCACAGCGAAACGGGTCACCGACTTGTTGCAGCGATGGAACCGGGAAACACTGCTTCATCCTCCATATACCCCGGACCTCGCTCCCAGTGACTACAATATCTTCGAACCGTTGAAGAAGTCACTGGCCGGTCAACATTTCCGTGACGACGACGGGGTGAAATCGGGAGTTCGCAACTGGTTCCACACACAACCGGACGACCTTTATCGAAAGGGGTGGAAAAAACTTGTCCACCGCTGGGATCGTTGCCTCAATCGGCTTGGAGATTATGTGGAAAAATAAAAGTTGAATTATTCTATCGAATATACTTGTGTTTATTTTTTCCCGGTCACGATTTTAGAGAGAGAAAAAAAACAGTGACATTACTTTTTGATCACCCCTCGTAGGAACCCCTATTTATGATGGTATTTTCAGACTGTACACAACATTTGAGAAATGTTTTATTCTTGGTGTTTTTTTCAATTGACTCTATTGGTCTGATGGGGTCGTGCTCCGTCCTGCATGAACCACATCTTTTCGAAATCTGAGTCACTTTGGATAATAGGGATGAGATCATTTTCTAAAATTTTGACATTTTCAACGAAAAATGAACAACAATAACAATACGAGTGCGTATGCTCAAAAAAATTCCAACATGTCCTGCATTCAACCGCCAAGTTTTAACTGAATCTCGCCAATTGTTCAAAAGTTACCAAGTTCTTTTTCATATAGCTCAATAATTGTCACCCTATACTATTGTATTATAAATAGGGGTTTCTATTTAAGATTTCAAAGTTCCCCCTCCCCCACCCTCAGGGGTGGGAGTGGAGGGGTCGAATATCATTGGATAGCTTTTTGAAAATACCGTTTATTTAAAATACCCTGTATATATGTTGCAATGGAATGTGTAGAGATTAATATATACTAGTAGCTTCAAAAAATTCCCGGAATTAGTTTTTATTTCTGCTCACAGAAAAAAATACAAACATTTAAACAACATTTCCTTCAAAATACTGTCCTTGGGCAGTAACACACTTTTGCCAACGTCTGTATAATGCTTGGAAACACTCTGCGAAGCCAGTTTGCGGAACGGTGAAGTGCGAATATCGCAGCAGCTTTAGTCTCTACACTTTGGCGTCTGTCTTCTGCTCACAAGATTAATTGTGGATGGATGATTGAAGTTGATGGACGGCCATTTCGATGGTCATCTTTGATATTCGAACGTTGTTCCATGACTGATATTTTACGTAGCGAAATCAGAATGCGATGCTTACTCTACACTACCAGTTAAAACAGACTGCCCGTGCGCACCGCAGCATTCCGTTTAAATCACGTCAAAACACGTTCGAGCGGGGAAGCCTCGCTCGCAGACACACACACTATCTCAATTTCACAGGATATTACGATTCCGGAAACTTTTTGAAGCTACTAGTATAAAATAAAATTGAAAAGACTGCACATTGATTATTTTCATCATTTTATTATATAAATGAAAAATATTAATTCCTGATAGACAAGTATAAGCAAAAATTCCTCTATAAAAATATACACGATCCAATCAAAAGACTTGTATTAATAAGAGAGTATCCAGCAGTATCAATAACAAACATGAATATTTCAACAGTAAATGATCCTAGAATGGGGGTGGTTTAGTTTTAAATAAATATTTTTAGAAAAACATGCCAAGTTTATTGATTAGACTTCACTTCAGTAAATCTCCATTGTTTTGTCTTTCGTAGCTCGACAAATCTAGATTATATCGTTTGTAGCACCTGGGCTAAAATATGGTTCCGACTCCTTAAAATTGATGATTTGTAACACCAACTCTAGCACTATTCACGTCATAAAAAATATGCATTCCCAAAAAACGAGCCATAAGAGAAAGCATCAATGCAAATATCACGTCCGTTTTTTAAAGAAGTACCCTATTTAAAGAAGTACCATAGATGTTTTTTCAGTTTTCAGTGTTTAAATTTTTAATTTATGTAAGCCTGAAGGTTTGCTATATAACTCGAGGACTTTCTGTAGTATAATTCTTGTCACCGTAAAACAAAGTTCCGTAAGAGATTCCTTCTATACAAAACGTCTATCACTGAAAATTAATTTTTCTGCCAAAATATAAATAATATGCAAATAAATAAATTTGCACGGGGAAGAAAACAGACTGCAGAAGACTGGCTTCACAAAAGGAAAAATTTTCATAATAAAGAAGAATGGTTTGATCTTTTCTGAAATGTGCAATCTTCAAGAATGGTTCCAGATGCCTGAATATAAAAATTGATTCTGCATACAAATTTATTGAAAAATATATGTTAATCAGCAACAATACTATAAGTATTGTACATGTCTAACCATCGATATTGCCACTGACTATGACGTGAACTGTTTTCACCCATTCCATATACTTGAACTTTGATTGAAAAGTCCTCATCTTTGGGAAACAATATTTGAGGAAGTTCAGCAGGAATTTTCTCATAGGCATCAACGCAACAGAATCGTCTCAGCAGTTTCATTTGTAGCATCATTTTAATACTTTTTACTGCATTCGATCCTCTCAAGTTCGTCATCTCAAATCCGCTAGTAGAATCGTTTTCTTTTTGAAAATAAATAAGTAAGTCTTCCAATAAAGGCAAATTTGACTTTGACTTATCATTTCCCCTCAACTTTTTCCTCAAACCATTTAAAACCGAGTCAATTAGGAAATCAAACGACGTTACGGAACTGGGAATCTCAATAAGTTGAACGATTTTTAAAGACAGAAAACAAAAGACTTCACTAAAACATGCTAGTTGTTCAGGTTGAATTGATGCAATATCAATAAAATTCAAAGTTAAAACCTTCAGATAAGCCAAAGATGTTATATTACTATTCAAATGCAATGATCGATCCATGTTTAATGTCAATTCCTCCATTTCGTTTAAATTTCTGCATTTGTCCTGCATAAGCACATCGAAATATTTTCTCTTACACCATAGCCACTTTACTTTTTGCAGATTATTAAAAAAGTGCGAATTCAACTTTTCATCATTCCAACATAGAAGAATTGTTTCATCAATTAACAAGTCTGCATCTTCATTTCGGTTCAAAATAGTTAACGAACCTACAAAAAATATAGATTTCATGCGAGAAGTTTCCTTTCTGTGAACATAACTGAAATCAAACACTGGGGTAAAACTATCATCTCCATTTCTAAAATAGAAATCATACAGAGAATTAGATTTAAAGACAGAATAAAATAATTCTTCTAAATCACTTTTTAATTGATTTCTTTCTTTTTCATTTCTTTGAGATTTTTCTATGGATACATAAATACCACCACTGATCTTATCTTTATTCACAAGATCGTTTAAGAGTCGTAGGCACTTTAGATTATCTTTCTCGTTGACTCTTAATCTCAGCCTATCTATCATCTTCTCCTTCCACACACCGTCTGTTAATTCTTTGTACAATGAAGTTAAAAGAGATGAATTTAAATCTTCATTTCCTTCAAAAAAATCAAAACAGATTTTTTCTGCATCAATGGAACCAATCAAATCGATGACACAGGACCAATGTTTAATATTAGAAAACTTTGTAAAGCGCACAGAAAGTGTTTTGCATTTTAAATGATTTCTGCTACAAAACTCAGCATCGACATACAATCGCAGGTGCTGAATCTTGATATTTTCATTTATATCAATCGAGTAAGAGGGATTCCACTGGAAGATGTGAATCAGATTAGATTCAAGTGAGCTATTCAAGAGAAGTGAGTGAATTGATGATGAACCAAATTCTTCACCAATCAAATGGAAACCACCAAAGGAATAAAACGATGGAACAAAGGAAGGCAATAATGTTTGGAATGAAGAGAAGAATTTGTGAATATCTTGAATTTCCAGGAGGGCATTCGTGAAACATGAATTTTTCAAATTGAACCAACTCGAATATGAAATGAGAGATTCGAATAGAACTGAGGCTTTATCGTTTAAAAATCCTGCAATGAAAATAAAGAGGAAAGAATCATTAGATGGGAGTAATCCCTCCTCTACAATTTTTTCAATTTCTTTTCTGAATACTATTTCACCAGATTCTTTAAATATACTGACAATATAAAGGGCACCTAGAAAGTCAATAAAACTTTCATGAGTCGGTTCATAATGTTTGGTTGATTTGAATAAAATACCAAATCGGAAAATAAACTCGCTTCCACATTGTGATAAAATCTTACTCTCGTCAAATAATAAATGTTTGTATTTTAAAGTGTTTAGAGCATATTTACCAAAGCGACATAAGATTTGGTAATACTGAAATTCGGATGACTGACGTGGAGATTTAAATATTTCTACTTCACTATCCTTTTTTAATAAAATCTCAAGGATATAATTGAAATAGGCTTTATATATTACTGTTTTTGATTTTAAATTACTTTTTCTTATATTTTGAGTCATTAAGGAAAGTGAGAGAAGAAATAAAGGACATTCAAACGTTACGCTAGTTTCTCTATCATTCATCTTAATAAGACTGTTCTTTATGTCGCCATAACGATTATTATTAAGCATTCCTCTTTTATTGAAAGTGGTAATTGATGATCTCCTTTGAAAGAAAACATCAGGAATGTGAAAATTCCACTCTTCTCCTGTTAGCTCAGACTCGGGGATCTTAATTTTGCATGTGCTTGTAACAATTATATACATCTTTGGAAATGCCTTCTGTTGAAGCAGTGGTTGAACTATATTTTGAATTTCCTCATTCCCCTCATCAAAACATTCTAGAATTAATAGAATTTCCTCTTGATATTTTGTAATACAAGAAATGATATCTTCTTCAGAAACTTGTTCTTCCCCTTGATATTCTTCGATGAACAGTTCATGAAATGTAGTGACACCACTTAAATCTTTTACATTAGCGTGAAATATCATTTTGAACTTTGATTCGACGTACTCTCTCTTATTACTCCAATCTCTTAATAATTTGCAGCAAAAGACTGCATTAACTAAATTCGAGGTGCCTTCTATCATAATCTTACGTGGTATTATCTCACCCACTCTCTCGAACAACTCGTCCATCTTAATTTTTCTTGACTCAGTCGCTTCACCATCTTTTGTATAGTCGACTGTGATCGAGTGAATAAAAAGTTCATCAAGTGGGAGGATAATGAGTTGTATCCACTCGGAAAGGTGTGGATTAGCTTTTGCGTACTTTTCTCGCTGTGCAGTTGTAAATTCTTCTTTTATCGCTTTAGTAAAAAAAAAAAAGAAGAAAAAAAAGAAAAGTTGTAATTAAGAATTTATTTATAAAAATCTAATTCTAAATAAAAGTCTTAAAGCAAACCAACCAAGTTCAAGTAATGTTTATGTTATAGAGCTTTTTTCGTTATAAAAAGTTTCGTTATAGAGAGTATAAAATGTTTCGTTATACTTTCGTAATTATCAGCTCTCATTTTTTATGAATTCGATAAAAACTGTTTCACTTAGATGAAACACACATTTCGATTCTTAAATAGTAACTCCTGAGTCCTTTAAAATTAGATCACGGGATTCTAAGGCATATCAAACTATTCATGTTTTGGAATTTTCGCCCTCTCAGGTTCGAATGGATAAACAATTCACGTTTCAAAGAATTCAAAGATATTCCGATACGATGCATCACAGCAGAATTATTCCACAGATCATGACAGAAATGTAACCATCCGGCAAGGCGATAACCACATTCTTAGTTACGTATGGTCACCAAGAGTTTGCTTTCCTTTTTACTATCAGAATGCCTTTAACTTGTTCTCTCTTTGGATGTGTAAATAAGAAATCCAATAGAAACTTCACGTTCATAGATTTATACAATCGGAATCGATTAAGAAGCCGCGGATTACCTTTAGCCAGCGAAGACTGTATCCAAATGCGAACAGCATAGTGTGATCAGTTCATTTCGAAGCGTCTTGCTTTTGCTATAATCCTGCAGTTTTAAATTCATTGAAAATTAAAACGAAATTCATTGAAACTCGAATCTGTTCCAACTCTAAAAGGGCCTAATTCTGGTGTTTTCAAGAACAACGACCGCGATAATCAGCTTTGCTAATAGCTGAAGGAATGAAGTAGGCTTATCTGCTGTCATAAAATACGTGCAAGAGTAAATATAACGAGTAAATCTTTTAAAATACGAGTAAAAATACTGTTTTAAACGTAACAACCGATACGCAAATTACCCTATTAACACATTATAACTAGCTCATCATTTATAAATAGTGAAACAATAAAATATACGACAAAAACTTAACACGAAACGTGAAATTCCCATTTGCAGCCAGCAAAAAAACGCCACGAAGTTGGTCGAAATCGACAGCAGGGCTGTTATTTCGCACATCCGCCGCTCGCCTGATTTTTAGCATTGGTTACTACGAGAGTAATCACACTTATTTATTCTATTCGCTATGATTGTAGTGCCAGATATGCCAAGTGGGAAGAAAGGTATATAACTTACCAGCGGTATCGCGGTTGTTAGCATCAGGTTCTGTGGATTCATCGATCCGGGTTCGATCCCTGTAGTGCTGGAAATTTTTTTCATTTTTTTCCATTATTTTTTTATTTTTATTTTTTTTTTGTTTTTCGCCATTATTATTTGTTTTCACTTTGCATAATAACATTCACATACAAAAGCAACGTCACAAATCAAAAAAAAAATGCAAAATGCATTGTACAATATTTTCACGGACGGTCATTGCCGTGACGTGTGAAATAAAAAGAAATTATAAAGATTTATTCGCACTATCGACGGTCTATGCGCAATCGTCACCGCCACTTCACGGATCGCCAATGACCATCTGTGAAAATATTGGACCTGTGACATTGCTTATGTATGTGAATGTTATCGTGCAAGGTGCAAACAAATAATAATGACGAAAGTTATTTAAAAAAATGAAAAAAAAAGTGGAAAAATACTGGGGAAAAAAATGAAAAAAAAATTACAACACTACAGGAATCGAACCCAGACCAATAATTCTACAGAACCTGACGTTAGCCACTGCGCCACCGCTGTTAAGTTGTATACTTTTCTTCCCACTTGGCTTATCTGGCATTCTAATAATAAATGTAAAATATTTTATTTTTTTCTCCGAAACGAAAGGCCATTGAGTCAAATCCTTTTACACAGAAGGTATAAAAATGCTGTAGACTGACCTCCTAAAATTTCAACCAAATCCGTGATTACATGTCCGAGCGGTCCCCTTGTCAGTGTAAAATCTGGGTTCACGATCTATGTGTAGGAATTGACAAACATGCTGTATATTATGTATGCGACCTTTGCAAACGAGAGTGATAATTTTTTAAACAGTTTATTCTTGTCTTGTTGAAATATGTCTTAGGTACGATTCAGGAAATATGCATTGTTTCTAAATCGTACTTTTTGAACTTTTTTTTAATAACTTGTATTCTGAGAGAGGTGCTCATAATTTGTTACTTTCAGTTTTTCATTTTGTTAAGAGATAAATAAAGCTTTGCCAATATGATTAACCGATTTTTATTTAAAGCTAAAATGTTTAATATATGAAAGATATTCCTTAGGGAGTACGATTTAGGAAAGTTTACCCTATATTTACTCTATTATAAATTTATGGTATCGATTTCATTTAATAACTTTCTAACAAAATAAACCTAATTCATATGATTTGTATTAAAATGGATATATTTCTAATATTTTATGTTCTTACCTTCCACTCGTAGATCCAAATTAGGTTGTTGTGATAGATGTCTTCCAACTAAGAAAAAAGATAAAAAAAATTAAAAATTCTAGATTAATCCTGCTTACGTATATTCATTTTAATTATGGCATCCATGGATGCTACTTACTCAAATCGCACTTTGTAAAGTTTTCTGTCAAATATCGAATGGTATCCATGGATGGAAAAGGATTCATGTACAGGTAATAAATTCGCAATTCCTTTAGGCCTACTTCCTTCTTGTTCTCTTTACTTAATTTCTGAAGGAAATGAACCACAGAAGATAGATCCGTAGGTTTGAAATGGTGATTGAGAGATAATGCTTTTAGTACAGGCAAAGACAATATAATATGAAGTAAAGTATCGGCTGATTTAGTGCCATAGATGAAATGAAATAAATTCAACTCCATCTCTTTTAAACTAGTGAAGAACTTCATCGTTTGGTGGAACTTATCGTCTATAATGGCCTCCTCTAAATATAGGTATTCAACTGTTCCGACATCATACGAAGAAGAAGCAAAAATATCATAATTCTTACAGCTCAGCCTGGTCAATTGTTTGCTCTTTAATAAGAAATTAGAAAGCTGGCTCTGATTTTCTAAAGAGAAATTAACACAATTAAGATGTTCAACAGAAAAAGAGTCCATTTTAGTCACAGTTTCTTCTCCTATAAATTTTCCTCTTAATTCTATGTTTTTCCAGTGTTTCTTATGGTTAAAGATGCTCAAAGGGAGAGCCAACGGCTCTTCGATTTTATCAAGATCTAAAGTAAATGCCTGCAGTTGACTATTGGCTACAACGGTTAAGTAGGAATCCAATGTCGTCATCAAACCTTGAATATTCTTTAATTTACTAAATGAAATCTGCATGCCTGATTCTATTCTTTTATTCTTTATAAGTGTTTCAATAAACGTGGATACACTCTGAAAACAATCAAGATCCATACCTCTGAATGATAAACAATGGAAAGTTACATCTTTTAAGTTTTCTTTTAGCATTACTTTGAATAAATCCAATGAATCGTTCTCATTTTCTTTAAAAACCTCAGCAATATTAAAAGAATGGCAGTCGATAGTGAGCGAAATATTTTTTGCCCGAAATATCGACAACAACTTTTCTAATTCAAAAATATTTTGAAACAGAATTCCTTCTTTGTCTTCAATGAGCAATTCTCTACAATTGACAGTTTTATCTTTCAACCTGACATTTTGAGAAATGTTTTTTCTGAGAATCAACACCAATCGGTTGAGTGGGCAATTTTCTGGGATCCATTCAAGGAAGTCGACTTTTTCTAA
Organism: Rhysida immarginata; assembly: GCA_023313115.1. Lineage (NCBI taxonomy): Eukaryota > Metazoa > Arthropoda > Chilopoda > Scolopendromorpha > Scolopendridae > Rhysida > Rhysida immarginata. The sequence continues at coordinate 689,059 of JAHWFO010047173.1, read as the reverse complement.
TACCTCAATATTTAATCTCAATTCTTTTGAGAGACACTTTTGCCCAAAATTCTTCATAAGTGGACTAATCCAATTATGTAAAAAACTAGGAGGAGGCAGATTGTTGAAATTCAAGCTCAAATATTCTGGAAGGAAAGGTTCCAAAGAATTTATGATTTCCAATTTTGCATCTATTTCGTCCAAAAGAGGTTGCAGATAATATAAATGTTGAAAACAACCAGTATCCATTAAACCAATATTCATATTCTGAGGAGAGAGAACATTGAACAGTTTCTTGGATTCCTTTGCCATTAATCCTACCAAAAATGGATAAATTAGCTGATCTTGAGTCAATTTTATGTCATTTTCGAACAAATCTTTGACTTCCTTCTCAAGTCCATTCTGTTTTAAACCAGATAAATACAGTGCTGCTAAAAATTCCAAAAAACTTCGATGAATTGGTTCATAATATCCTTTATCTTCATAATTTAAAAATGAAACTTGCTTTGATAGAAATCCCCACTGGATGATGTCTTTGCTCTCAATATTTGTGTAACTAGTGATTTCTTTATCATCGAATGCTAAACTTCTCTGTTTAAGCTTGATCAAGGCAAGTCTACCAAATTTAATCATAGCTTGTCTGTGCAGAAAACTGTTCTTATTATCAGAATTGAAGATGTCAAACTCTTTCTTACTATCAAAACGATTTACCCTAACTAAGCTTCGTTTCAGAACAAAGTTGAAGATGAGCTTATATAATTCTGTTTTAGTACCAACAGCCTCGATGCCCTTTTCTTGCATTAGAACTCCTAATAAAAGGAGGAACAAAGGACACTCGTAAAAATTTGTCAGTTTTATAGTGGAGGAAGCCAACTTCTTATCTAACTTCTCGACATTAACATTTAAGTATTTTCGAAGGAATTCCTTTCTTTTATCATGAGATACTCCTTTAATTTGAATTCTTTTCTCCCATACTTTCCAATCATCTCTTCCCTTACCTCCTGTTACCTCTAAATAATCGTTGCCCACAGGACATTTTAATAAACTGAAATGCCCTGTTCGTGTAGTGACCACCACCGTCATCTTTGGGTGTATATCTCCTTTTAACAGAGGCAACAGAGCTCGTTTAACCTCATCCGTTGCCTCATCCCATCCATCCAAGAGAAGCAATACTTTTTCTTCAATAGAATCTACTGCTCTCTGGGTTTCCTCCTCCGTTTTAGTGACATCTGAACACTGTGCGTGCAAGTGAAATAATAAAGTGCGATTAAAAGTTCTAAGGGGAATGACAAAAGCCAAATCAAAGTTTTCGCTAACATAATGAACATTTCTAGACCAATCCGATAAGACCTTCAGAAGTAAAGTAGTTTTTCCATAACCTGGATGCCCTTCAATGAGTATTCGGGGGTTAATTTTATCGTTCTCCCTTTGAAACATATCATTCATTAAAATTTTTTTTGACTCTTGTCGTCCTTTCTTATTTTTCCTGTACATGGTAAGTTCCACAAAAAGCTCCTCAAGATCCAAAGTTTTCTTTAACAGCCAGAGAGAACGAGGAAGTTGCAAATCGCTGTAGCATTCCTTCAGCTTTTCTTTCAGATCCATGATAATATCTACAAAAAGCATAATGAAGTTATTGAAGATTAGTGTTATTTCTGTTATCTGCTAACGACATTGCAGCTATTTTTCTGAAAGTATTTTTGACAGTCAATTTACATTTTTACAGCTCAATAGTGAAAGCACAATAAAGAGAGGTATGAACAGAAAAGTAACGCAAGATACAATAGCGACTTAGTAACACTGGAAATGTTCTATTGGGTTGTCGCCAACTGCAATACTAAATGTGCTATCAACAGATCCAGCTCATATGCAGCCTGGATGACATATTTGCGGAGCAAATTATGGAATATGGCCTGCGCGATCGCACCCCACGGCTAAGATCAAGGTAAAAGGGTATGTTAGATAAAAATCCCCTACACTGGAAGATTTGAAAACGTCAATCTCCAACCACAGTTCACGTTGTGGTGATATAAAACCTGCAAAATATGTTAGCGACTATGGTGGTTGTATGGCCCTCAAGGCCATTAAATCTTCCAAGGTTACTTCTAAACTTACCCTGGAATGTCGACAACTTCTGCTGAATCTGGCTCTCCACAACAACGTTACGCTGCAATGGGTACCGGGACACAAAGGTACAGTTGGTAACGATGTTTCTGATACGTTAGCCAAACAAGGTGCTAAATCGGGACCTTTTGGTCCTGAACCTTTCTGTGGAATCTCTAAGCAAACCGTAGTCAGAAAGATATAACATCTCCTTCAAAGAGATGACCAGAAGGTGGGAAAAGACCAATGATCAGAGACATGCTAAGCTCTTGATTAAGAGACCCTGTCAGAGTCTAAACATCCAGTATTCTACAACTCAGCGGAAATAAATTACGAGTTATAATAGATTTTCTTTTAGGTCACGATTATACGTAAACATTTACATAGAATGGGAATCCTTCGGGAAGAGCCACTATGTACGAAATATAATTTGGTGAAAGAAACAGCCCATCACATTCTTTTTGAATGTGTCGCCCTGGCACATATTCGTCACTTCACTTCAGGTTTAATCTTTCTCGAGGATAATCACCAAGATCCGGTGGGCAGTCTGACTCGATTTCTTAGTGAATCCGGCTTTCTGTAGATTTTCTTGGTTCTTTTGGGTTTTGGCGCAAAATTCCTTCGTAGGAATAGACGCCTAGGCAGTCATTGGTTTCAACATCGATTGATCTACCCTACAATAAAAGAATATGATGACTGTATGCCATGTACAAACGTGATTCCAATCAGTGGAAACAATTCAAACATCTTCTTTAGGTGAAACGGCTTATTGGTAAATACATTTCCAGTTCACAGTATTTTACGAATAACCTGCATAGCATATAGAGAACACTCATTTACACAATAAAACTCAATTGACTGCAAATGACAAAGTAAACTCCTACAAAACAATATATCGAAAGGCTAATTTTTATTTAGATTTCTGAATAATATATCGAAAAATTATTATTAAGATTTCTGAATAATGAATAACAAATATTAACTACATTTTAACTAATTCTTAAGAGTTGATTTACCTTTTAAATCGCGTAAAACGGAAGAATTTATTTCAATGGATGAAAGACTGTCATGTTCAAGTTTTTTACCAGTCTGATGAAGTGGATCAAGGACTAAAACATAATGAATGGAAATTTAATATGCAATGAGAGTGATAAGAGAAGCAACAAATAAGATGAGTAAGCTTACTTAGAATAAGAAAAGGAGAAAGCCGGAAATCCATATCTCGGAGAAAATTTTAATAAAACTCTGCGTACATTGAACAGCCATCATCAGGCGTTACAAATAGACCTCATATCGGTGGATGTCATACGTGACGTCATGCACTGGTGCGCGCGCATCCTGGGACGCAAAACTTCGTTCCACATGCATAGGCCATTATAGGCCACGCTCGTTCACTGGCTTCTAATAAAGCATGGATAAATTCAGTTGTTTGCCGGACGAAGAAAAACAAGCTTATATTCATAAACAACTCACTCTGAGTAAATGTTGGTTGATTGGTTTATTAGAAATTTTGGCGTCCACTACTAAGGTCATTTTGCGCCTTTTACACAAGTATATCTGTACGCAGCCCGGGACAAACACAAACATCCATGCCCACGGCGGGATTCGAACCCACGACCAGGAGGCATCAAGTACAAATTTGTACTAGAAAGCCTACGCCCTAGCCCTCTCGGCCACCTGGCCGGCCTGAGTAAAGGAGACAATTTGCTTGATCCGTATAATTGCGGAAAATTGCTGGTAGAACAATCTTGCGTTGTGGCCGGAGGTGGTATGGGTCGATATCTACAGCTGTCTCATCGAAAGGCCAAATATGTTTTCGCACGAAACAATATTCATAACGATCAATGCACTACTGATCTGATGCACAGTTTTCGTTTCGGTGTCATCTGCTTCAGTGCCTTACCGGTTGCGTAATCGCCTCCGATGCCCGAGGACGCGGGTTCGATCCCGGCCGACGAGCATTTTTTCAGGGAAGTAAAACCTGAGCTCACCCACTTCCTTCGGAAGGGAAGTAAAACCGTTGGTTCCGTGTAGTCGTTTGCCGGCCTCTATAATGCCATCCTGATATGATCATAGTTGTTGAAACGTTAATACCAACCAAACCAAATCAAAACTGATGGTAAAAAAAAGCGGAACAATATGGCTGTTTTGATCTCCGGTCTCAATTAGAAAATTTAATTTATTATATTTTTCAATCATTTGTGGAGTTCAATCGTTCTTATCGATAGCTTGCAATGATAATATTTTTTGATTCTTTTCAAATGATTGGCTTTTGAGAATGTTATAAAAAGCCAATCCAATGTATAATTTTTTTCTAGTTGCACATCCAACTGCACAGCAGCTTGAAAGAATTAAATAAATAAATTAAAACAAACCAAATTTAAAAGTTTTCATTTTTTGTCGAGAAATCAAAGTGAGCCAGCCAAAACCACATAAAAACAGCAATCGCGACGATCCTTTTGCCTACCAAGGTGCGCGCGCATGCAGAAGATATGACGTCATGTTAACGTTTGTTTGTAAACACTGTGACAGGTCTATTAACTGAGCAAAGTACAGGACTTAAACACAAAACTGTAACCAATGGTAGAAACGAATGTTTAGCAGCAAGATGAAAATAGTGCTTCATTGAAAAAATTTCTTTGTGAAATGTGAATTTCAGCTCTCTCCTTTCACTTAATCTGCAGAGCTGAGAATATTATTCTTCATTACCTGAAGATTGACACTGTCTTTCATTATCCTGTTGAACACTTTCAATAAACTGAAATTTAAATTTAAAAATTAAACTTATTTTTAAAACTCAAGACGATAATTAGGACTTAAAATTTTATTTTAAAATTAATTAATCGGAAAAAAATTCTAAAGTGTTTTTGATCTATTCAATAATACGAGTGAGGACAAATCAGTTTAAAATCAAAACAGTATTTCCTTCACCCATTAATTTTTGCCGGAATTGTTAAGCTTTTTTTATACATTCCAAGATTTTTAAATACTAATCAATATTAGGCACCATGCAATACCATAATCAACGGAAATCGACAGAGCTTTTAACATGCCTGAGTGAATATAGAAGGGACCTAAGCCAGTCTGCTGGAAGGCAAGGAAAAAAGTGTAAATCGGCCCCTAACAAATGACTTTCTTTAAATATACCATGTAACTTTTCTCTTTCTCTACTCTCCCTTGCTATAGGAGAATGGAATATTAATATGCTCCTTCCTCCTTTACAATTGGAGAGGATCTTCCTAGTATTTCAATCCCCGATCGCTCCTGAAACCCATGACGCTCCGAAACCAATGGAAAACTTCCACTCTAAACAGATATGAATTTATAGGCTCCACCGGTTCCTTTTTTAAGGTATTGCTGGATTGCTACAGAAATAGCAAATTACTTTGGTATGAATAGGGCTTTTTCCGCTAGATTTGCTGAGAAGATTCTCCATTTCTTGCTCACAGCACTCTACATTTCTTATTTTCTAAGAATAAAAAAGACCAGATTATCTGTAAGTCTGATAAATACAAGAATATTATCAGATATTTTACAATCTGATGTACCCATCATAGTCAAATTTTATATAAACTGTGCCATTTTCAGATGTCCCCTAGATAGAAAGCTGTTAAATTTACATAGTATTCCACTAGTTGTTTTTTTTAACAAGTGTCTATTTAGTAAAAGAGTATAAATAAAGAATGGCTTAAAATATACATATTTTCTAATGTTCACATGAGAGATTAATAGGTATTTCCTTTTTCTCGTATGTTTGTAGTTTAGTTTGTTGTTGATTTGTTTGTTTGTTATACAAATTTAGTTTTATTCCGCTCTTGAAGAAATTTTGCACACTTGATCTTCAAAGCAAGAGGAAGGTCACTGTCTATTCAGATTTCGAAAAAATAATAATTATCGATAATAAATCGATATTCATGAAGATGGCAGGGCATACTAATAAGAGGTATCTCAAGACCAACAATATAAGGCAAAGCTTGTGCAACAATAGGCCCATCGAGTTGTATCAACAATGGTAACAACATGCAATTCACAAATAGTATGCACGGACCAATATTATATAATCTCATGACCAACCACACAAGGCAGGGTTCTCCTCAGGCCATTTTGAATGATCGGCCTCGGTGGCTAAGTGGTTGCGTGAAGTGCCTCTGATGCCCGAGGATGCGGGTTCGACTCCGGCCGAGGACGACAAGGATTTTTTCAGGGGGAAACTCCTGAGATCACGCACTTCCTTCGGAAGGGGAAGTAAAGCTGTTGGTCCCGTGTAGTCGTTTGCCAGCTGCACGTTAAAGAACCCTTGTGAGGTAAAATTTGTGGCCCCTATAACACCGTCCTGAAATGACCATAGCAGTTGAAAAGGATGTTAATACCAAACAAACCAAAACAAACCAAAACATTTTAAACGGCGCGCCGCCCGGCTGAGTTTGGTGACCGCCCCCCTGAATACACGAAAAACTGGACAATAATGCATAATATTTTATTTGTTTTTAATTTTTGTTCGCCGGGCTACTTTATCTTTTCACCCAGCTGATAAAATTTTTTGGGGAAAACGCTGCAAGGCAAAGTGTGCAATATAAGTAGGTTCATTAAGAATGAAGATTCTATCCCACCTGAGAGATATAAAAATATATAATTCTTTCTATCAGGGTATTCGGGCTTTTCTTAGAACTGATAGTTATTACAACTTAATCTTTTCTTGAAAATCTTTAAAAATGAGCAACAAGTGGAGATAATGGATAGTTAGCAGACTATTGAGAAAGAGTGGAAAGGTGACAGAGGAAGCAGTCCCTTCGCTTAGATTTCGAAAAGATAATAATTATCGATAACAATCGACATTCATGGTGATAGCACGGCATACTAATAAGAGGCATCTCATAACCAACAATGCAAGGCAAAGTTTGTGCAACAATAGATCCATCGTGTTGTATCCACAATGATATTAACAATATCCACGGACCAACCACGCAAGGCAAAGTGTACAATATAAAACTTAATAAGACTAAGTTCATTAAGAACGAAGCTTCCATTCTACCTCTGCAAATTATAAAACAAAATTGAATTTGTAACAATACATAGAATCCCTGTTGTTCGGGTTTTTCTTAGATTTGATAGTTTTTAGAACTTAACAGTTTCTTGAAAATCTTTAAAAATGAGCAGTAACTGGAGATAATGGAGAGTGGTGAGTGACCAAGTGGTCATCGAAGTTCCCAAGGGAGCCTCGACGATGCAAGCGTGTCAAAAAAGAAACGGCGACTGCTTCTTTTTTATCACTTCATATTCATTTTGAAATAACTCCTAATTTTTGTCAGGAGTGTATTCTATCTCATGCCTCTTGCAGTGTTCAATCCTTCACCCTCTCTTTTTTGTTAAAAAAAAAAAGAAGCCGCGTATCAAAAATCCCAGTTTTGAAGATTCCTTAAAGCTCAATTACGTCAGATTATTAGAATACGATTAAAATAAAAAGTAATAAAATCAAAAAAATAACTTACTTCTAAGGTTAAGTTAATCATCTAAAAAAAACAAATACAATAATAATAATAATAATAAAATGGGCGAGGGTTCAGACTCATCTACACAAAAATCCAGACTGTAATTGTATTAAATGATGAATGTAGAAAAAAAGGAGGACGAGACACAAGAACCCCTAGAATAAAATAATAAATAATAAAAATTGGATTAAAGAAATTTAATTCAATATATGAAACTTCTTTGGATATTGGTCGTCAAGCTTTTCTGTTTTAAGCATTTTAAGTGTCGTCCCAAACTAGTGTCTTCCCACCCCTTATGCTTCCAAGAACAGCATTTAACAGGATATAATCTTCCTTATACTGTAAAATAGCAAATCAAATTCTTACTTTCAGTGCGTTTCTCCTTCGTCTTAAGAAAAATAATATTCCAAGAATCAGCAATATGATTATGATTAAGAATACAACTGCAAGAACTATGGTAATTTGAATTCGATTTTCTTGTTCTGTTTCAATCACTTCTGTCAAAGTCGGATCAACAAAAACAGATTCATTTAAAGCCGTGTTAAATAACGAAGATAACGTGAAGACGTTTGTAATTTCCTGATTTCTCAAGATCGTCGGCAAACTGCAAATTCGTTCTTCGTTTTGTTTAACACAAACTAAAGCTGATTCGTAATCGTTCATCGGCAATTCTCGAGTTTCATAAACATTGATGCCGGCTACTTCAAATGATATATCATCACGCCATACAGTACTCGTGATTATGATGTGAAAGGTTCCTTTTCCTTTTATTAGTCTAATATCTAAAACAGGGTTACTGTTAGGAAATAAAGTAATGTTACTGCTGAAGACAAACTGGAAGGGCATTTTTGAAAATGAAACATTAAAATTGTTTAAATTTTTGGGTGTCACTTTTATGTCTCTCTCAGTAAGTTGCAATGAAATCTTTGAAATGGAATTTTTATACATTTCTAAAACAGTTTTTTGTATATAAGGCCTATGTATGGTACCATTTCTACAATAAAACTCGGCATCAAATTCCCATTCGAACTTCGAAGATGACGATAAACAATCCGAAAATTTTAAGTTGATGCGATCGTATAAAGCATGAGAGATTTCTCTAAATTCATTATGATAATCATCCCACTGGAACCAACCGATTTTACTTAAATTATTTTCTCCTTTTCCATTTATATTTTCAGAAAATAGCAATTCATTCGTATGTCTTTCTATAAAATACCACTTGCTAGGCAAAATATTGTCATGGTTATAATAGTCGATGTTCAAGAATATATCAGAATCTAAAATCAATTGTTTAATGTCATTTGTTAAAATAATTGTGCGAGATTCCACTTGTAGTTTTAAAATAGTTTTCCGATACTTGACAAATACTCCAATGTATTCTTTCATCAGTGGGTTTTTTGAGACATAAGTTTCACAACATATTATATCATTTTTGGAACAAAAATTGGAGCCGTTTCTCAAGTCCATCTTAATAAAGCATTTACCTAATGATTTTTTTAATAAAGCACACATCTTTTGTCTTTCGTAAGACTTATCACTACAAGCCAATGCGACTTCAGCCATTGTACATTTACATTCACAATTAACACTGACGTCAGGAACGAAAAACTCATACTGGTCGTAGATTTTATAAATAACTTTTGTTTCAAGAACACTAACACTTGGTCCTTTTGCGTTGGCATGATTTGATACGACTTCGTAGACATTCCAAATAAAAGTCAGTAAGAATAAAGAGTGAGCTTCGTAAAAGAAAATCCTTTTTCTTGCGGTACCAATTAACGTAACCATCTTGCATTAAACTGGAAAGAAAAAAAATCAAGATTACAATCCATGGTATAATCAAATCATTCACAATATTAAATCTATAAAGAATATTTCTTAGCATTGAACTTTTTTACTTGTTTAATTCGTCTTGTTCTTTATTAATACTTTAAATCCCACCATACAGTGTGCTTTTATAAGTTACATTTTACGCTTATTTCTTATTTTTACAGATCGGGTACATTTCAGTTACCTTTAAAATTAACGTTCTAAAATTATTAATGTACATTTTCAATAACCTAAGTGAATCTAACATTCAATCGACTTTTTTTAATAATCTGTCCTTTTAAGTCAATATTCATTTTGTAATGTATAACTTATCTTGCAATGTTTGTATTTATATTATAGAAACCTTTTTCTAATTAATAAATATGATATATTGTGAAAGCCAGCTTTTAAGAAACTAATTTTTACTTAGAAAAATAATGAGATTTCGTTTACTTTAACAACAGCAATGAAAGCTACCTAAAATCAGAAAATATGACAACTTACTTTAATTTTGCAAAGGGTTTGCACTTTATATTTATTCTCATTTCCAAATAGTTGCAGAAAATCTATGGAAAACAAGATACATTTTATTGACTGATAAAAATTCCTAACTGAAGAAATTATGAACAAAAACAGAGTGAAATCGACTTTGTTCAGCACTGTTTTTCTTTGCACATAACCCTCTTGTAATCTTATCGAACGGTAATATTTATAATTCTCGTCGTAAATGGAACCCTCACACGCAGGAACTAGATAAGTGTTCATCACAAGTAACGATAAACGCTTATCTAATTCGTTAAGTATGATACTTAGGGAAATGGTGGTTTTTCGGGTATATGATTTTTTCGTAACTAAGAATAATATAGAATGAGAGTAGTGATATAACAGATCGATTAGAGCAGCTACCTGAGTTTTTAAATAAATGAATATCAAATTTGAAAAAAAAAAAAAAATTGTTCATTTATTTGAACTAAAAATAAAAAATGGCTCGTTGACGTCCATCTGTTTTTTTTTTTTTATAAAACTAATTGTTTACTTGCAAAATAAAAGTGCTCTCAAGATATTTTATCGTACTTCTCATTAGCTTTAATTTGTTAGTTTTTATATCTATACCTCCCGACTGCTATCTTTGCTCAAATTAGGAACTGCGCATGCACTTGTTTACGCGTGAGGGGCAGTTAAGAGCTACACTGCATGGCACTTGAAAGGGATTTGTAAGAGCTGGGTAGTCTACTTTGTGCACAAACTACCATGATCCTGTAATCTTATAAATTTTTTTTCATTCAGTTTGAATATTTTATAAACAAATAATGTAAATTGTGTACTAATTTAAAATTTAAGAAAATATAAGACGAGTTTATTACTGCGAAATATTTTGCATGCTAAAATTTGTCTCTTTGTTTTGTAAAAGTTATCGTTCTCAATTACTTTTTAATATTTCATACAAGTTTATATAAAATTTATTATATTTCACAGAAACTTATTTCATTTCATAAAAATTATGGAAGACCACAATCAATCAAATGCATATGAATGAATGTGTATTTTAATTTCCAAAGAAAGCAAAGTTAAAAGAAAAACAAAGTAAATGAAAATAATGTTTAACTTCAAGTTACATTTAAACCAAAAAAAGAGAGAAAATTGTACATTAACAATCACAGTCGTCATCACTGGATGAACATTCACCAACATTAATTACGAATTCGTTGATCTGAATGTCCATTAAATTGTCCAGTTTCCACATATTCTCCTTTTCTGCTATCACATGCTTCACGCACAGGCCCAGTCTACTACCGTAACTTTATCCACTCCTTCGCACAAATGTTTCTTAACTTCTTGAAGCTTGAAGGTTTTGTTTTCCCTTGCCACGTAATTTTTCACTTGGGCCCAAATCTGTTCGATTGGGTTCAGCATATAGTGATAGGGTGGTAGACGTAACACTTATGCCCCGCTGATTCAGCAATCTGGTCTATCCTGTATGAATCATATTTGTGGCGCACGTTCTTCACGAGTCCCGGAAGCTCTTTAATTATCATACCCTCCTCGAAGTGAATTTGCTTTTTTTTGGAGCCATTCTTTAATGGCATTTTTTCTCCAACCTGTAACCGGTACTTTTTCCATTTTTACGGAATGGTACGGTGCGTTATCCATAACGATAATGTTGTTTGGCTGCAATCGTGGCAACAAATGGTTCACAAACAAATCCTCAAATGTGTTCCCATTCATTTCGTCATGATAGTCGGCACTGTTGGTTTTGCTTTCGAAACGCAGAAAGGCTCTCTCAACAAATCCTGTGTCACTTCCTGCATGGGTAACAATCAATCTTTTGCCTTTTCCGGAAGGATCTTTCAGTCCACATGACAAATTCTGCCTATATGCTTGTTCAACTGTTTGAACAGCCTTGTCCTTCCAGACACGTGAAACAGTATGCCCACAGTTTACCCATGTATTTTTGGGTTTTTTTTAGAATTCATTGTAATCCAATACGTCCATCTAGAGCCTGTATGGCATGAGGCCGACGAGTTGGGTCTCTGGATGGACCTGGATTACTTTAAGTAAGTTAAAAAATCATTTGGAAAATGATAGTTTTAAATCCGCATTCCAATTAAAGGAACAACATTGTCACTCATTTTAACCAAGAGGTATCACTCATTTCAACATATGGACAATTTGAAACTGAAATTAAACCTAACCTTATGAATTAAATTTCTTACAGTTCTCTATGAAACGAAAAAAGTGAATACGCTATATAAAACTTGACTTTCAACCATTATCCTTTCCCTCGGATACAGAAGCTTTTGTTTTCCAAATATTACAACGCGGACAACTGAACAAATTTTAGTAGTGAGCAGTCAATCAACATTTCCGATAGCGCAACTTCCTTGTACACAACATTCCTTGTGAATACTTTTTTGGACCCAGGAATAAGGTACCTTTGAACATTTGGAATTTCTCTGATCTTCACTCGGATGCCAGTTTTAGAGCTACATCTAGAAAAGGCAATATATAATTGACCAAGGCTAAACACAGCATTTGGTAAATTAATATCTACAATGTCTAACGATTGACTATGAGATTTATTAATGGTCATTGCAAATGCTAAAAAAACTCGAAAACAACAAAGAGCGACATCGGATGAACAATCAAAACGAATAACTTTATAATGGTTTTACCAATGACGTATATTAAAGATAGACTCCGAATCCTATTGTTGTAACTTGAAGCAAAGTGGGAAGCTCCATGCCCAGAACTGTCATGGCCGAAAGTGAGTGAAGATGATGCAAAACACATGGCTAAACAGAAGAGTAGTTGATTAATAATTCTTTCACACGCCGATCACGGAGTGATAAGTTTATCTTTTCGTTTACTTTGTATTTGAAGTATTTTATTATATTTTATAAACAATTTTTCGATCATGGTTTCAATTTCTATTTCGTTTCGATTGTCTTTCAGTACGTATTTTCATTTTAGTTACGTATATATGATTTATTTTTGTGGAAAATGATTCCTGATCCTTTTTCTTGTTTGTTTGTACAGTTGTACGCAGTTTAACTTTGAGGAATGGTTTTGAATTAATTATTCCTCAGCCCCAAAAACAAAGCAGCCAGACAGCTAATTACTGCACGGCTCACTCCTGCCCAGAACTATCATGGCTCAATTTGCTTGACTTTTTGCCTCTGTTAACAATAGGATTCGGAGTCTATCTTCAATATACGTCAATGGGTTTTACAATGACGGTTTTACACATTGTTCTGTTGACAATTGTTTATATAACATTATTATTATGAGATCTTAATTTCAAGCACGGTCTATAATACAATGGTCCGAAACCTACCATTGTTAATTCATTGTTAATCCACCAATCACAGGTACTAGTTTTGAGGACGGAGGGATGGTGTCACCATGGATGAAGAAAAGATGGATGGGACACTCCTATGCGTCGAGCGTGAGTTTTTTTTCAGTGGTGCTCTCTGTCGATTTGCGTAGTACTAAACCAAAACTGTCTGGGAAATAAAAAAAAATAGTTTCAGTTTCTGCTTTGCGTAGTACTAAACCGAAACTTCACCACCATCGTTTCGATTTGCGTAGTACTAGAAATTTTTTAAAAAAGAAATTCATATATTAAGTGGCTTTTTAAGATAAAGAAAGTTTTTTAATATTTTTTATTTTATTGTTTTTAGTCTATTTTTAATTTTATTTACCTAATCTAAGTAGACGATTATATTTAGTACTACGCAAAGCTCCAGATGTCGCCCCAAAATCAAACTCACTGAGGAAGGCAATGGAGTGTCCCATCCAATGACGTATATTAAAGATAGACTCCGAAGCAATTGTTGTTACTTGAAGCAAATTGGGAAGCTCCATGCCCAGAACTGTCATGGCCGAAAGTGAGTGAAGATGATGCAAAACACATGGCTAAACACGAGTGATTAATAATTCTTTCACACGCTAATCACGGAATGATAAGTTTATCTTTTCGTTTATTTTGTATTTGAAATATTTTATTATATTTTATAAACGATTTTTCGATCATGTTTTCAATTTCAATTTCGTTACGATCGTCTTTCAGTTATGTATTTTCATTTTAGTTACGTATTTTTTGATTTATGCTTGTGGAAAATGATTCCTGGTCCTTTTTTCGTGTCTGTTTGTACAGTTGGACGCAGAACAACTTTGAGGAATGGTTTTGAATTGATTATTCCTCGGGCTCAAAATCTTCAAAAGCAAAGCAGCCAGACAGCTAATTACTCCACGGCTCACTCATGCCCAGAACTGTCATGGCTAAATTTGCTTCACTTTTTGCCGCTGTTAACAATAGAATTCGGAGTCTATCTTTAATATACGTCATTGGTCCCATCCATCTTTTCTTCATCCATGGTGTCACGTTCGAATAATAGCAGAGTGATAATTAACGTGAACACAGAAAGGGACGGGACACAACTGATTTATAATCAAGAACTTTTTAATGTGAACATTCAAAAAGATAAATACCGGAAAACATTTCTTAATGAATTCTCATTAATATATAAATAGGTTCATAATCTATCTTCATTGTTGGCGTAATGGAGTTGCTGCCTTCAACCAATACCGCCTAGAGAGAACGCCTGCTCACGGAAAAATCATACATTGTTACATCACCTACGGTAGGGACAATTCCAGGCTTATTATTTGTAGAATTATGGTTAACAATACCTACCGTAGGTGATGTAACAATGGATGAGGTTTTCGCGTTCAGGCTTTGAGTAGAGGTGGTGTTGCTTCAACCCAATGAAGAATGCTTGTCGACCACGGGACAAGCGCATGAAGAGTTGAAGTGGCTAAGGTAAGGACCCAATGTGTATGTTGAAGTGGCCACCGGATAATAAGCCGGCAACCTTAAGCGGTTAGTCCTCCGGTAGGGATGAACAGCAAAAGTGACAAATCAGAGCATTAGCACTAGTCAAATTATATTTCAATTTAAACGATGAAACATCACTAATTAATAATCAATGCAGAAATAGTATACCAGACGCAAGCCGAGAAGAGCCCTGTCGACGTTACCGGCTACGCTTTGCTGATAGCAGGCACGACGCTGAGACTGGATTCCCTCCGGGGATGAGGTTGCGTTGGCGGTAGAAAAAAGCTGATTCCGAAGACGCAGACGGACTCCCTCCTCTGCTTTCTAACTCGGGGCTCAAAGGCTGTTCTTTGACATCACCAGAACGCATAAAATTTCCTTGCTTCGATGTGGTATGAGGAAGAAAATTAAAGGCATGAAATTTATATCCATTCACTAAATTAATGTCACTAATGTTAATCGGCTTTTCACGTAAAGAGCCAGGCGTATTTAAAAGCTCATTAGTGCTGTAATTTCTTAAGTCCTCTCGTCGAATGTCCTATTTCGTGTTCTATGAAAGAGGTCGGCTTATGTGGCGAAGAATACGGCTGCCGTTGAACCTCTGTATTCGTCGGGATGTAAACTTTTGCCGTATAATAAGCGGGAAGCCTGCCGGCCGTGCATCCGTATAGTATTCGGTTCGAACGTGGCAATTCCCGTCTTATTTCTCCTTGTCCGTGCTTAATCCTCTTATGAAAAGTGTAATCATAATCTTCATAAATACGAGGGTAGCCCAGAAAGTAATGCACCACAATTTTTTCCTTCAACAATTATTTATTGAACACAATGAAACTTATGCACACGAAAGAATGACGTTTCTTCTACACTCCCTATTTTTCTACATAATTTCCGTCCCGTTCTATGGCCTTCTTCCAGCGAGACACAAGAGCGTGCATGCCCTGTCAGTACCAGTCCTTGTTCTGTTCACGCAGTTGTCTTAACTGTGCGAATCACCTCTTCATCATCCTCAAAATGTCTTCCACGAATGTCATTCTTCAATGGCCCAAGTGAAACTCTGAGGGCGCTAGATCAGGGCTGTAGTCTGGATGGGGTAACACTGACCAACCCCGTTTCGTGATATGTTCCGACGTCCTCAAACTGGTGTGAGGGCGAGCGTTATCGTGTTGAAGCAAACAGTCAGCTGGGTTGTTATAGCGTCCAAGTTGCTGGAAACGCTTTTTGAGTTTGGTTAATGTGTTCACATATCCCTCTTAATTAATGGTGCAACCTCTCGGCATCACATCAATGAGTATAACACCATCACAGTCCCAAAACAGTGATCATGTCCTTACCTGCAGAAGCAGTTGCTTTGAATTTTTTCTTCTGTGGAGAATGCGGATGACGCCATTCCATCGATTGTCGTTTTGTTTCGGGCTCAAAATGGTGCAACTAGGTTTCATCAGCTGTCACAATCCGGGATAAGAAGGCTTTCCCCCTCAGCTTCAAAACCTTGCAGCAACTCAGAAGAAATGTTTTTTCTCAGAGCTTTGTGTTCCTCCGTAAGACAGCGCGGAACCCATCATGAACACGTTTTTGTGTAATCAAGAGCACGGATGATTTCACCTACACTTCCTTTGCTGATTGACAGCTCCAGCGCCAACTGCCGAGTCGTTCTGCGTCGGTCCTGGCGAATGAGCGCATCAGTACGCTGCATCTTGTCAGGCGTGACAGCCGAGGATGGCCGCCCTGACCGCGGTAAATCTTGGAGCTCCGCCGAACCGCTTTCTAATGGCTTAACCCTCTGTGCCCAGCGAATAACCGACTTCTGTCGACTGTTGATGCTCCATATACTGCACATAAACTTTTGTGAATATTTCCAACCGTTTCTTGTTCCGCAGTAAGAAATTCAATGAGGACATGCTACTTGTAACGTACATCACTTACAGACGCTATGTTGTTCTATTGCTGCACGTACACTATCTGTCTGAAGAAACGGAAACTTGGCGCGCGCACTCCGAAAGAATGCATATCTCAAATGTCGCATTCGTACTATTGTTTGGGACGGAGAAAAAAATTGTGGTGCATTACATTCTGGGCTACCCTTGTACTATCAGAATTGTTCTTACCGGCCTAGTGTCTTCCATGGGGGCGACGGGGTGGGAACCACGGCCTATAGATATTCATGGTCATCGAGCTTCGGCCATTTTCCACTGTTTCGAGAAGCTAAGGATAACAGATCGCGCCAGATGCCGCATAGATCACACTAAGGCTAAAGCTCTGGATGTAAGAGCTTTAACTAAGGCAACACCACATTCAGAGCTTTAACTAAGGCAACACCACCTAGAGAGAAGGCCTGCGCACTAGAGCTACTATATTTATACTAGCTGACTCGACCGCCATTATGGAGCCCACTTGTAATAGTAATGCATGCTATAAGAGCGAGGGGTTTTATTTTACTGAGTTTATATTATCTTATAATGCTGGTGTTTATCCTAGAGAGTGGAAGCAGGTAAATATAATCCCAGTGCCTAAAACGGCAAGGCCTTCTTCATCTTCGGATTTTAGGCCTATTACCATTGTTCCTTTCCCGGCAAAAATTATGGAAAACTATGCTGCTACACATTTGTCGTCATACATAGAGCCCTACTTGCTGCAAGAACAGTATGGTTTTCGGAAGCATCGATCAACTTCCATAATCTCGCCTGCTTTCTTCATTACTTGGTTTCCAATATTGATCAAAGAAATCAGGTTGATGTGCTCTATTTTGATTTTAGCAAAGCTTTCGATAGTATTAATTTTAAATTGCTGCTACGGAAACTTGGTAGAGTAGGCCTGAGCGACAATCTTCTTAACTGGTTTACCTCTTTACTTGTCGATAGGTGTTTTGTGATTAAAGATTTAAATAACATCAGAGTTAGAGGAAGAATAAGGAGTGGGGTTCCCCAGGGGTCTCCACTCGGCCCGGTTCTCTTTAATCTTTTTATTGTGGATATTGTTGATTATATTAAAAGTACCCGGGTGAACTTCCTACTTTACGCCGACGACCTGAAACTGTTTTCTGCCATTCACAGTTGGGAAGACTGTCATATTCTCTCTGAGGCGGCGGTTTCAGTCCATCATTGGGCTAGTGACAACGGACTTATTTTGAATGTTTCTAAAACTTTTTGCCTAACCTATTCTAGGAAGGTGGTCAATTTTATATATCACTATAACTTGCTACATAATAAAATTCAGCGATGTTATAGAATTAAAGACTTGGGAGTTGTGTTCAATTCTAAACTGACTTTTACTGACCAGCTGGAACAACTGTTGACTGAAATTAGTGCGCTCGGCATTATGAAACGTCTTACGAACTTCTTTAAAAAGGAAAAGACTTTTTTATTATTGTATAAAACGATTATTTTGCCCAAAATCCTTTATGCCGTTTGGATCTAGTTTTCTGGGAATTCTCAGTTATTTGAGTATCTCCAATCCAAACTCTTGTCCTTTAGTTCTTTCTCTACATCTTACTGACAAAACCTCCCTCGCACCTACTTTTAATCTTTTACCTGTTATTAATAGTGCACTTTTGAATACCTTAAGAAAGATAATTAATGGGCAGCTAATGTCTCCGCATACCCTGGAATTGATTGCTTTTCATGTTCCCAGTGGTAATAGGCATAATCAGTCTCTTGTTTTTCTCGGAAAATTGCGGACCAAGGTATCAACTCTTGAGCCAGCTTTTAAATTAATTCACGTGTATAATAATAACTATAAGTCAATTGATATATTTTTCTGACAATAGCAGATCTTTCCTGCCGTTTTAACTTATGATTTATTTTCTAATCTCCTTATTTGTTTTTTTTTTACTTTATTGTTTAATTATTTAACTTATCTTCTGTATTTTTTCTTTTCACTTTTTAATTACTCGATAGTTTTAGTTTATTTATATGTTGTTCATTAACCCCGTTTTTGGGCTTCGGCCTGTTTGGGGGACAACGCGGGGTTTTTCCCTCCAGTCGTTCTGCTGGTTGTTGTTACAATTATAATTAATAATTAATTAAAAAATCTTTGCGAAAATGGCTAAAATTGGAAGAAATGGAAAGAGCAGTATTAGATTAGTATATGCATGTGCGATGGAAGCTATTATTACCAATATTTCTAAAACATTTTAATATTTTATATGTCAAAAGAGCATAATGTTGCGTCATCTCGTCAAGAGAGGGGCATATAAATGAAGCTAGAAACATATCTAGCGATTCGCGTTCTGTATTCCCCTTGCGACACGCAAGGAGATTACACGGTATTACACATGTTTCTAGCTTCATTTATATCGCCCTCTCTTGACGAGATGAGGCAACATTATGCTGTTTTGACATATAAATATTAAAATTTCTTCGAAATGTTAGTAATAATAGCCTTCCATCGCACATGCATTTACTAATCTGACACTGCTCTTTCCATTTCTTCCAATTTTAGCCACTTTCGCAAAGATTTTAGCCAGTAAGATAAAAATCCTCGCTCTCATAGCATGCATTACTATTATAAGTGGGCTGCGTAATGGCGGTCGAGTCTGCTCGGTATAATATAGTTGCTATACTGCGCACAGAAACGTCATACATTGTTACATCA
>JAHWFO010047173.1:652611-669738 GCA_023313115.1 Rhysida immarginata | reverse complement strand
CAATGTATGAGTTTTCAGTGCACAGGCTTTCTTTCTAGGAGGTGTTGAGTTGGGCCGATTGTAGCGCCAATTTTCAATAGAGTTATCGCCCTACCGGGAGC
The DNA here is from genome assembly GCA_023313115.1 of Rhysida immarginata. Lineage (NCBI taxonomy): Eukaryota > Metazoa > Arthropoda > Chilopoda > Scolopendromorpha > Scolopendridae > Rhysida > Rhysida immarginata. The sequence goes on along the minus strand of JAHWFO010047173.1, from coordinate 669,637 downwards.
TAGAAACTTTAGCTTCATTTTAACAATGGAGCTCGATTACCATGAATATCTATAGACCGTGCTAAATACTCAACAACTCAACAAACAATAATACCAACCTCAACAATCAATCAACCAAGTATTAAACATCATGCATCTATATATTTTTATATTTAAATAACTCATTGTTAAACCAATCTGTTTCTAATTTAATTCAAAAATCAATCTGGTGATCAGCATTCCAACTTTTGTATGTATACTTTATTATTTATTTCTTTGATTTAATTATTTAACAAGGAATCATCATTCCATTAATAAACAAATTGGTTTATGTCAAAAGTTTAAAAAAATTATAACCCTTATAAATCTGATCAACAGCAAAGAAAGTAAAAATTTTCAACTATCTTATCACTATTATTATTATGCACAAATATTTATTTATGCACGTTTAATGAGCAAACAAAATAAATCTGATTACAGAATTTTCCTTTTCATGAACTTGAGCATTGTTCAAATTACCTACTCAATTTTAGTATAAATTTTCATCTTTAAATTTGACGCCGTGATGATATTTAATAACCATTGAAGTGTAGGTCTTACGCTTATGAACAGTCGAGTAGGAGTAGTAATTGATTTAAACAAATAAAACGCATTTGATAATTAAAAATTTACAGTAAAATTATCATGTACTTTTAAAACTGAATGCGTAAAAAAAAATTAATAGAACGGTGACTATATAAGCAACTATCAAAGCCACTCAACGTTATCTTATGTATAAACAATCATGAACTTTAAAATAATGAAACGCAAGAAGATAAAATAATTCCACCGATTTTGTTATCAAATATGAGTCACAAAATCGCATTAAATTATTTTATTCTTTTCCCTTTCAACCATTATCCCCCTATTACCAACAAACAGTCCTTCAAGAATATAATACATATATATGTATACTGTATTCCAACAACGAATCGCTCCGTTAACATGGAAACCGGCTGGAGTAAGATTTGGCCTCAGACGGAAGTTGCTGTTAAATAAATTAATGTTAAGTTGTTTGCTCTTAAAAGGGCGTTTTTTGCAATTAATGCGAAATTAATGTTCCTCAGAAGAATCATAATACTTTCTTGTTTGACATTTTACTTGAGCACGTGTTGAACAAAACGCACTTTAAGCAGAAAATACGAACGATAAATAAAAGACCTGTCCAACGAGATTAAAGTAGCCCCCGATTGGCTGATGACCATGTGATATATTGCAGGAGGGGCGATTCTCGAGACTTGTCTTTGGACTATAAATATTGTTAGTTAATACTTGTGAAGAGTTTTTAAAATTCTATTGACCCTGTCGAAAACTACCAGGTCTGTAAATATGAAACCAGAATTTGACCATAGATGGCCCTAGCTGTCAATGTAGTTAGTCTAACCGCGTCGTTGGCGCCATTTTCTTACTCTGACATCTGAGATAGATTTTTAACATACAACAATACAAGCTTCTTACAACAGCATAGTTTGTAATAGAGTTGAACATGTTGAATTATGTACTGGTAACTGCGAGTTGCGGACAGCATTGATTTTCTGTTACCATTTGAAGAAAACTGCTGCAGAATCGCATCGAATGATTGTCGAAGCTTACAGTGAGCATGCTCTTGGTAAATCACAGTGCTTTGAGTGGTTTAAAAAATTCAAAAGTGTCGATTTTGACGTGAGAAACGAAGAACGTGGAAGATACAAAGTGATCTATTACGAGATGCTGAAATCTGGCGAAACCGTTAATACTAAACGCTACCGACAACAAATGATTGATTTGAATCAAGACTTGCGTGAAAAACGACCAAAATATCAAAAAAAGGCAACATAAAGTGATTTTGCTTCATGGTAATGCACCATCGCACACAGCAAAATCGGTCAAGGAAACGACTGAGGCGTTTAGTTGGGAAATACTTTCGCATGCGGCTTACTCACTTATTTGCATCGATGGGGCACGTACTTGCTGAGCAGCGCTTCACTTCTTACGAATATGTACGAAAATGCCTCTATGACTGGTTTGCCTCAAAAGAGCAACAGTTTTTGGCGTGGCATCCATAAATTGCCAGACAGGTGGAAAAAAATGTTTAGCCAGCGATGGGCAATACTTCGAATAAAATATATTTTATCATTTTCATACAATACATTCTATACAAAAATTCTGATTTCATGTTTACATACCTGGTAAACATTTCTGCCACTTAAATAATGAAATAAAATTACAAAAGCTAAAAATTAACAAAATAAAATAAATCCATGGTAATATTATAAATGTGAAAGTGTGTTTGTTTGTTTGTCCTTCTTTCACATCAATACGGAACGACGGATTGACGTGGTTTTCTGTATGTAGATAGTCGGAGGGCTCGAGAGTGACATAGGCTACTTTTTACCGCAGGGAAAATATCTCTTTCCCACGGGAAAACACCGCTTTCCTAAATCCTTTTATATTTACTTGCTTTTGCTTTGTAATTCCCCTCAAAAGATGGCGCGGGCGAGCGAAGCCGCGGGTAACAACTAGTAAAAATAATAAGATAAAATGACCTGAAAACGTCACCCAAAAGGAAAGCTTTCATCTTTCACATGCTGAAATTTTATTATTCATGGACTGAAATTTTTTCGTCGCTGAAACCGGTGCACAAAACCACTACTAATCAAATAAATTCCTACCAGGTCCAAAGTAACATGAGTAGTAAGAGTACAAGTTGGGACGCATATTTAATGAGGTGGGCGTGGCCAAATTCAACCAATCAGAGTGCAGTATTCGCGTTACGTGACCCACTCCACCCCCTTCCTGACGTCACAGGTGGCCATTTTCAGGTCACGTGATGGGTTTTTCCCATGACGTCACAGCTGATATGATTCTTTTTAAATTTTATTTTTCATTTTAGTTTTTAATCTTAATATTTTGCCTGCCATTTTCCTAATTTTCGGGTGTTGTCATTTCAGGTGTGGTCTTTATTTTTGGTGGTGGTGTTGGTGGTCCTTGTTTTGGGCGGTGGTCTTTTCTTGGGGGTGTTGGTCCTCTGTTTTTAGTGTGGTCCTTTTTTGGGTGTTGGTCCTTTTTTGGGCGTTGGTCCTTGTTTTGGGTGTAGGTCCTTTTTTGGGTGTTGGTCCTTGTTTTTGGGCGTTGGTCCTTTTTTGGGTGTTGGCTCTCTGTTTTAGGTGTTGGTCCTTGTTTTGGGCGTTGGTCCTTTTTTTGGGTGTTGGTCCTTGTTTTGGGGTGTTGGTCCTCTGTTTTGGGTGTGATCCTTGTTTTTGGGTGTGGTCACTCATCTGGTTACTGCCATCTCCTTGATTAAGCGTCCATGTTCTGATGACCGGTGGTTGATAATAAAATTAATATCATGATTATGCATCACTGTGTTGGGGCTTCACTGCAAACGGGGCTTTTGTGATTTTATCTCACAATATAACTTACGCGAGTCCCGGTATATATACCCACTTTCTAGGGGTAACCTAAAGTAACTGCCACCTCAAGTTGTTTTTACCTAATTGCTAATTATTTTGTTTCTACCACAACCAAATTTTTCCCGTATTACTTTACACTCCCTTCTAATTAACTACTTCTGTTTCAAGGCGCTCAGTTTGTTTTTTAAGTTTCAATTATTTTTTAAAAATTGCATTACATTGTCTCGTTTGAATGGTTGTTTGTTTGCTCCCACAGCCTGTTGCAGTGTTTGACAGGTGTCTGAATTCGCATATACATGCTTATAAATACAACTAGATCACACAGCCTGATGAAATGTACGTATTCACTAATTTTTTTAGCTTATTTTAAAGGAGGGCTGTTTGAAATTTGTTTTATTTTCATATTTACCTCTCTCACTGATTGTCTTTGCTCGCATGAAGGGTTGCTTTTCTCACGGTTGTACCTGGTTGAAATGTTAAAATAAAAATACAAATTTCACATTTCTCAATGCTGGTGAGGCATACTTGACTCTCTCTCTATATAAATTTGCACAGCCTTGCCTCACAGAGATTGATAAACGCGTTGTTTGATTCCCCAACCTCGCGATATTCAGTCGCCCACCCCCTTCCCACCCTCTCTCTTTCTCTCATCAGTGTACAACTTTTTCTGTTCACTTATAGTATTAGGATACGAGAGTGATATGCTTTGTACGTTTCGTACTCTTTATAGTGCAAAAGGCTGTATTCAATTTAAGGCTGTGGTCACAAGCGTTGATTTAGCATCATTCGTCACAAGTCGTTAAGTTCTCAAAGTAACGCGCTTTGTTTGGGTTGTTTTACAGCTTGAATTTTATAATTTTTACTTAATAAAGGCTGTACGTGGACTGTACTTTCGTTTTGCGTCACTCTACAATTCACGAGATGGTGACGTTCGCGTATGCCACCTACTCCTAGCTTTCGCTCGACGCGGTCAATAATAACCATAATATCATTTAAGTTTTAAAAAATAGAAATCTTAATCTTAACCGGCCTCGAGAATTCCTATAAGTTTAATTTCCACAATTATTTCTATTGTAATTTTCTTATTCTAAACTGTATTCACATCATCACCATCTTAAAAAAAAAGCTTTAATCTTAAAACCCCAAACACAGTAATGTTGGAACCAATAAATATTGTTTAGAACAGAACAGCGAATTTGAAGTGTGATTGGAGATCAAAAAATCAGGCAAAGAAGAAAAATATTTTTTCTCTATTATATTGATTCTTTTCATCCTGAAAGTCTGAAGTTCAGTTCTGATGTGTTTTTAAAGCATAAATATACTATCAGAATTCAGGTTTTGATTCAGATAAATGCCAAACCATTACCATACTATACCTTTTAAGTGTTCATTTGCAAAATAGATTTAAATCATTATCAATTTTTCTTTTAAATTAGAGAGTAGCATCCTATGCAAAGTTTGCATATTTAGGCAAAAACTAGAAAATCAGTACAAATCTACAAAACAGAATGTTCTCAAAAAATACTTACTTAAGAAAAAAATCCCATAACGGTTAACAGTGCTACAATTTCAAATTCAAATTAATCCGCCACCACTTGGAAGCGTCCATTGAACAACATCTGTAGAGGGAGAGAACGACGTGAATAATACGACGACGAATTTACAAATACTCAATTGGATACAAAAATGAAGATAATCGAGTTTTAGATTTAAATGTTTACTTACAAATAGAATTCATCACTATTAGCAATCGTCAGTTCTTTCGTTATCGGAAACGACACTACTTTTATGAACCAATAAAAGCAAGATTAAAAGCATTGTAAACTGAAGAGTAATATTAAAAAATTCAAGAGAGAGTTAGTCAAGTTGTATCCTAAATAAAACTTATTTGAAAAACATTATTTGCGGTATTTTATGTAGCTTATACACCGTGTTTTATTATTTCGAAAATAAAAATTTAACTCTTGTGCAAGTAAAATGAAAAGTTTTATTAAATCAAAATTAGACATTTTAATTGTATATATCTTAAGTTGGAACTATTAAATAACTATACTATATACAGAAAACTATAAAAGCTTATTACGCGAGTGGTATTTCTAAAGATCTGACTGAATTTTATATATTATATGTAAGCATTATAAAAAATGAAAACGAATTTGATAGTCTCATCTAATGATTAAGAAATTTTTTGGAAATTTATTTCTCAATTATTTCATTAATCGCAATTTATGATTGCTCAGTATTATCATAGTGTAAGCGCTCATAGGTTGCGGATGAAGCTTTTCTAATAGGAACCAAATAATCATCATCGACAGAATTCACTGAACAACTTCGACTTTGAATTTCCTCGTATATATCACTGTCAAAGTTCATGGCCTGATTTTCCGATCTTTCCTTATTCCTCAAAATTACTGGCTCAAAAGACAATGGATATCTGCAAGAAAATCTGTATTTTCACCATTGCTAGTTATGGAGAAAAAAAAATCTTATTGGAAACAGGTTTAAGGAAAGTTGGCTTACTGTTTCTTTTTTGTAATTAATTTGCAATAAATAAGAATCCCCACGCAAAAAAAGATTGCTAAGCCAATCCAGGCAAGTACATGTATCAATGAATTTGGTAATTCTGAAATGATTTAAGAACAGTATAGAGTGAATTATATATCTAATAAGTCAGGATCTTTAATTAATATTATTACTGAAATAGCAAATGATTAGGGACATCTCTTAGAATGGGTTGATATTGAACTAAGGTTTAATCGGTTTAAGGTTGGGAAATTCTGTGTGTCTTTGCAGAATTTTGAAGTCGTTTTCGCGTTCTTTGAATTAATGCTTTTGAAATGTGATAGGACATACTGCCTTGCATGTACACAAAGAAAATTGGATTGTAGCCATAAACAGGTAGATTCTGAAATCCTAATTTCGTTCCACAAGAATTCATTGATCCTTGATACTGGGCATAAAACCAGTTCAGCTGCCATAACATAAGGGGTACATCGGTTTATACGTTGTCATCGGCCAATAAACAAGATTACAATGCACATGGATCAGCTTGTGTGGCGATGTACCAGTTTGTCGCAAGAGAAATTGAGAGATCGGTGGGGAAAGAGGTAGTAAAAGAACCACCTTCAGAATCTCTTAAATCTCTTAATCTTATTAAACCTTCTCGATATTCTGTACAAAGCTAGCATCATACATTTAAGAATACGACTGGAATGCCGCTCACTTCCTTTCTATTAGATGCTCTAATTATATGCAATTTCAGTAAATATTGTATATACAGGGTGATTCAGAAAGGTAGGTCAAGAATGAAAAACCATGTACAGTTTGTGGCGGGAACAATATTTTTCCTTTAAACATGGGTCCGGAAATGCATCCTTACAGAGATAAAGCAACTTGTACAAGGTAGGAATGGATGTGCGTTACCCGGACGGCAATGTAAATTAGGATCTAAACATGTAAATTGTTCGTGTTCTCTCCTTTAAAAGAGAGGAAACGAAACATGTAACTCCATTGTCGTACAATGGATCGCTTGACTAATGCGAAGCTGGCGGACATGCATCTCGTCAACGGCGAGGCACAGGGTAATGCTACTGAAGCGGATAGGATTTACCAACAGCGTTTTCCAAACCGTGATTACCTACATCGCCGGGCGATTCAAACACTAGACCAACGACTAAACACCTGCATCTAGGCTCAGGGGATCTAGGCTGAGCTCATCGACAAGCAGTCGACTGTCGACAAGTTTTGATGGTCACGTGGTTAATGATGCATTTGTCGATTCGAGCTAGCATGAACACGACTTGTCTACACTGTCTACAGAGTCTACAGTGTAGACTTGTCTACTTGTCTACAGAGTTTACAGTGTACAGACTCTACACCGTCGATTTACTAGTGTAGACTTTGACCATCGACAACTGCCTTAAGAGCAGTCGACTAATGCACATTCTTGTCTACAATTCAAGAGCAGTCGACTATGCACTTGGCGATCGTTATTTCAGAATTTAGCAACAGATTTCTTATTAAAATCATTTTTCTTTCGTTTCCGGCCTGCAGGCTAAATACACATAGCTCAAGAATACACATTTTCTAAAAATATTAACAAAAACTTGTTTAAAAATATTTATATACATGAAGTGCTCTCTTGTGCTACGAAACTTGAACTGTGAAAATAATAATAGAGTGTGTCTACAGGCATGTGTTTATGTATGTAAAATTTATATGTCTACATGGAAAAATGAGTAAAATTATGTGTAAATATGTGTATATCAGTGTATATTATCTAGCCATACGTGTGCAAACTTGTGTTTAAATGCGTAATATGCCAATTTTCGACAGTTAGATTTTGTCGAGATCGACAGCTTGTCGATGAGTTCAGCCTAGACCCCCAGGGTCGGCATTTTGAACACCTACTGTAATGTCATTCCTACCTCGTACAAGTTGCATTATCTCTGTAAGGACGCATTTCCGGACCCATTTTTATAGGAAAAAATTTTTTCCCCGCTACAAACTGTACATGCAGGGGTATTTCATTCTTGACCTACCTTTCTGAATCACCCTGTATACATATATGAAATGTCCGAAAGCAACTGGTGGTGTTTCGAGACTCGTTTTTAACAATATTAGACAATAAGTTCAATTTAAGTAACTGGAAGTATCACTTTGCATTCCTTGGCTCTGATAAAAATTGCTTGTAAGCCTGAAAACTTGCAAGAAATGGTCTACACAAAAATGACAAAAACTTGAACACATTTCAGACCATTTTAACTATTTTAAGCTTGGCTTTCAATAAAGCATTACGTTTCAGAATTATATCTCTAATCTAACCATTACTTTCGGATAACTGAGATTATGATTCAACAGATGAAATATTGTTAAAATGGACATTACTACATGTTTCTGTGGTTATCATAGAATTTTTCTTAGCTAGAAGAGCTGAATCATCTATGGAAATAAAGAATATTTTCATATTAATGTAAAATAAAAATATTTTTGTGAAGGACAACAGTTCAGTTTAATTTCACATCTTATAAGATCAACCATGCTGATCAAGAATAGAAAAACTGAACTTCACTTTCAGATTAAGATGAAGCTTAGTATTATTCTTCAGCATTGTCTGGAATTATTGCTGTTACCTATACATATAGGAGAACATCCTTTCCATTTTCCTTTGCTACAATCTCGAATACTCTCTCCCACTAACAAATAGCCAGCTTTTGCTTTATAGCTTACAGTTCCATTGCTGCTGGAGGCTGCATTGCCGATTGCTTCACAATGAGGGTGGACATCTGGAGCTCCACATTTTGCAGTCTCATCTAATGACACCAAAAAAATCAAAATTAAATAAAAGACAAAGTTTCACATTCTGCTAAATATTTGTTTACCTTGAAAAAGTTGTATCTCACAAAGGCTTATCGTGCTTTTCACATGGAATTGGATTATAACTTCATTTACTAAGTTGGTTTTGCCTTTACTTATGCAAATAGCTTTCCAGTAGATCAACGAGGGAAGAGATTCATCTTTAAAAATACCAATACGTATTTAATTAGAGTTTGTACTTAATTTACGTAATTTTTAATGGTTATATGGTGATGAGTCAAATTGGACTTACCAAAAGTAATATGATGTTTGCAAGCGACATTTTGATCTTTATTTTCGACTTTTCCTATATTTTGCCTAATTAGCGTCACATTTAAAGGATCAATAAATAGATCTATAACAACAAGAAGATCGTGCTATAGTGTCTCCTGGGATTGTAAATTAGTTTAGGTGAGGTTGGGAAAAAGTTACATTTCATTTAGACTTTTTCTGAAATGCCCATCCATTTGTTCTCATACCCATTTTTGGTATCTTTTCGCTAATTTTCATCCACATTGCACCCAGTAGTCAATTATTTGCTCAGCCGTTCATCACTCAATATTTTCCATATCCCCAAACCATTCAAAGTTTACTACATCCACAACATTTCTCTTTACTCTACTTCTCTTAATACCATTTAGAATTTGGGTCGATCTACTCAGCTCTGCCACACTTCTTGAAAATTTATCTCCGTACCATTCGCATATTTTTAAATGTTCTCGTGCAATACCCAAATTATACTTCTATACTTTAACACTGGTAGCAACACTCATTAATACACTGTCATTTTTGCATACAGAAAAATTCTCATTCCTTACAGACTTCCCTCGCGTCATCAAGCCATTTTCTCTCTCAAACTTAATAAGAAATGTTCTAAAAAGTAAATTATATACTTACCTCTTCCATTATGAAAAAAATATATAATATTAATGATGAAAGTATTTAATTCGATAGATTCTTTCAGCACTGAAGAAATCCTCAACGCTTGTCTATGGAGAGTTTCGATTTTAACACATGATGTAACATTGTCGTCTAACAGCTTATCAGAGGGCTTCAAATTCAAATTCTCATTGTCCAGTTCGACTGTTTGGATTGTTAATAAATTTAATCCTAAGATGAATAAGAAACGAACTTTTTACAGAAACTTTCTCATTTATGTAAATCAATAATTTTTATTTGCTTCTATTGATTACTGCATTTTGGCGGTGCTTCCTTCCACTTTCCATGATCAATGCATAAATTCGTCTGAACCCCTTCTAGAACGAAGCCATCATTACAGGAATAGTGGACGGTGGAATTTAGCTCATAAAACTCCATTTCCGGGTAAATAGATCCTTCCAACGGCATTCCAGGACGTCCGCAGAAGATTTCTGGATCTACAATAAAGTCTTATGAATATTTTGCTATATATTACAAAATTGTAAATGCGCTTAAAACGTAGACATTTTTGGTTATTTAATGAATAGACTTGAATGAATCAGTATATTACAATGAGTGGCCAGTTTATTAGAAACATTCCCCTAATACTGTGTCGCGCCACCCTTAGCAGGTATAACAGCACGAATTCGCCGTGGCATTGATTCAATTAGCCGCTATAAGCATTGTTCCGTGATGTTTCTCCATGCGGGTGCAACAGTTGCTCCCAGTTGATGCTTATTGGTTGGTGGTGGAACCATGCCTCGAATAACCCGTTCCAGCTCATCCCAAAGGTTTCTAGAGGGTTCAAATCCTGGATTGTGGTGGCCAGAGTAAGTTGAATTCATTATCGTGCTTCTGAAACCATTCCATAACGATACGAGCCTTTTGACATGGAGCATTTTACTGCTGGAAGTATCCTTCCGATGGGGGAAACACAGTAGCCATGAAGAGATGAACGTGGTCAGCAATAATGTTCAGGTAGCCCTGACCATTAAGACGTTGTTCTACAGGTATCAACGGACCAAGAGTATGCCAGGATAACATTCCCCAGACCATTCATTACAGAGCCTCCACCATCCTGAACAGAGAAAACCAGACAGGAGTGGGCCATCGCTTCGTGCTGTAGTCTCCAAATTCTGCGTCGGCCATCTGCATGATGCAATAGGAAACGGGATTCATATTTTGGACTTCTTCCAGTCGTCAACGGTCCAGTGTTGGTGATCACTTTTTACGGTTTTGGGTGGAGATCAAAGGTACCGGGACTGTTGTAGTCCATCCTTGCCAATGTACGGCGTGTAGTGCGTTCAGAGATGTTATTCTGCGGTCCAGTGTTTATATAACGGTTAGTTGACGAATCGTAACGTTTCTATTCGCACGAACAAGCATTCCCATCCTACGCTCACCCCTTGGATCGACGAGTCGTTTGCGACCACAGGCTTGTCTCTGGCTGGTTGTTTTTAGGTTGTTTAACCAGTCCTGATAAACCTTTTAAATGGTTTTTCGGGAAAAGCCTAGAAGACATGCGGTGTCGGAATTACTCTGTCCACCTCGCCGGGTACCAACTATCATCCCGCGCTCGAAGTCGCTCAGATCCTTTGTTTTCTCCAAGGTGACGGTTAAACCACTTGCAGTTGACAGGTGTATTTTCGCTTGATTTTGGTACCGACTGTCACGTGACCAACTGATACGTAGTAATTGCTATGCCAACGGATTTACGTAGTCATGGATGTTCCTAATAAACTGGCCACTGTGTATATTCCATAAACTCAGAAAATTCAATATTTAAATTGGTTTTAAAAATGTGACCTGGTTCTCAAACATTCATTTTACTACGATAAACATAAAATGACAAATTGCCGTATAAACTGTTGTGATGTGCAAATATTAACATCAATGAGAAAACTGGTAAGTTGGGATAATTGTTTGCCTGCAGAAGTATTTTAAGAAAAATAGACAGCAGTAATCAAAGATAGAGATTTATTACAAATCCATAATTAAATGAATGAAACTACATGCTAAATTACCATAACTAATCGTAACTAATATATAGTATAAAAGTAGAATAAATAAATAATAAGATTTCATCCTCCAAACATGACCCAAACAAGGCGAAAGTTATATAAGCGTTGTATTAATAATAAATGGTTTTGTGTGGCCTGGTGGGCTTTCACTGAACACACAACTTCAGGGAGGTTAAGCAACATCAGCCACGGCTAGTCACTGGATGAGTGACCATCAGTGAGACACGATCTTCACCCAACCGGCTGCTGCGACCATCATACAGCAGTCGTTAATCCAGGTCCATCCATGGACCCAACTCGTCGGCCTCTGGCCATACAGGCTCTGGATGGACGTATTGGACTACAATAAATAAATAAATATAACTTTGTTTGTTTGCTGGTTGTGCAGTGGATTTCAGCACTTTGAATTATGTCTGAAAACAAGAAATGCAGATAGAATCTGCGCTCTGCCAACCAGACAACAATACACATATATCAGGTTGTCCAGAAAGTTTCTTCCGGATTCTTGACGCGTGCGCAAATAATTCTGTATCTCGAGTGTTTGTTCAACAATCCATCAAGACCAATCGCCGAAACGAGTTCAGAAGAAAGCCGGTTCTGTTATATCAAGACAACGCTCCCCCGCACACAAGAACCGCCACCTCCTGGACCTTGCACGAGCTTGAATGGGATATCATGGCTCAACCTCCATATAGCCCTGATCTAGCACCCTCCGACTACTGCCTTTTCTCCCACCTTCAACCTCATCTTCGGGGTGAAATTTTTAAAAGTGCAGAAGAGTGCAAAAAAAAAAAGTTGATTTGTTCCTAGGGTTCAGGGACCTAGGGTTCATCGCGGAGGGAATCGAAAAGCTCCCAAAACGTTGGGAGAAGATCATCGAGTTGGATGGGGAGTAGTATCCTTATTAATTCAATCATTTTGTACATATTTTTTGCTCTAGAAATAAAAATTCAAATCTGGAAGAAACTTTCCGGACAACCTGATATATATATCAAAGGGCTTAAAGCATTCAAACAGTCAAGTTCCTGGAAATGTTTATGAGCTTAAATAAAACACCCTTGTAAAACTATGTGGTCATCACAGCGTAACATTAAATAGATGACACACCACCACACTGTAAGGAGATATAAGTACATGATCATATAATAAAACATCCATTGGCGTCAATCACTACACTTGGACTACTCAATTACAACCCCCAGAAAATTGCTGATGAAAGAGAAAATCCAATTAGGATATGCAACTATCTTAATTATCCACTTAGTAGTTACATATGTAGTATTTGTTAGAAGAAGGATGAAAGGGAATCTCAAAACGCAATTGCCCCTTACTTCATGGAGCATTGCTTTGAACTCTACTACGACCTCGAGATAACAAACTAGCGGTAGTCGCATTAGTTCTTTCGAATTCAGAGATTACGATAAAGCAAATAACCCTCATTAAAATGGCAGAAGGCGTATAAGCCATATGGGAAGAGTTCAGTACGTTGATAGAGAATTTACGTTAGTCAAATAACTGCTCGAGCCAGCTTTGAAGTTCCAAACTGGTCATGAACGAGAAACTGTTCACAGGAATTATACATGTAAAACTGACGGCGGGGAATTATCTATCACAAATTATCGTCAAATAGTAACTGTGCAGGACGTACCCCATTCAGGATCAGAAACTAACGATGTACCTGTCTTCATTAACATCTCCTTCTCTCTCTTCCCCTCTTACTTTCCTATTTTCGTGGAAAGCAAACTTTCTTCTTTCTTTGTTTGAGAACCCTCCTTCTTGCTTCCTTATCTTAACAGTCTCTGCTTCTCTGAGAAAAAGACAGTTAGCCCAGTGAGAATACGTCATCATTCTCTCACCGATGGGGGTTTTTGACCACAGCCTTCTTTAGTTCCTCTACTCTTCCATTCACTTCCCGTTCCGTTTTCCTTCCTTCCTCTGTTGTGCGCGCCCTCTCGGGAGTTCTGCTAGCATAGCATACTTTCGTTTTCGCTTTTCTCTCCCAATCATCCTGTGGATATCAATAACATCACAAGAATCCAAATCAAATCCCCTTTTCTGTAAAACTTTAATTCAACTTGAATATGCAAATTTCAGCCACCTTGCTTCCAACGTTTGTAATTTTTAGTCACATAAAAAGTTGGCTAATTTTGTATGCATATTCATGCTAAATTAAATTTTTGTGGAAAATCGGATTTGATTTGGATTCTTATGAATTCATTATAGAACTGTATTTTCATTTTAATTTATTTCTCGCATACAAGTATTTGTGATCGCTTAAAGTAACGAACATGTCAGTACTCCTTATGCAGCTAAATCCGAAATATAATATTTCAAAATTCTAAATCAACTATACAATTATGAGCATATGAGGAAAAGTATAATCTAGCAAGCGACAACCGAATAGCGACAAAGGGGACTTGGAATGTCGATACAGAATGAAAGTACAACAGAGTAAACCGCTAACCTGAGTCTGCAAGCTGTCACTAATCGTTTACCCACTTACCAATCGCTCGTCATCCGTAAGCGAACCTCTTTTGTTAATAAACTCGTGTTAAATTTACTCGTTTGGCTAATTTTTCAACGCGGTTCACCGCTGGACTCCTTACTCCTAATCCTAGCTGAGAATGGGATGCGGTGTTATATACATGATAAAATGAACACATGTATAATATAAGTATTTAAAGCATCTTGCTGAATTAAGGATTAAATCACTTAAAAATGTGTCACATAATGTAAAATAATCTTTTCTTTTAATAATAATAAAATTTTCTTTTAAAATTTAAGATTTCAAAACTTATCTAAGAGTGTTCACACATAATTGTCGGAGTTCAGACGGGGCGTTTATAAAAGCATCCCAACTACTCTTTCGTCATTTGCTGGAATAGCCGCTCAAGTCACTCAAATTCCAAAAATCAATTAATCATCATAGTTATCACTTACTAGTTGAAAGCACGATTTTAGAAAGAAGCAACGTAAGTTCCAGTATGAGCAGATTTCGTGAACTATCCATCCTTCTATAGAACCCGGTTTGTTTTCAAGAGTTATATATATTCACGCTAGTTCTAAATGTTATATAAACTCATATATTATTTTTCAAATGACATAAACATGGAAGTAAAAGGATTTTACTCTCATCCCGACATTACGTTTACTACATTGACTCAACTGCTTACTCAATTGCTTAGACATTTGTTTACATACTTTTTATAAAGTTTTTAATTTTTTTTTCTGTAATAAAAAATATTAATAATTGCATTTATATATTCCGTGGACTAAGAACAAAAATTGTTTTAATAAAATCATTCAGTTATATAGGCTGTCCATAAATTATCTTTACAACGTTATGCTGGGTGCCCACTTAGCGCGACGATCGCGCGATTCTATCGCTTTGTGAAGGACGCATGCGCAGAGTGACGTCACGAGGGGGGGTGGCCGTGGCCTGGTTGTCTCGTCGGTTGGCTTGCCAATTGATGGAGTTCAGCAACTTCAGGCGCGGCCAGCTGCTGGCTGGGTGACGGCCTGGGCTTGAGGGCCACCGCTAGCGGGACAGCTATTTGGGGCGCGGCTGTTGGGGGACTTTGGTCTGACCCATTTGCCGATTGACTATAGCTGGTTTTCCAGCAGTTGGTGACAGCCTCTGGTTCGTTTATCCCCAGCAGCTCTTCCATCATGAAACCCCCCGTGCTTCGGAGGGCACGTTAAGCCGTCGGTCCCGACTGCTACTGTCATCTCGTAGCAGTCGTTATTAATGGGATGGCGCAAAACTCCCTCGTAGGAGTAGGTGCCGCAGATTATCGCTTGCGATAATCTACCCTCTGTACCAGATAAGATAAGATAAGACGTCACGAGGGCGATTCTGTGGCGCATGCCAGAGCTTTTTGATCGCGCGACTCTATCGCACCCAATCAGAAAACAGTTTCGAATCACGTGGCACATGCAATCATGGCAGCACCTATTTCGAGATGGTCGGATATCGCTACGGAAAATTTGATTGAAGATATATGCAAATAGCTAAGCATTCCAAAAATAAATAACTCATTCTCGTCCATGTCGATTTTGGAAGCACGAAATCTTGAAGTGGGAAGCGAAATGATCACGTAGATAGCGCATGCGCATTCAGTCACGCGGCCGTCGCGCCAAGTGGGCACCGAGAAGCGAATTGATCATAGAATCGCATTATAGCTGCCGCCACGTAGGTTGGACGATCTTTTTGACATGCGCAGTAAGTCATCTCATCAATATGATTTGTCTGCATTTTACACATGATGCACTTGTTTTACTATAGTAATGGTGGAGATATCGTTGAAACGTGGAAAGCCTATTAAAAGTCATAATATAAAACAAATTGCATTCGAGTCGACTATTCTGCGTCATTTTTTAATTTATTAATTTATTAATTTCATTTATTAATTTCATTTATCGATTTAAAAGAAAAAACGAAAATAGAAACTAAATATAAATACAAAAACAATGTTTCGAAAACGAAAGCGGATGTTTCATGGAATAGCTAAGCGATTTACTTCCCGTTAACTTCTATTGGCTGGCGTTAGAAATGACGTCATCCTGTCGTTCAACTTATGTGGCGGCAGCTATAGATTTATAGTTTTCTCATTCATAAACCTCAATGAGTGCACCGTTCGTGGAGTGCAAAAGCATAGAGAATGCGAGTCTTCAACTCCCCTCTAATCTTGGTTCAGTACACCTGGTCCTTTAGGAAACCCCACAGGAAGAAGTTCAGTAGTGTGAGGTCAAGTGATTGAGGCGGCCACCAATCGGACCTTGGTTTCATTGCACTTGGGTAACTGACTTAATCTCTATGAATCAGGCAACGCACTGAGCTTTTTCCTGTAGGATCCACATTTCTCGTCAAAACTACTTCAACTACAACAAAAAGTAATGATACAAAAAAAGTAATGGCGGAGTGGTACATTCGCACAGGCTTATCACTAGGTCATGATACGGATTCAAAAAGAGAAAAAAAAAATCGTTAATAACTCCAAAACGAGTCATCAGGGCCAAACAAGTCATTTACAAAAAAAAAAAAATTCGCCTTAATGAGAGGAGTCCGTACTTGAGGGGTGATGAGTTTTGAAGTCGATTTCAGAAAAAAAAAATTGAGTTTCGGAAACGAATACATAGGTTATCAATCTTTATGAGTTTATATGCTGAAAACCGTTTCTTCTTATCTTATATATGTTGTAGTTATTAAAGTCTAAAGTTGTAAAGATAATTTATGGATATCCTGTATTATTACATACGAGGGAAGATCAAAAAACAACACAATAATTTTTGACATTGTATTATTTTGACCCGGATGTCGCA